>JAJEJO010000438.1:30581-123670 GCA_020662805.1 Glaucomys volans | reverse complement strand
AAAAAAAAAAAAAAAAAAAAAAAAAAAAAAAGAAATTCAAAGGAAGAACGGAGAATTAATCTGACTATGAAGCCCCTCACTGATACATCCAATTTCCAGTGACATATATCATTTTCTTTCCCAAAACACAAAACTTGATTTATTAAGCTACCTACTCCTCCCTACACTTCTACCAACAGTCTTTACAATATTCTAAATTCAATCTTCAGACGCTCCCAAATCTATAATCTTATAATTCCTCCCTAGTAAATTTCTAAGAATCATGTTTCTCAACTCTGGCTGCACACCAACCTATAGACCTTCGTAAATATCAAAGATGTTGAGCCTCATCCAAGACCTACTGAATGAGAGACCTCCTAAAGTAATACTTCAGTTTCTACATTTTTAAAAAAAGCTTTAAGCCAGAGTTGAGAACCACTATTCAATTTGTCCCTGACCTATAAGCACCAGGATAATTATATTCCATTCAAGGAAAAGCAATCCAGCATAAGGTTAAGAGCTCAAACTGGGAGTGTCCTGCAAATTTAGCTTCCACTATCAGTATGATCACATAGCGTAGGCAAACCTGCTTCCTCACATTTAAACAAGGACTACCAAAAGTATTTACCCCAAAGACTTGGATTCATTACAAAATTGTATAAAAACTATTGAGCACAATTTCTGTCACACAGTAAGTACTCAGTAAGTTGTCTTACTTGCCCCACCCCTTCTAAAGGCTAAAGTTTTCCCCAAGGTATTATCTTTAAAATTCTGTACAATTTTATTAATGATAAAAACCTACAAGCCCCACCAACTCCTGTTTCCCTTGTTCTCCTAAACTATAAGCAGCAGCAAGTATGCCTGAGCTGGTCTTGCCTCAGATTATAGAAGCAAAATAACTTAGTTGGAGCTTTTATTTGGGTAATAGTGTAAATTAGACCAAACTCCTAGTTTCACTGCCCATTCTGCATTATCTACTGTCAGCTGTATCAAAAATGACTGGTTTATAAGGTACCAGATGTAAATTCAGCAAAGGAAAGCATGACATGCCTGAAGCATCATTGTTTGGTTACAATTTGCAAATCACTGTGCTAGGAGCTGCGAGGAATATAAAAATGAATGAGAATTTGTTGGTCTTTCAATAGATCACCATTTTATGAATTTAAAGAATATATTTTAGAAGTTACCACATGTTACTCATGCCATAAGCCAAACTTGGGATGTTGAAGAAAAGAAAAACTGGCCAGGATGCTCACTTTTTCTTCCTCTTTCTCTCCAGAGCTGAAGTATGAATTTAAATGTGCTTTCAGACAACAGTGGCACTGCCTCAGTTTACACAAGGGAATCCTACAACTGTCCCAGCTCTCTCCTCAGTACAGATAATTTGCAAGGTTCCCTAGTGCTTAATACAAATTATCTCATTTATGTGTAACAATGACTCCATGGGACAAGTATTATTATCCCCATTTTACACATTTGGAAAGTGAGACTTAAAGAAGTGGAGTAACATAGCCAGTAAGTGGTGGCGCTGGGTTTCTGACCCAGGCTGTCTGAACATCGAGCTAGAGCTCTTTAACTATTTGCATTGTTCTGAGTCCTGATTCTGGAAATCACAGAGTCTTCTAATGAGCATAGCCTACTGCCCACATCAAAATCATGCAGTCAAAATGTCAGGAAAGTAGTTATTCCTGGGGAATGGTGGTTGGGAGGGTGTGTGGTGATTGGAAGGGAGGAAGAAAGTTGATGGAAAGGAGAATTAGTAGGGATAAGTGGTGATATTCCATTTCTTAATGTTGATACAGGCTACACAATTTCTTGATCTGTATTTGTGAAAACATCAATTTGTAAACATTCATCAAGTACATAAAAGTGAAAAATAAGTGTAAAATGTGTACTTTTCTGTATTTATATTTTAGTTCAGTAAAAATATATTATACAAAGTACAAAGTGCTCATTAGTTTTTTTCTTTAGCTTCACACAGGAAGTATAAATCTTTATATGCTTCCATGAGAGACAGAAATCTTTACCTGTCATTTAGGTGGATTTGGGTCAATTAATTTCAGCATCTTACTCCTCTTTTAACTGAAGTCCCAACAAAGAATTTCACTGAATAGATGTTAAATGTCTTGTACCCGAGAAGTTAAATGCATGTCTACTCTTTTTTTGAAAAAAAAATTTATATATTTTTAGTTGTTGATGGACCTTTACTTATTCATTTATTTATATGCAGTGCTGAGAATCGAACCCAGTACCTCACACATGTTAGGCAAATGTTCTACCACTGAGCCACAACGCTAGCCCCCGTAAGTCTACTCTTAGGGTTCTAGTTACTTCACATTTCATCTGCCCTTCAAGAAAATAGATGTTACAAACTGTTTGCAGACCAGAACTCTGATTTGGAGGTGCAAAAATTAACATAGCAAGAGTTAAAACCAGTGGTTCTGAAACTTGATTCATACTAAAATAATTCTGGGAGCATTTTTAAAATAGTAATACCTGGACCCCACTCATAGAGACCCTAGGTTTAACAGGACTTATCATGAAATTATTTTAAAAGGTGACTAGGTAATTCTAACATGCAGCCACAATGAGAACCACTGAGCAAAGGCCAATGTTGAAAATAGCATTTGTACCCAAGATTACTACAAATTTCATTCCTCCTCAAATATGTTATTCAAGAGAGTAAGATTTATTTTATTGGTACTGGGGATTGAACGAGGGTGCTTTACCCTGAGCTATATCCCTATCTTATTTGTTTGTTTGTTAGTTTGTTTTTTGAGACAGGGTCTCACTAAGTTGATGAGGCTGCTTTTGAACTTGCAATCCTCTGCCTTCGCCTCCTGAGTAGCTGGGATTACAGGCCTGTGCCACTGTACTGGTAAGGTAAGATCTTTAAAAAATAAAATTATTTTCACAATAATAATAATTATTATTATTTAAAAATTATTTTATTTAATAATTATTTATTTAATAATAATGATAATATTTATTTATTTATTTATTTATTTATTTGGTACTGGGGGTTGAACCCAGGGGCACTCCACCACTGAGCCACATCCCCAGCCCTATTTTGTATTTTATTTAGAGACAGGGTCTCACTGAGTTGCTTAGGGCCTCGCAAAGCCAGTTGCTGAGGCTGCCTTTGAACTTGCAATCCTCCTGCCTCAGCCTCCCAAGTGCTGGGATTACAGGCGTGGGTGCCCGGCTCACAATAATTATTTAAGGATAAAATAGTTGAGCTGTGGTGTTTTACATCTTGTCCTGGAACAAAGCAAAATAAGTTTAACAGCACAAAAGGCTTCCTACCAGTAGAGTCAGATCCCCTCCAAAGGAAAAAAATTGAAATATTTTTCATAGTAAGACTATGTTTGCCACTAACAACACTTTTCCCTCCCTTTTCTAACCATGTGTTCTAATGAGCCATCTCTCTACTATGCATCAGAAGTGATGCAGAAATAATTTAAACAATCCTAAACTCCTGTGGGACAGATGTTTGCTGTTGGCAACTAGCCATTTGAAACCCACAATAAAACTCATCACTTAGAAACAGATATTCCTTCCCCCCTTTTTATATCTGTGTCTGTTAGAGAAAGTTGTTTCTGCAAATGATTATGAAAAAAGAAATATACACATTATAGAGCAGAAAGGAAGAGGGTAAATGCAAATTATCAGAACTGGTAGGACATGTTTGCTGTTTGGTCTACATACCAATCAATTTATTATCATTTTTTACATAGGTTTATCTACAAGCATCTTGTTTGTGTTTATAATCTCCAGGGACTGATTTCATGACTATTATGGGTTGGATGTGAGGGGTCCCCAAAAACGTTCATGTTTGGCAATATGAGAACATTCAGAGGTAAAATGATTAATTTTGAGAGTTATAATCAGTGGCTGGGTTTTTTGTTTGTTTGTTTTGGTACCAGGGACTAAACAGGGGTGCTCAGCCACTAAGCCACATCCCCAGCCCTTTTTGGTATTTTATTTAGAGACAGTGTCTCCTGAGTTGTTTAGGGACTCACTAAGTTGCTGAGACTGGGTTTGAACTCATGATCCTCCTGCCTCAGCTTCCTTAATGCTGGGATTACAGGCGTGCACCTGCACCCAGCTGTTTTTGTTTCTTGTTTGTTTTGTTTTGTGTTTTGGTTTTTTGTGGTGCTAGGGATCCTACCTAGGGCTTCATGCATTTCAGGCGAACCCTCTCCATACCCCCAGTCTAATAATCTGAATAGATTACTGTACTTGGTATAAACTGTAGGCAGGTAATATATAACTAGAGGAAGTAGGTCACTGCAGGGCATGGCCTTTGCCTATCTCTATCCCTGGTCCCTTCCCCTCTCTTTCTCTGCCTTCTGGCTGTCATAAACTCAGTAGCTTTCCTCCACCATGATGTTCTGCCTCACCTCAGGCCCAGAGCAATGGAGTTGGCCAACCATTGACTGAATCTGAAACTATGAACCCAAAATAAACTTCTCCTTTAAGTTGTTCTTATCAGATAATTTGGTCATAGTGACTAAAAGCTGACTAACACAATGACCATCACAGTTTTCCCTTCCTAAATGTAGTGTTACTTTCATTCAATGTTCTGATCATTCCATACACTATTCCAAAAACTTAAAACATGTAAGAAAAATAAGTCTTCTTTAAACGACTCCTGAAAGTTAAAGTCCTTTTCTTTTTTTGCTTCTTTATTGGGATACCAGGAACTGAACCCAGAGGCACTCTACCACTGAGTTACATGCTCAACCCTTTTCATTTTTTTTCATTTTGAGATAGGGTCTCACAAGTTGCTGAGCCTGGCCTTGAACTTGCAATTCTCCTGCCTCTGCATCCTGAGTCACTAGGATTACATGCCACCTTGCCCAGTCTCTTTATTCTCTAATCCACACGGATTGGCTAGTCCATAGCAGTTTTTGAATTAGAGCTTACCCTTATGGTGATAATTTTTTAAAATTCTTAAATCCTTCATCTTGATCTTATTATAAGGTTAAATATTATCTTTCCCCAAAGCCATTCCACTTCACAAAATGACTCCATGTGAAAAATCCCATAGAAGGCAATTTCTAAAAGCATATTGTTGGCTTCTGAGACCATGTCCTGACCTTGAAGAGAATGCAAATCTATAGTCTAAAAATGTAAAAGGGGCCTGGGGTGTAGATCATTGGTACAACATGTAAGGCCCCAGTTTCCATCCCCAGCATCACAAAAAACAAAAGAAAACAAATGTAAAAGTATTCAAAACGAAATAATTTATTTTTAAATGAGGGATCAAACCCAGGGCCTCTTGCATACTAGGCAAGCATTCTACCACTGAGCGATACCTCTAGCCCAAATCAAATAATTCTTATATTTCAGTTTTCCTTTCTTTTTGTCTTTTCCCCACTTGATTCTAGAAAGTGGCCTTTTCTTTTTTTTTTTTTTTTTTTCCTTTTTTTTTTTATAATAACACAAAAGGCTATTATTTCTTCTTTTCACTGTACTATTCAATCATAAAAGCTTTTTTGATTGCATAGAAGGAAAATGCATTCCTTACAAGGTTATAATAAACCAAGCAAAGGAATGAAACAGAACATAAAAATAGTATGACACCTATTTGTCCCTCTTCCTATGTGGCTGGGTAGTGTTGGGGGTCAAAAGAACAGGGAAATTAGAGAAATAAATGTCTTATTCTTAGGAAATAAACTAATGTAACATATAATAATACACAGGCTATTTTCTGAGAAAGAAAGAGCCCTGCCATGATAATGAATCCAGTTGTTCCTAGCTGAACTTCCATAAGCACAATAATTAGAATACTAGCTTCTCCAGTTTTTTCTTCTTTTAGGCTGCATAGCAGTAGAAAAGAGAAGGGGAAACAGAGAAGAACTTCAAGAACCTTAGGAGACCTAGTGGCTACTTTAAACCACAAGTACCCCAACCTGCTCTAGACACTACCTACATTCCCAGTCTGAAGCCAAGGTGAAACTCCTGCATTGAGGGCCATTATCTTCTTCTGACTTCTACCAGTCACACTGTCACCCTCTCTGGGGCAGACAGTACTTATCTCCAACAACCTTGTGCACAGCAGAGGGAACAAGTATAGCTTCTAGCCATTATATGACACCTTGGAAGCTGAGTGAAACGAGGGAAGGGGTATGGGCCCCTTGATACTCCTCCTTTCTCTTCCAGGAAAGTCCCAGGAGATCTAAGGCAGCCAGTCCTCCAGCCAAATTTCCTTCTACTTGTCTAGATTTCTTTCCATGTTCTGCATGTAATGATGTTCCCCTCTACTTTTCTAAGCGTTCCATGAATATCCATGAAACTAACCTGTTGACATATAGACTACACATTCTCGAAACATGTATTTTATGCCCAACCTCCACAGATCTTTGCCCAGTGATTTGCACATGAGTATCAGTCAATGTTTGGTAAATGAATGAATACAACTAACCAAAGTTCACACTTCAATTACCCCAGGATTGAAGAGAAAGTTCTTTAGTTACTAACTTAATCTTCTACTCTTCCTCTTTTCATCAGTATTTCCATTTCAAATAGTTATCAAGATCCTGCATCACTTCCTTTGAAGAAAATTAAATAATGGGGATTTCAATCAATTGCTCTACAAATCATCCGTTTTTCCCCAAGGTTAAGCCTTCACATTAGGAAGAAATGCTTCAATCCCATTTGATATGGGAGTGGAATAAGGAGAGAAAAGGGACATGGAAACTGCACTCTGATTAAGAAAAACAGGAGGATCCAATACTTTCAAAGAACTAGTCAAGGGGCTGGGGTTGTGACTCATTGGTAGAGTACTTGCCTCACATGCATGGGGCACTGGGTTCAATCCTCAGCACCACACAAACAAATAAAATAAAGGCATTGTGCCCATCTACTACTAAAAAAGTTAAAAAAAAAAAAAAAAAAAGAAAAGAACTAGTCAAGTTCATGTAACCACTCTTGCCTCTTGAAGAAGAAAACCTAACAAATCTGACTTAAATGAATGAAAATTCTGGCAATGAAATAAAGCAAAGAGTAATCTGTTAATACATATACCTGTTTTTAAGGGAGAAAATCTATTAAAACCAGAGTTACCCTTTTCTTACATATCCAACTTCATAAAAATACTTTCTATGTAGATTCTCAAGCACTGGTCTCTTCAAGACAAAATCAGCAAAAACAGTAAGTCAGTTCAAATCTAGGACTCTACTGCCCATAAAACAAAATGAATTTTGTAGGATACTACATAAGGAGCCAGGCACATATTTCATCAATGATGCTACCCTCTAGTAATGAGTTCATTAACAGTTGTCAGCTGAGATGTGATGTCAGTACTGTCTCTGCTTATCACACAACACTGGGCAAAGAATACAACCTTTCCACGTTTGGCTTGTCATCTGCAAAATGTTAATAACAGAAGAGTGTTCATGTGGATTCATCAGTTAATGTTTGCAAGCATTAGGGACATGAGCACCACTCCAGCTATTAGTGAGTCACAATAAGTGAATTCATGCCATTCTAAACTCTTCATCAACATGGAATGAAGTACAAACCAGTAAGTCAATATAATTAATGAAGAAGGTCCTAAAATTGTGTCAGAAAAATGAAGACAAGTTAAGAGCAGGCAGTACTACGGTGACAAACATGAAAGGCACAGCTTACTTTGAGAGAGAGTGTTTTCATGAGTGCTACTATGCACAGTAAACATCCCCAAACAGACAGAACTCAGTTTTTATGATCAAAGTTCTAGAACTTTGTCACAGCTATGTGTTGGGAAGAGATTAAGTTCAGAAAAAAAATCAAATCAGTCAAAACCAATTCAAAGTGTGTTATAATTCAGCCTATATAAAGCATGTTCTACTAACTGTACTTTTTAGTTTATTAAGTATAGGATTCATTATATAGCAAGACACACAACAAATCTTCAAATGAGAAAAAGGTATGCCATATTTGTAGGTTTCAATTTGATATGTAGCCAACTTGAACCACTTGTAAAATAAGAGGGGAAAAATTCAGAGTAGTCCAGTTTCCTATGGGTGTGACAGTACAAAAATCAGCTTGTATAAAATCTTTTCTTGAAGTGTCATTCCAAATCTGCATTAAGCTTCAAGGCAAAAAAGCAGCATACCTAAGAAGAGGGTATCACCAACTGAAACTTCAACTTGGAACCAGTGGGAAGCAAAGGGATAAAAATGTAAGCCAGGCATCTAGTTTGAAAGGAGAATAAGAGGGCAGAGACCAGGGCCTTTCAAAGAGTTGATCCTCTCAATTTCTAATGTTCATTAACATAACTGGGACTGGGTCTGCATTATTCTAGTCCAAATCCTCTTGGATTTTCTTTCTTTTTGTTATCCTCACACTCCCTGCTTCTTTCTTTTCTTCCTTCCTTCTGCCCCTCTCCATCCTTCCTTTTTTCCTTCCTTTCTTCCCTTATTTCCCTTTCCTTTTTTCTCTTCCTTCCTTCTTTTGTCCAGAGACTTGTCCTTCCTTGTCTTTTGTCTAGAGATGGATATTTCTAATTGATGATCATAGAATGCATTGTTTCCCTACCCATAGCTCTTCTTTTCCCTCTCTTCAAGGTACTTCCAGGAAGAATAATGTGTAGACAACTAGGCTATTCAATACATGGGAAATGTACTCATATCTCAAGATACACTGAAAATCTCCAGACTAATCTCATTGGGAACTACAATACACAAACAAACACAAAAACAACTTATTCTCTCTCAAACTTCAGTCTGACTCCGTGGGTAATTATGCTGAAGGTTGGATGAGATAAATAAAATTTATAACATCTCATGAAATGTAACTCGATTGTATAATGTTCTACTTTTGAGATGATCAGGTTGAATATCCATTCCAGTGATTATAACCCTATTTGGCTTTACATTTTCAACAGCCAGAACATATATGGTCTCTGTAATGGGGAATAAAGGCACACTGGCAGCAGCAATATCTAGCAGTTGCTACAGGTACACTACTGAAATATTTTTAAAAACGTATGCATGAGGGGAAAACACACTAAGAAAATCATATTCCTAGCCAGGAGTGGTGGAGCACGCCTGTAATCCCAGCACTTGAAAAGGTGAGGCAGGAGGATCATGAGTTCAAAGCCAGCCTCAGCAACTTAGCAAGGCCCTAAGCAACTCAGTGAGACCCTGTATCTAAATAAAAAATACAAAATAGGGCTGGGGATGTGGCTCAGTGGTGGAGTGCCCCTGGGTTCAATCCCCAGTACCAAAAAAAAAAAAAAATCATATTCCTTAATGAAAGAGTCTTACCAAGATTCCAGGTTGCAACTGCTTTTTCCTACCTTCATAAATATGCTTTAAGTAGCAATTATATGCATACAAATATACCATATTATTTATATATAAACTCATTCCCAGTCATATACCCTTCCAGACTATGTGGCTGAGTAAGGTTAAATAGATGAAATTACAGATACTATACCAGTTTATTTACCCTTCCAGACTATGTGGCTGAGTAAGGTTAAATAGATGAAATTACAGATACTATACCAGTTTATTCAAGAACCAAATTTACCCAGAAATGTTTTAACTTGAATGACCAAAAACTGTATTAAAACATATACCTACGTACATTGGAATCACTAAAGATTTCTGAGTCTTCATATTCACAGCAAAGTAATGCTGCTGATTCAGTATCTTCCAAATGAGAGCTCTGTAATGCAAACAAGATCATTTGAGAGATCCAGATGAATGGGCCCATAAGCATGAGGGGAAAAGCCAGTTGAAATCACTTAGTGAGCCTTAGCTTAAAGGTGAGAAGTTGCAATCGTGATTAGTGATGGCTATTTTAGAGAGAATAGAACCAACAAGGTGACTAGTTAGGTGGTTGGAAAATTGATTGAGGAATGTTTGATTAGCTGAAGCATATTCTGTGATTTCCCAATTTGGGCAATGGGTTGTTTTTTTTGTTTTGTTTAATTTCCTGGCTCTGTAAGCATGGTGCTACTAACCCTTCACATTCTGAACTCTTCCCAGGCTAGGGATAGGTTTGTATCCAATTATCTTAACATTTAAATATATGCCTTTGATGTGAATGTAGATAAGCCTTAGAATTTAACACAGAGCCTGATTAGGGGATTGGACCACTAACCTTGCCTCTTTAGACCTCAACTTACAAGTGTTTATAAAAAGAGCCAAAAGATGTGCCCTACCCAAATCCCCTGCCAGATGCCAGAAAACAACTTAAAACCTTTTCTTCTATTCTCCAATCTCTTTTTCAAAATCTGTCTAGAGGATAGATAAGAACAACAAGACAAAGGAGTGAAACAATTAGCTGGTGTAATACAAGAGTATTTTCCCTGTGACTCATAACACAAAAGAAAACAGGAAAACACTCCAACCCTGAACCATTAGATTTCATTCAAAGTTTGCTGTCTGGGCAACAGCTGCTGGAAACTGCATTATCCTCAGATAGAGCACTCATGCATATGCGTATGTCACCAAAACATCTCACTACTGGTGGCTAAACCTTAGTCATATGTAACTATCTTGGCTGGCCTACTTGACTCCTACTTTTATTTTTCAAAGTAAGGCTCTGTTTTAACCTGCAGAATACCTGAGAAGATTGAGGGTGCAAATAAACTTGAATGAAAGAAAGTAAAGCTCAGAGTTACTATTTCCATTAATTGCCTTGTTCCTGATTTAATTCCTTCTTACTTTTTTCTCTACTCTGATCCTTTACCTATTTTTGGTCTTCTTCCTTACAGACAAGTCTCACTGGCTATTATCCCTTTCTCTTCGTCTTTTAGAAAATAATCATCCTGGCTTTTTCTTTTTAATAAATCAGTCTATAAAATACATAGACTTCTAGAAGTCAAATTAAGAAAGCTAAGAATTTGCAGGTGTCCTAACCAGCCTTAGCAATGTAATGAGCCCTAATCAACTTAGTGAGGTCCTGTCTCAAAATAAAAAATAAAAAAAAAAGGGCTAGGGATGTAGCTCAGTGGTAAAGCACTCCTAGGTTGAACTCCCAGTACACAAAAATTTAAAATTTAAATTTTAAAAAAGTAAATAAAAAAAGGAAGCAAGCTAAGGTTAATAAATATTTGAAGGAATCAATAAGGTAGAGATATCTGGGTTTGATCCCCAGCATCACAAAAAGATTTTTTTTTTAAATAATAAAAATAAGGTAGACATTAGAGTTGCTTTCCATTCTCCCAAGCTCTTATACCATGATAGATAACATAGATAATATTAAGCATATCAAAAGTGACCACAGTACATACAAACAGAAAAGAGAGAAACACTAATTAATTAATCCAGATCACCTCAGTCAAGATCTTACAGTTTCCATTTATGTAAATATTTCTGCATATTTATGCTCTTTCAAAATGACCTACAAGGAAAAGTTCCTATAACCATGACTGCATTTCTAAAGTTATTTTAAGACTTTACTATACACTTATTAAACACTTCATTAAGATACATTTTAAGTACACTGATAGAATTATAACAATTGGTTCATGGAAAAAGAATTTACATACGACCAACATATTTAGTTCTAAATTGAATTATAGGGATTCTAAAGGAAGACAAAGGACATTTCAAGTTCTTTTTCTTGCCTTCTGAAGTACCTGGTAATTCCAATTTCTGAGTTTTTCCTGAGTTTTACAGAGTGAACTGTTTTGGTCTTGACTATATAAGACTTATTTGCAAGAATACAAAGAGGAATGAATATTTAAGAACTCAGTTACTAAAATTCAGCATGTAATTACGTCAAATGAGAAAAAACATAAGATTAAATAGATGCTAAAAGCCATCTATTTACAATTAATAGTTATTTCTGATTTCAAACAGTTTTAATAAGCTAGGAATAAAACATACTTCCTTAATTCTCTCCCTTAGTAGACTTTCAGATTTAGTACCTCTCAAGTTGGTAGGGCCTTATCCTCAACCTGATCTTGCCTTCAATTTATACTGTAGAAACTCCTCTAATGTTTTTTCTAGCATGAGGATGGTAATATTCCCCAGTTTACATTGTAGATATCAATTCTCCTTTCTTTCCTTTTTAAAATGTCCCCTTGGCCACTTCCTGAATTCCCTTTGATTTTGAAAAGGATCAAATCAGGCTCATACTGTTGGCATGGGAAGCACCAAGCCCAAATCCTAAACTAAACTAAATTGAGTTCATATCCTGGTTCTGCCACTTAACTAGCTATGTGCTCTTGAGCACAATTATTAATTTCTCTGAGTTCAATTTCCTCATCCACAAAAACTGGCACAATGGTATCTAATAAGATTTTTGAGAAGATTGTATGAGATAACATAATAAAGCACTTAGTAAAGAAACTGAGAAAGTCCTGTTTAAAATAAAGCACTTAGCATTACTTAAGTACTGATGTTGCTACCATTGCTGCTTCTAATAACAAACATAATAATAATGATCTCCTGCCTAGATATAAAACGCTTACACATTTAGTTAATATTCTTTTAAAGAAAATTTACCTTCTGGGGAGATTTTGCTCATATCAAATTATAAGTGTTCCACTTCTGAATAAAGACAAAATCATATTCCTTGCGTAATCCCAAAGTACTGACCTCACAAGGAACAATTCATTGCCATTTATTATACTCCTATTGTGTATAAGCACAATATTCTGAGTGCTGAATAGCTATAGTAAAACACCAAACAAAGAGGAAAAGATAACTGAACAGGTTAAAAAAAGTTTTTTGGTTTTTTATGGATATGCAAAACCCCCAAAGACGAAGGTATGGCTCTGTGGAAATATGTCCCTTTAACCAAGTATTATTTGGAGAAAAACAGGGGTTATGATTGTTGAGAAGAAAAACACATCCATCCAAAGAAGTTTCAATCCAGAACAGCTTCTAAATAACAATTATCATAATAAAATGTTGCAATTTTTATATGGAATGTATGGTGCAAGACCTCATGTACTAAGAAGGGTGTTTTGAAAATTTAACTTGTATGGTTACCTAACAATTTGCAAGCAGAAATCTTTAGAAATAATCCCACAAGACTCAAAACCTGTTACTACTGTTAAATTTCTTTCATTCTATACCTGTCATAAGCTATATGATTTTAAGAAGCAGAAAACATTTACTGACTTTCTTTTCTCTTCTATTGATCTTCCCTTTTCCTCCTTTTGTTTTTATACAAAATTCAAAAGATGTCAAGAGTATTTAAGCCTTCCTTCCATTCCTATCTTCTACCTCCTATTTCTCTATAACCCTATTATCAGAAGTAATTACTTTGTCAGTTTCTTAGGTACTGTCCAGAAATAATCTATGTATACACAAGCATTATGTGTCTATATGTCTTTTATCTAAAATATACAAATGGAAGGAACTGTATGTCTTTCTGCCCTCACCTCAATTTATCTTCATTTCACGATATTTTATTTGTTAATTTTTGGGGGTACTGGCGATTAAGCTGTCAAGGCTGGCTTTAAACTTGTGATCCTTCTGCCTCAGCCAGGTCACTGGGATTACAGGCATGTGCTACCACTCTTGGCATCATTTCATTATTAAAAAATTTTTTTAATTGTGGAAAAATAACAGAAAATTTACAATCTTAACTATTTTAAAATGTATACTAGCTTAAGTGTACTCACATTAGAGAGCCAATCCCTATAATTTTTTCATCTCATAAAACTGAAATTTTATGTCCAGTAAATAACTTATTTCCCCATCTCTTAAACCTGGCAATAACTATTCACTTTTGTTTTTATGCATTTGACTACTCCAAATAACTCATATAAATGACTGTATGGTATTTGTCTCATTGAGACTGGCTTATTTCACTTACCATAATGTTCTCAAGGTTCATCCATGATATGGTATATGTCAGAATTCCATTTATTTATTACTCATTCATTCACTGGAATTGACCACCCAGAGGCACTTTGCCACTGAGCTACATTCTCAATCTTTTTAAAAATTTTGATACTGAGTCTCATTAAGTTGTTGAGGGTCTCACTAAATTATGCAGGCTGGCCTCAAACTTGTGATCCTCCTGCCTCAGCTTCCCAAGTCACTGGGAGTATAGGTATGTAACACTGTGCCCAGCATAATTTCCTTCTTTTTAGAGGCAGAGTAATATTCCATTATATGTATATGCTACATTTTACTTATCCATTCATCCACATAGACCTGTGTTTCAACTGTTTTTATTGCTGCATAATATTCCATTGTATAGCTATTCCGGTCTTCAATTAATTGGTCTATTAATATATTCAGGTTACTTGTAATTATATTTGTTTTCTAATTTTCCATATATAACAAATTACTACAAATTTGGTGGCTTAACATTAATTTATTAATTTGTAATCGAGAGGTCAGGAGTTCCCAAATCATTGGTGGCAGACCTGTGTTGCTTCTGAAGGATCCAGGAAAAAGTTATGAGCTAAATTGGGTATTCCAAAATTCTTTTCCAAAGAATTCAATTTCCAAAGTCTCAATTCCCCACACCTCAGAATGTCTGTATTTGGAGCTGAGATCTTTAAAGGGGCACTTAAGTTAAAATGAAGTTTAGTAACCTAATGGGTAGGCCTAATCCAATATGACTGGGATCTTAAAAGAGATTACGACTATAGGGTGCAGAGATGCAAACCTGTAATCCCAGGAACTCAGGAGGCTGGGGCAGGAGGATTACAAATTTGAGGCTAGCCTCAGCAATTTACAAAGACCCTATCTCAAAAAAAGGATTAGAGAGGGCTGGGACTGTGGTAAACCTCAGTGGTGAAGTGCTTGCCTAGCATGTGTGAAGCACTGCGTTTGATCCTCAGCACCACATAAAAATAAATAAAGATATTATGTCCATCTACAACCAAAAAAAAATTTAAAAAAAGAGTTAGTGTGATATAGCTCAGTAGTAAGGCAACTCTGTGTTCTATCCTCAGTATTCCCCCTAAAAAATGTAAAGAAGAGGTTAGGATACAGACAAACACATAGGAAAGCCCTTGAGAAGATAGGGAGAAAATAGCCATCTACATGCAAGGAGAGTGGCCTCAGGGAAAAAAAATCAACCTTTCCGACACCTTGATGGCATTCTTTAGCCTCCAAACCCCAGGAAATAAATTTCTGCTGTTTAAGCCACCAGTCTATGTAACTTGTTATGGCAGTCCTAACAACTAATAGAGGGAGAATCTATTTTCTTGCCTTTTCCAGCAACTAGAGGCTATCCACATTTCTTGGACTTGTGGCCCCTTTGCTCACTCTTCACACTCAGCAAAGGTGGGGTGACTTCTATTATCACATCAATCATCACCTCCTCTTCTGCATCCTCTTCTATTTTAACAACACTTGTGATGGGTTATATTGCTTCCTACCCTTATAATCCAGGAGGATCATCTCCCTGTTTTTAAAGCTGTATGATTAACAACCTTCCTTCCATCTGCAACTTTAATTTCTCCTATATCATGTAATGTAAAACATTAAGTTCGCAGAGAATTAGGATGAGACTCTTTTTGGGGGCCATTATTCTACCTATCACGGTAATCTTCTCTGAAGGTTTTACTGAGGAAAATAATTGTTTTTTAGAACCAATTTTTATACCATTACATTGGGAAGCACAAACTAATTAAATGCAATATAATGGGAAACAACATTATAACTACATACTTTTTTTGGTATTTTTTAAAAAATTTATTTTGATTCATTGTACACAAATGGAGTACAACTGTTGTTTTTCTGGTTGTACACAAAGTAGAGTCACACCATTTGCGTAATCATACAAGTATATAGGGTAGGGATGTTTGTATCATTCTGTTATTTTTCCTTCCCCCCACCCCGTCCCCACCCCTTTTTCCTCTATGCAATCCATCCTTCCTCCATTCTTGCCTCCTTCTATATACTTTATATATGAAGAGAAGGCTAAAAGTTTAGAAAGAGCAGCAGAATGTTTGAAATTGCTGTTTGTGGAATGGTGGTGATTT
The DNA here is from genome assembly GCA_020662805.1 of Glaucomys volans. Taxonomy (NCBI): domain Eukaryota; kingdom Metazoa; phylum Chordata; class Mammalia; order Rodentia; family Sciuridae; genus Glaucomys; species Glaucomys volans. Next base: position 107,790 of record JAJEJO010000438.1, on the reverse strand, counting down.
GGATTTGAACCAATAGTATTTTTACATAGGCCTATGTATGATTAATGGTACAGATCTACAAGACAATTGTCTAGTATTAAAAATATAATGTGTTTACTGAAGAACAGCAATAATTAGGTTGAATCAATTCAAAAATTTAAACCAGGATAAATCGGGTGGTACCTTTTCTAGATACCCATAGTTGTTGTATCTCTAGGGCCTGGCACATAGTATGCATTCCACAGATGTTCAATCAATAAGTGATTTAGCATTAGTTGTTGCAATTCTTCCTTGTTGCCAATAACATAAATTGAAGATGAGTTATATTCTTTGTATACAGGTATGATTAAAAGATTAACAATCTTCGGTCTCCTAAGCACATGATTTCTTGCCTTTTGATTAGTTACACTAGCAACTGCTCCTACTAGAAGAGCCAGTTTGTTACATGAAACACTGCCTTCCTTGGGCTCCAAGTCAACATGAATGCTTTAAGCCAAAAGAGCATCTTTATTTCTCAGAGCTACTTAGACTGTGCCAGTAGTTGAGGCAGTCCAAGTACTTTTGCCACAGTACTCTCTATCTCTGGCCTGTGACTGGTCCATTTCATTTGTAAAGGTGTTACTGTCTACCACTCTACAAGTAACACAGAGCTGTGTCATTTTAACTTCATTTGTTGTGCCCTTCAGAAGGAACACATCTTTTAATTAGAATCTTATCCATTCTTAAAACCACCACTCAAATCCCAGAATTACATGTAGTTTCAAAATGATGATTTCAGCCTCACTGAAGTGGGAGCTCCCCTCTGAGCTTTCACTGCATAGGAAGGGACTGGCAAACTAAAACCTGTAGGCCAAATCTGTTCCATAGGGTGTTCTTAAGAGAGCCAGCAAGCTAAGAATGATTTTCAAATTTATGATAGATTATTTTTTAAAAAAAAAAAAAAAGGGCAAAGAAGAATATTCAACAGTGCCTAAAATATGCACTATCTGGCTCTTAACAGAAAAAGTTTGTTGACCCTGGTCTACAGCACACAATTTAGCATAATCATAAATTGCCTAGAACTGTTCTCTGATCTATGCATGAACTTGTTTCCCTGTGGCAGATCCTCTCTGCTGTTTACCAAGTAGTCACCTCTTACTTCTCTCACATACCACCAATCAGGCTGACAATATCAGATACCTGCCTTTTCAGCCTCTGTGGAGTCCAGGACACAGTCATATCCTAATTCAGGACACAAAACTTGAGAGTAAGTCTGCCATGGGCTTGTGAGAAAGGTTTTCCACATTGATTAAGGAGACCTGAGAGAAGAAATTGACATTCCCATGCCTTTGGATGTAGCTCAGCATAGATGTCTAGAGCTGTGGTAACCGTTTTGTGACCTCAAAAGGAGAGATCAAAGGACAAAAGGCAAAATGCGAAAGATGATAGAGCAGAAAAGATGGAAAAAATCTAGAACCATGAAAACAGCATGAAGGGCTGGGGTTGTGGCTCAGTGGTAGAGCGCTTGCCTAGCATCTGTGAGGCACTGGGTTCAATTCTCAGCACCACATATAAATAAAAGAATAAAATAAAGGTCTATCAACATCTAAAAAATATTTTTTAAAAAGAAAAGAAAACAGCAAGAAGCCCCTGCATCAACTCTGAAGCTGCTTTGCCTCCAGGCTTCTGATGTTAAAAATGTCAGAGTTTACCCCACTTTTAATAGGGTATTCTAACACTTTCAAAAGAAATAATCCTAGCTTGTTAAGCAGATTTTGTCTGCTTGGAGAATAGGGCACCCATATTCTATGTCTGATTTCTGTAGACTATAAGCTGCTGTGACTGTTGGAATCCAATCATTTTGTGAATAATGACTTTGAAAAAGCTTATCACCCATAGAGCATGAAAAGATTCCCAAGTATACAAAAGCAACTGGAGGCCAACTTCTATGAAAATAACTTTGTTGGATAGCAACCACACAAGCTATCCACTTACTATCTCATTTAATACTAAAACAACAATAATGTGGCTACACAATTTTTTTTTAACTTTTAAGAGCATCAGCTGGCTCTTTAATATATGACTAAACAATAATTTAAAACAAATCATAGTAGCAGCACATTAAGGTTTTCAAGTATATGCTAATATCCCCAGTAATGATCTTTGGCTTTTTGATTTATATTTGCTAGATGTTTCCCCTTTGGAGTTTTGTCAGTTTCACACCATTTGCTAGCCCAGGTGTACTGTGTGTGGCCTCTGTTAACATAGGAAACCACTGGTCCAGAGTCAAATTGGTTTCTTTCTTTCTTTTTTTTTTTCTCTTTGAAAATAATTTTTATTCAGTTGAAATCCCTGGCATCTCCACCAAAAAAAAAGAATTAATTTTTATTACATATACTCAGTACTTGCAGTCCATTGTTCATTTAAGATGGCTGTTCACAAATATAAAGCAATTTGAGCAATACTGTATTACACTCCAGATGAAAAATCATTACATGCTGAATTAATTTAAAAACTTCAGATAAAGATTTTCATTTGAAGATATGTAATCACAGGTACTCAGTTTCAGTTAATTTTAAGACATCCTAATGTTTAAGAAAGATAAATATACTTGACATGAAATTACATTTCAATTTGTAGTTTATTTCAATGCTACTTTCAGTTATTTACTTTCTATATGTTAAGATTCAAATGAAAGAATAGCACTTTCATTTGAATGATCACTAATGATCCAAATGCAAACCAGAATGAACTTTAGGCCTTAAATATTGCAGTATTTTAAGTTTATATAATTAATAAGCAAAGACAAAATCAGCTCAAGTGATAAACAGCTTGTTTGATGTTAGCATAATTTTAATTTAGAAAGTGACATTAGAAAATGACGTGAAACAGAGAACATGCCTTCAAAAATATTAAAAGATTTTTGTTCTTCATTTACAAATTTTACTCTTTTGAGTTAATACACGTAACATGCTTATTAAATATCACTCTTCACTTTGCATTTATAAAAATATATTTGTCCTTAATAATCCTAAATTCTTTGTTTTCCAAATAAAGCCACTATTATATGGTAAGTAGTTACTAAATCATAGGTTTAAAATCAGTGGCGAAATCACATATGTAGAAGATGATGGAACAATTCAGTGTTAGGTAAGAAATTAAGTACAGTATACAGTAATAGCCATATATAAGAGGTAGAATTTTTAATCACAGTTTTGTAGAAAAGATGCAGTAGTTATATCTGTTCCCTGCTTTACTATTTATGGTACTATAAGTAGGATTCTCATTATGAATTTAACAGAAAGGGGAATCAAATTGGTTTCTTTACAAAACAAAAAATACCATCACACATGAGACAGTTCACTGTTGAATACACTGTATGTCTGAGGTTAGCAGCATGCAGGATGAGTTTCAGAACAGCATATTCATTGCTTGTCATGTGAATTAAAGACCTTGTATTTAGCACTTTTCAATCCTTTTAGATAAAATTGTTCTTTGCAAGAATGATTGGTGTTTATTTTTTCAAATTTGTTGTGAACATGCCATGGCAACAAGCAACGTTATCTAATGAACTACAGCTATCTTAATTTGGTTCTTCATGTTTTGTGTTGCTCTTGTAAAATGCTACAAGGAATATTAAAAAATCTATTCACTTTAACATAATGGCTTATGAAATAAAAACATGAGTCACAGCTTTTGTTCTGTGGTAACCTATAAAAATGTTTTGTCTATAACTCAATGTAAAGAGCTGAAAACAATGTATATGTTATAAATATTTGTGTGTTTTGAGAAATTTTTATCATAATAAATTAAAAGAACTTACCAGGAAGGTTTTTAAGTTTAGAAATATCCATGCCAATAAAACAGGAAATTATAAATTAAAAAAATACTAAAACAATCCAGTGAGTTTACACACTCCAAATCATTCATTAAACCTAAGAAGCAGAGCAGAGATTTTCTATCTTATATAAAACATTCAACTCTTCCACTATACTTCCTTTCCACTTCTAAGCCTTATTGCAATTAACAGTGATAAGATTTAAACATTTTCCTTCTCATTTTTAAAAAACATTTTGTGGGTGGTCTTTTATTTTAATTATTTTTATGTGGTATGGAGGACCGAACCCAGTGCCTCGCACATGTAAGCACTTTAAGCCCCAACCCCTGCTTCTCATTTTTTGAATGTTCACATATGATCATAGCTCAGATCCCAACAAATGCCATAATACTTTCTGTAGGAAATTCATACCCTCATACAGAGAACTGAATTTTTTTTTAAATTCCACCAAACCCTGTTACCTCCTTGAGGTTGTTTTGGTTTTTATATTTTTCCCTCCCATTTTTCTAATACAACCATCTGTCCAGAAGAAAATTTCTCTAAGCAGTAATTCTTGAAGTGTGGTTCTGAGTCCACCAGCAGCAGCATCTGAGAATTCGTTATAAATGCAAATTCCTAGCCCCCATACTACAAAATAAAAATCTGGAGATAGGACCCAGAAATGTGTTTTTAACAAGACTTCTAGGTGATTCAAGTATGCATTAAAGTTTCAGATTCACTGACATAAAGTATTTACTTTTGGAGATAACATTTTAATCACTGCATTAAAACCAGAAACAATTCAGCAGCAAGACTCTAAATTTAGTGACTTCTCCAGGCACTGAAGAAACAGTTTTTCTACAACCAAATCTGAAGAGGTAAATATCTTCTCTATAGTACATATTCATTCAGATACAGATACAGACTTAAAATTCTAAAATAGTAAGTCTATAATTTTAAAAGTGTGAAGTAATTCCTGCAAACTAAAGATCGACACAGCACCACAAAGATCACTGCTGCTGTCCTGGGAAATAACCACATTTGTTATTTCAACATCCCAGCTTGGAGGGAAAAAAAAGAAACAGCACTTTAAACTTAACCTGGAAATTAAGGAGCCCCAGTAGCAAAGTTTTACACTCCAATTTCAAATTTAATCTATAAAGCAATGAAATATCAGGGATAGGGAACATTTGGGATTCAATGTCTCCCTGGTGGATAATTTAACATCAAAGTTAAAATACACTGCATCATTTGTCAGACAGTTAAGTACAGAAGAACCACAGATACCAAGTAGAAATAAGGATAACTCTAAAAAGTTATTCTTGGAAGAAGAAGAGGATTTTGTGGACCTTAATTCCTACTAGATATTTCACTGAACTCAATATAAAAAAATAATTAATTTTTAATTAATCACAAATAGATTTTGTTCTGGAACAATGTCTATTTGTGATTAATTAAAAATTAGTGCCCTCATAAATAAAGAATAACAAAGAATAAAAGACAACAAATTTACAAAGGTCAAAAATAAGGGAGTAAAGGAGACCGCTGAAAAAATGTTGAGACCAGTACAGAAAAATAAATTAGAAACAAGCAGTTTCCAATTTATACAAAGATTATTCAGAAACATTCCTAAATTACACTTGAATTCCTAAACATGTAATTGATAGCAAAACCACCAAAAGGTAAGTGTATGTCTTGAGATGCAAAAGCAGCCATTCATGTAAACAGGTTATTCAATTTATGTAGGAGAACACTGCCTATATTTTATGAATACCTCTACATTGCAACTCATGCTAAGTTAAATACCATGGCAAACTGTGAAGAATAATCATCCACAAAAGCAAAACCTTTTATTTGTAAAGATAAGGAAAAGCAAATAGGTCAGTGGGAGGTGTTTAATCTTGACTGAAAGCCCACCTAGACAAAAATATGGCAGCAACATCTCAGAACTTCTAGACATAGAATCTCAAGATGAGAGAAACTTTAGGACTTATGTCTCCAGTTGCTAATTAAGAGGTTCACAAATGAAATATTACCCATTCAAAGGCTGTTTTGTCTATTTAGGCAAACCAAATACTCTTATATATTCCATTTTTATTAGGCCTCTGCTATTAACAAGTTAGCTGCTTAATCTCCCCCTGCTCTATGAAGAAGTTTAAAAAAAAAATCTGTCAAATTCATGAGATGACAGCAGGCTAGCAAAAGAAGGAGGTACTACAAACTTAATTCCATGCATGCTAAAAGCATATAACTCTTGTTGGTTCCACTTATTTCTTAAATCACCCTATGTACTCTGTTCATGGTCTTTATAACATTGGAACTCCAGTTCTTTATTTTCCAGACCAATATATGAGAACCATCTATGGTTTAAATATAACCATCAACTTTCCCCAAATCCTACCAAATAAATGACTTGAAAAAAAAAAAAATCTGTGTAGCTTGACTTGGAACCTGGGCTACGGAAGTGAATTGGGTTTTAGAGATGCTAATGCGAATGCTATGTAATATGATCACTGTACATTTCTGTAGAGTGTGCAAAGAGGTGAAGTTCTATTAATTCTTTGGGGAATGGAGGTTTAACAGCAAAGAGAAGGCTGTTTTAGAGAAACCAGGAGACTTAAGAAAGCAAGAGGAATTTGAAGACAAGGAGATACTGAATAAGAAAGCAGAGAAAAGTCTCCCTCGGACATTTGTCTGGGGATATGTGCCAGGAAAGAAAGATAAGTGCAGAAAGATCATTGTTACTGAGATAGAATCCTGAGACACTATCAAGTCAGGTTTCAGACGATTGTGAAAAGAATAGTTTTTACTTAGGATCAAAGATTAGACCTATTTCTCTGCAAGTAAAGAACCTGCTCTTTTTTGAATAAATAAGAGAACTGAAAGATTTAGTTTAATACTAAAGGAGGAATCTAGTTTGATTAGCAAGGAAGATCTTAGGTAGATCTACCTAAAATTCAGGCCAAATAGGCAGAACTGGAAGTGAACAATAAGTTTGGATCTGTAATTAATTTCCTATATAGCTTTTTGACCACAGGATCTCCTCACACTGTAGTGAGGTCACTTTTACATTCTAGTTGAATAACCATACTACAGTGAGAGAAATTGTCTAGAAGGAGCTGAGTAAAAGATTATAAACCTCAGGTGTACTCTTTCAAGGGGATTTATTTTTTAGTCTTTGAAGAAATAGTTACACCAACCACCAAAATCATCTGAACACCCCTCTGAAGCTCTCCTTCCCTGATCCAAATCCTTGACATGTACTAAAAAGTTATATTTTGGAAGTTGCATGTGATTCTTGAGTCCATAAAACTGTTAAAGGTAACAGAAGCACAGATTCTGATTCTGCCCCACTCTACCATTTTCTCTTCAGTTACCCACATTTCAGGGGCGAGCACCAAAGAAAGTTACCAAACTCCCCAGAAGATATTCTCATGCAGGTGGGAGATAAGGTAATCACATAAAATTCATTCCCAATCACAGAATTCTGAGAAGGATCTTTGTCAAACAGTGGTCTTGGGTCTGTGGAATCCTTCCCCCTCCTCTGAATGGGAAGGTAAACAGTTTCCAGCTCTTCTAATCCAGTGTCTTAGAAAATAACTCGATAAAGTGGGACTATGTAAAGGGGTAATAGACTAGAGCCCAGAGCTGACTACACATTGAACAATGTCAGGAAATGAGCAAGGGGATGACAGTAGAGGTGTCTTCATCCAAAGATTCTAGCCATAAAATAGCTGTGCCCCAGGGCTAGAGAACAGAGAAGCAACAGGGTATAAACAGGAGTAGTTCATAAAAATTAAGGACATTTTTCTATGCTTAATTTCCACTTTAGGAAAAGTATTTTGAAGATGAATTCAGAAATTGTTTCAAGGGTCAGAAATTTCAGACGGGGATGATTAAACAGCAAGGGATCATATCTTCTAAAAGATACTTGGAAGATAATCATGAAAGTCATTATGGTGAAAAACTCCCAAAATCTAAGGGGGTAGGCAGTGTTAGTCTAGGGGCTCCAGTGATCAAGGAATGCTGGCTACAACCAAGAATGCTGGCTGCTCAAAATCCAAGCCAACCATGCCTTAGAGAGCAGCTTTCTTGTGAGTCAAAGCTCACAGGGCTGGGCATGGTGGCATAGGCATGTAATCCCAGAGACTCGGGAGGCTGAAATAGCAGGACCACAAGTTCAAGGCTAGCATGGGGAATTTATTGAGACCCTGTCTCAAGTAAAAATTAAAAAGGTACACAGATATAGCTCAGTGGTAAAGCACCCATGAATTCACAAAAAATAAAACCCTCACAAGGCTGACCCCGTGCAGTGCTCCTGGCCTCAATTAGCCTACATTCTATGGTCTCATAGTCCCATCTCCAGAGTATTTCTTCTGGGGCCATTGTAGCTTCCCAGGTACTGTGTCCTTATGGAGGCAAAAAGGAAAACACCTTGGATCCCTGAGTTTTAGGCCAAAGGAAAGAGTCAGGACAAGAATTTAGCCCTAGCTAATAACAGTAAGAAGACTAGAGACACAACAGCATCAAGGAGAAGATAAATCATCAGGGAACGCATAAGTGGTAGGGAAATGTCATCTTGCCCAGTCCCGGGATTAGCACAGATTCTTGTGAATAGGATCTCTTGAACTTATAGAAAAGGATGAGTTGCTTTTGACAGTGGATTTTTCTCAGGAACAAAGCAAAGCACAGGAAGTCCAAAGTCTGTATCAACCTCTGCTCAGAGCCCAGGTCAAGTTAAAACCAGAACCTCAGAGGCTGTAGGAATAGATATTAAAGTATAAGTATTTATGCTAGTCATTGGCCCAATCCTAGAGAAAATCTTGGAGCTTATGTGTGAACTTCTTGCATGGGACATTATCAGTGCAAGAAAGAATTTGAGGCTCAGGCAGAGTCTCTGAACAAAGTGACAAGGGTCACAGCCTTCAGATATCAGTCAGATTCTGAGAGCCAGAGTTGTCTGATCCCAGGCAGAACTGTCAAAAACCAGGGTATTCAGGGAGAAATTTGCTTCCTAAGAGGATAATTTCTGTGAAAGAAAATGTTCATTTCATGTGAGAAAAATTTTTTAGTTTTCATATTCACATTCCCTCTAAAGGGAATAGTCTCTGTTTCTCTAAAGAAAGGAAATGCTTTCCAAATACACTGTTTTCTTCCAACTGGGGGGGGGGGGGGACGTAAAACAAAAACTACCTGAGAAGTCTGCAATTTGAGAGTTGTCCCAAGACCATTTTATTTATTTATTTATTTATTTATTTATTTATTTTATTTTATTTTATTTTATTTTTATTTGGGTACTGGGGATTGCACTCAGGGGCACTCCACCCCTGAGCCACATCCCCAGCCCTATTTTGTATTTTATTTAGGGACAGGGTCTCACTGAGTTACTTAGGGCCTCACTAAGTTGCTGAGACTGGCTTTGAACTCTCGATCCTCCTGCCTCAGCCTCCCAAGTGCTGGAATTATAGGTGTGCGCCACTGCGCCTGGCCCCAAGACCATTTTATTATTCTCGTTGTCTGAACAGAGAACAAATATTGGTGTAAGAACATTGGTATACTTCATGGGTAATCAAGTCATGTACATTTTAGAAAATCCAAGATATAATAATCTTGTCCAAGATATAATAATATCTTCCCTTTGCCACAACAAAATATTTCCATCACAAAGAGGGCCAGCCTGTCAAGAAATGCAATAGAATCCTACTACATTCCCCAGGAATTATAAATTAAGATCATATTTTCTTATTCTTTTCTTTTGTGTGTGTGTGTGTTGCCAAAGTGTTCTGAGTATTTTATTTCCTTTTAGCTTGGCAATAAATAATATTTACTCTGTCTTAAAATGAAGACGTTGGGGGCTGGGATTGTAGCTCAATGGTAGAGTGCTTGCCTAGCATGTGTGAGGCACTGGGTTCGATTCTCAGCACCACATAAAAATAAGTGAATAAAATAAAGGCATTGTGCTCATCTACAGCTAAAAAAATAAAATAAAATAAAAATAAAAATAAATGAGGACACTGAATTACCAAGTAGTTACGTACCTGCCCTAAAACAGGGAGCGGGCACAAGACAAAGCCAGGATTAGAATGCAGGTACAGAGGAGAAATAAAATTGTCCTTATATCAGACCTTTGGGACACGAGCCCTATCTTTGCTTGGATTTGGGTTGGTTCTCCCCTGGGATATACAGCCCAGACCTATGTTTTCCTGCTGTTGAGGAGACTTTTTCCATTTTCAGTCTTGATTACTGTTGGTCTCAAAATTCTCCCTGCTCCTCATGAGAACAGGTAGTGGGTCCTGCAGCTAGGGCCCCACTGGTCCTGAAGGAAAGGTTTCTGGGTATCAATGTGGTATTTTTTTTGTTTTTAATTGTTCTTTTTATATATAAATGACAGTAGAGTGTATTCTGACATATACATACATGGAGCATAACTAATTCTAATTAGAATTCCATTCTTGTGGTTGTATATGATATGGAGCTTCACTGGTTACATATTCATATATAAACATAGGAAAGGTATGTCTGATTCATTCTACTGTCTTTCCTATTCCCATCTCCCCTCCCTTCCCTTCATTCCTCTTTGGTTAATCCAATGAACTTCTATTCTTGCCTCTCCCCTGCTATTGTCTTTTAGCATCCACATATCAGAACATTTAGCCTTTGGTTTTTTGGAACTGGCTTATGTCACTTTGCATAATAGTCTCCAGTTCCATCCATTTACCAGCAAATGCCATAATTTCATTCTTCTTTATGGATGAATACTATTCCACTGTGTACATACACCACATTTTCTTTATCCATTCATCTGTTAAAGGGCACTTATACTGGTTCCATAGTTTAGCTACTGTGAATTGAGCTGCTATAAACCATGAGGTGGCTGCATCACTATAGTATGCTGATTTTAAGTCCCTTGGATATATACTGAGAAGTGGGATAACTGGGTCAAATGGTGCTTCCATTTCAAGTTTTCTGAGGAATCTCCACACTGCTTTCTATAATGGTTGCATCAATTTACAGTCTCACCAGCAATGTATGAGTGAATCTTCTTCCCCACATCTTCACCAGTATTTATTGTTATTTGTAATCTTTTTTTTTTTTTTTTTTTTGGTACTGGGGATTGAACCCAGGGGCACTCCACCACTGAGCCACATCCCCAGCCCTATTTTGTATTTTTTATTTAGAGACAGGGTCTCACTGAGTTGCTTAGTGCCTCACTTTTGCTGAGCCTGGCTTTGAACTCAGGATCCTCCTGTCTCAGCCTCCCAAGTGCTGGGATTACAGGTGTGTGCCACCGTGCCCAGCTGTTATTTGTAATCTTGATAATTGCCATTCTGACTGGAATGAGATGGAAACTCAGTGTAGTTTTAATTTGCATTTCTCTAATTGCTAAAAAATTTGAACATTTTTTCATATATTTTTTGACCAGTTGAGTTTGTTTTTTTGTGAAGTAACTGTTCATTTCCTTTGCAAATTAATTGACTGGGTTATTTGTTTTTCTGTTGCTATTTGTTTTTGTTTGTTTGGTGCTAAGGTTTTTGAGTTCTTTGTATATCCTGGAGATCAATGCTCTATTGGAGGTGCAGGTGGCAAAGATTTTCTCCCCTTCTGTAGGCTCTCCATGTATTTGATTGTTTCTTTTGCTGTGAAGAAGTGTCTTAGTTTTGATATCACCCCATTTATTGATTCTTGACTTTACTTCTTGTGCTTTAGGAGTCTTGTTGAGGAAGTTGGTTCCTATACTAACATGATGGAGAGTAGGGCCTACATTGTCTTCTAGTAGACCCAGGTCTCTAGTCTAATGCCTAGGTCCTTGATCTAATTCAAGTTGAGTTGTGTGCGGGATGAGAGATAGGGGTTACATTTCATTCTACTACATATGGATTTTCAGTTTTCCCAGTACTCTTTTTTGAAAAAGGCTCTTTTCTCCAATGTATGTTTATGGCGCCATTGTCTAGTATAATATAACTCTATTTAAGTGGGTCTGTCTCTGTGTCTTCTGTTCTGTTCCATTGGTCATCATGCCTGTTTTTGTGCCAATACCATGCAGTTTTTGTTACTATGACTATAGTATAATTCTTAAATTATCTGGTTTTGTGATGCCACTTGCATTACTTTTCTCACTAAGGATAACTTTGGCTATTCTGGACCTCTTGTTTTTGTAAATGAACTTCATGACTGCTTTTCTTATTTCTATGAAGAATGTTGTTGTAATTTTAATAGGAATTGCATTCAATCTGTATAGTGCTTTCAGTAGTATGGCCATTTTCTGTCTATCCAAGAACATGGGAGATCTTTCCATTTTCAAAGGTCTTCTTCAACTTCTTTCTTGTGTTCTGTGGCTTTCATTGTAGAGATCTTTCACAATCTGTTAGACTGATACCCAAGGGTTTTTTTTTTTGGGGGGGGGGGGGTTGTGTTTTTTTTTTTTTTTTGAGGCTATTGTGAATGGGATAGTTTTCCTAATTTCTCTTTCAGCTAATTCAACACTGTCATATAGGAACACAATCAATTTATAGATGCTACTTTTATATCCTGAAGTTTTGCTGAATTTCCTTATGAGTTCTAGAAGTTTTCTGGTGGAGGGCTGGGGTTGTGGCTCAGTGGAAGAGTGCTTGCCTAGCCTGTATGAGGTACTGGGTTTGATCCTTAGCACCACATATAAATAAATAAAATAAAGGTCCATCGACACTAAAAACATTAAAAAAAAAGTTTTCTCATGAATTTTTTTGGGTCTTCTAAATAGAGAATCATGTTGTCAGCAAGTAGGAATAACATGAGCTCTTCTTCTCCTATTCATATCTCTTTAATTTCTTCCTTTCACCTAAGTGCTCTGGCTAGGGTTTCAAGGACAATGTTAAAGGGATCATATTTTCTATTAGGACCTCAGATCAACGTTATTAGCTCAAGTTAATTTATCAAAGGGAGGTGGTTAGAAAGATTCAAAGTAAAAACTGCCTATTTTAGTTACACTTCCATTAGGAATTTAGAAAGCAACAATACCACTTTTATGTTTTTTCAAATATTGTTATTAGTTGCTGATGGACCTTTATTTTATTTACTTATTTATATGTGGTGCTGAGAATCAAACTGAGTGCCTCACACATGCTAGGTAAGCGCTCGACCACTGAGCCACAACCCCAGCCCAAATGTCCACTTTTAAAAGCACTAATTTTAAGTCCAATTTAAGTAGAAATCAGACTAAACAGACAGAATAACATTCACTCCAACTAAAAAAGTCTCTATTAATATTATTTTGTACCAGGTATTGAACCCAAAGTGCTTAACCTATGAGTCACATCCCCAGCACATTTTTAATTTTTTTCTTTTGAGACAGGGTCTCACTAATTTGCTTAGGGCCTTGCTAAATTGCTGAGGTTGGCCTCAAATTTGCAATCCTGTCTTGGTCACTGGGATTATAGGTGTGCACCACCATGCCCAGCAAAAGTCTTTATTTTCAAGTTTCTGAAGCAATACACTTTCTTCCCTAATCCTCAAACAACTAAAAGCTGAAAAATAAAAATAAAAGCAAAAAGTAAATAAATAAAAATTTTTTAAAAAAATCATAAAAACAAAAACGGGCACCAATTTGTGGCGGCTCCTGGAGAGAGCTCCTACCTGCGGCAGCTGTAGTCCCCAGCCCCAGTGGGGACCTTAGGCCCTTCAGTGCCATTTTATAGCGTCCCCGGGAAAGAGCAACCACCTGCGACTGCCTGAGCCCCCACTGCGGAGTTCAGGCCTGCCTGGGCTATCAAGCCCAGTGTCTCCATCACTGAGCACAGTTCTGCATCCCCACCCCAACTTGGTCTAGTGCCCAGGCCCACACCCTGGCCTTGTGTCTAGCACCTGTGCTACATCTGATCATCTGTCAACACCAGGCCACCTCTGCTCAGAAGCACTGATCATTCCCAATCTGGAGATAGTGGAACAGCACCCTTCTTGGGTCACTGCTTGATCAAGCACCTCTCAAACATCAGGCCATTGAAAAATAAGAGGCTTGAACTGTACAGTACATTTTTATTGCAAAACATTTTTAAAATTAATTGTAATACTACAATTATTCCTAATATACCCACTATATTCCTACCTTTTTCTTTTATTATTATGCTTATCACTCTATCTCCCTCTTATATACCCATTTCCTTGGAGAATCCCTTTTTCCTCATGCTAACAACCTATTTATTTTAATTCCACTTCCACTATTCATATGACATAGTATATCTATAGACTCACTTCTTATCTCATTAGTGTTTTGTCCTATACCTCTCCTTATTCTCCATGTCCAACATTAGGATTTGTAGTCTTTACTGAAAACTTACTGGTTATGCTATAGATAATAATTTGAACTCATCTCTGTTCATTAAGACGACACTGTTAATATCTTAATAGGGAGTATTTAGATTAAGGACACATATTGTTTATATGGTGTGCTGCCAATATTGATCTCTCAATTCAAGGGGAGGTATTGAAAATAGGCAGGAACCCTGTTAGTCTTTAAGGGGAAACTGCAATACCGAGGATTTGCACTACTAGAGGGGAAGATACACTAGCAACATGAGAAAACATGGGAAGAAAACATCCCAAACAAACCCAGATACTATACCAAAAGAACCCAATGACAACATGGCAGAAGCATTGTCACAAAGGGAGTTGTACATAATTAAAATGATCTGAGAAGCGAATGAGGAGTCAAGAGAGCAAATGCAGGCAATGCTAAAAGAGCAACTGCAGGCAGCAAAAGATCATTTCAATAAAGAGATAGAGATTCTGAAGAAAGAAAAAAAACCAGAAATCCTTGAAATGAAGGTTACAATAAACCAAATTAAAAACTCAATAGAAAGCTTAACCAACAGGCTAAATCACTTGGAAGACAGAACCTCAGACAACAAAGACAAAATATTTAATCTTGAAAACAAACTCAACCAGAGAGGATGGTAAAAAATCATGAACAGAACCTCCAAGAGTTATGGGACATCATGAAAAGACCAAATTTAAGAGTTATTGGGATTGAGGAAGGCACAGAGACACAAACCAAAGGAATGAATAATCTGTTCAATGAAATAATATCAGAAAATTTCCCAAATCTGATGAATGAAACGGAAAATCAAATTCAAGAGGCTTATAGGACACCAAATGCACAAAATCATACCATATCCACACCCAGGCACATTATAATGAAAATACCTAACATACAAAACAAAGATAGACTTTTAAAGGCTGCAAGAGAAAAACATCAGATTACATATAGGGGGAAACCAATATGAATATCAGCAGATTTCTCAGCCCAGACCCTAAAAGCAAGAAGGACCTGGAACAACATATTCCAAGCATTGAAAGAAAATGGATGCCAACCAAGAATCTTATACCCAGAAAAACTTACCTTCAGATTTGAAGATGAAATAAAATCCTTCCAAGATAAACACAAGCTAAAAGAATTCACAAATAGAAAGCCTGCCCTATAGAAAATCCTCAGCAAAATATTCCAAGAGGAAGAAATGAGAAACAACAAAGTAAGTCAGCAAAGGGAGGAATTACCCTAAAGGAACAGCCAATTAAAGGAAAAACCAAGTAAGATTAAAATCCAAAAATAAGTCAAAATGACTGGGAATACAAGTCATATCTCAATAATAAGCCTAAATGTAAATGGCCTAAACTCATCAATCAAAAGACACAGACTGTCAGACTGGATTAAAAAGAAAGACCCAACAATATGCTGCCTTCAAGAGACTCATCTCATAGAAAAACATGCCCACAGACTAAAGATGAAAGGTTGGGAAAAAACATACCATGCACATGGTATTAGTAAAAAAAGCAGGAGTTTCCATCCTCATTTCAGATAAAGCAGACTTCAAGCCAAAGTTAGTCAGAAGGGATAAAGAAGGACATTTCATACTACTTAAGGGAAGCATAAATAACCAAGACATAACAATCATAAATATTAATGCACCAAACAATGGTGCATCCATGTACGTCAATCAGATCCTTCTCAATTCCAGGAAACAAATAGACCAAAACACAATAATACGAGGGGACTTTAACACTTCTCTCTCACTGTTGTACAGATCTTCCAAGCAAAAATTGAACAAAGAAACCATAGAACTCAATGACACAATCGCTAATTTAGACTTAACAGACATATATAGAATATTCCATCCATCAAAAAGCTCACAGATCCTTCTCTAAAATAGACTATATGTTATGCCACAAAGCTACTCTTAGCATATACAAAAACATAGAGATACTACCTTGTATTCTATCAGATCATAAAGGAATGAAATTAGAAATCAATGATAAAGTTAAAAACAGAAACTACTCAACACCTGGAGATTAAATAATATGCTATTGAATGATGCATGGATAACAGAAGACATTAGGGGGGAAATTAAGAACTTCTTAGAGGTCAACGAGAACAAAGATACAACATATCAGAATCTCTGGGATACTATGAAAGCAGTGCTAAGAGGAAAATTCATTGCATGGAATGCATTCAATAAAAGAATGAAAAATCAACAAATCAATGACCTCACATTACAGCTCAAAGTCCTAGAAAAAGAGGAACAGATCATCACCAAAGTAGAAGACAGGAAATAATTAAAATCAGAGCTGAAATCAATGAAATTGAAACAAAAGAAACAATTCAAAAAATTGACATAACAAAAAGTTGGTTCTTTGAAAAAATAAACAAAATTGATAAACCCTTAGCCACACTAATGAAGAGAAGGAGAGAGAAAATCCAAATTACTAAAATTCGTGATGGAAATGGAAATATTACAACAGACACAATTGAAATACAAAACATGATTAGAAGCTATTTTGAAAATTTATACTCCAACAAAATAGAAAACCTGGAAGACATCAACAGGTTCCTAGAGGCATATGAGCCACCAAACTGAATCTGGAGGACATACACAACTTAAATAGATCAATTTCAAGCAATGAAATAGAAGAAGTCATCAAAAGTCTACCAACAAACAAAAGTCCAGGACCAGATGGATTCACAGCCGAGTTCCACAAGACCTTTGAAGAAGAGCTCATTCCAATACTACTCAAAGTATTTCATGAAACAGAGGAGGAGGGAACCCTTCCAAACTTAGCTATGAAGCTAATATCACCCTGATACCAAAACCAGAGAAGGACACATGGAGGAAAGAAAATTTCAGACCAATATCCCTAATGAACATAGATGCAAAAATTCTTAACAAAATTTTAGCAAATTGCATATGAAAGCATATTAAAAAGAGAGTGCACCATGATCAAGTGGGTTTCATCCCGGGGATGCAAGGTTGGTTCAACATCCAGAAATCAATAAATGTAATTCGCCACATCAAAAGACTTAAAGTCAAGAACCACATGATTATTTCAATAGATGCAGAAAAAGCATTTGATAAAATACAGCACCCATTCATGCTCAAAACACTAGAAAAAATAGGGATAGTAGGAAAGTTCCTTAACATTGTAAAGGCTATCTATGCTAAGCCCACAGCTAACAGCATTCTAAATGGAGAAAAATTGAAAGCATTCCCCCTGAGAACTGGAACAAGGCAGAGATGCCCTCTTTCTCCACTTCTGTTCAACATTGTCCCTGAAACTCTAGCCAGAGCAATTAGACAGACCAAAGAAATTAGAGGAATACAAATAGGAAAAGAAGAGCTCAAACTATCCCTATTTGCTGATGACATGATTCTCTATTTAGAAGACCCTAAGAATTCCACCAGAAAACTTCTGGAACTCATAAATGAATTCAGTAAAGTAAGAGGATATAAAATTAATGCTCATAAATATAGTGCATTTTTATTTGTAAGTGATGCATCTTCTGAGAGAGAAATTAGGAAAACTATACCATTCACAATAACCTCAGGAAAAATAAAATACTTGGGAATCAATCTAACAAAAGAGGTGAAAGACCTCTACAATGAGAACTACAGAACACTAAAGAAAGAAATTAAAGAAAATCTGAGAAGATGGAAAGATCTCCCATGTTCTTGGATAGGCAGAATTAATATAGTTAAAATGGCCATACTACCAAAAGCGCTATACAAATTCAATGCAATTCCAATTAAAAATCCCAACAATGGACCTCATAGAAATAGAGCAAGCAATCATGAAATTCATTTGGAGGAATAAGAGACCCAGAATAGCTAAAGCAATCCTTAGCAAGAAGAGCGAAGCAGGGGGTATCACAATACCAGACCTTCAAATATACTACAGAGCAATAGTAACAAAAACAGCCTGGTATTGGCACCTAAATAGACAGGTAGATCAATGGTACAGAATAGAGGACACAGAGACAAACCCACATAAATACAGGTATCTCATACTTGACAAAGGAGCCAAAAACATACAATGGAGAAAAGATAGCCTCTTCAACAAACGGTGCTGGGAAAACTGGAAATCCATGTGCAGCAAAATGAAACTAAACCCATATCTCTCATCCTGTACAAAACTCAACTCAAAATGGATCAAGGACCTAGGAATTAGACCGGAGACCCTGCACATAATAGAAGATAAAATAGGTCCAAATCTCCACCATGTTGGCCTAGGACCAGATTTCCTTAACATGACTCCCAAAGCGTAAGGAAAAAAAGCAGGAATCAATGATTGGGATAGAGTCAAACTAAAAAGCTTTTTCTCAGCAAAGGAAACAATCAGTAATGTGAAGAGAGAGCCTTCAGAGTGGAAGAAAATCTTTGCCACACACACTTCAGATAGAGCACTCATCTCCAGAATCTACAGGGTGCTCAAAAAACTTTACACCAAGAATACTAATAACCCAATCAATAAATGGGCCAAGGAAATGAACAGACACTTTACAGAGGAAGATCTACAAACAATCAACAGATATATGAAAAAGTGTTCAACATCCCTAGTTACAAGAGAAATGCAAATCGAAACCACCTTAAGATTTCATCTTACCCCAATTAGAATCTTTTATTAAGAATACAGGCAGCAACAGGTGTTGGCAAGGATGTGGGGAAAAGGGTACACTCATACATTGCTGGTAGAATTGCAAGTTGGTGCAGCCACTTTGGAAAGCAGTGTGGAGATTCCTTAGAAAACTTGGAATGGATCCACCATTTGACCCAGCTATCCCACTCCTTGGCTTATACCCAAAAGACTTAAAATCAGATTAGTACAGTAATGCAGCCACATCAATATTCATAGCTGCTCAATTCACAATAGCTAGATTGTGGAACCAACCTAGATGCCCTTCAATAGATGAATGGATAAAGAAACTGTGGTATATATACACAATGGGATATTACTCAGCCATAAAGAAGAATAAAATTATGGCATTTGTAGGTAAATGGATGATGTTGGAGACTGTCATACTAAGTGAGATTAGCCAGTCCCAAAAATCCAAAGGCCGAATGATCTCTCTGATAAGTAAATGATGATGCATAATGCGGGGTGGAAGGGAGGCAAGAATGGAGGAAGGATAGATAGCATAGAGGGAAGGGAGGGGGGGTCAGGGTAGGGGGGCAAGAATAATAACAGAATGAGACAGACATCATTGCCCTGTGTACATGTATGAATGCACAGATGGTGTGACTCTACTTTGTGTACAACTAGAGAAACAATAGCTGTACTCCATTTGTGTTCAAAGGATCAAATTAAATGAATAAAAAAAAACTATAAACTGAGACAAATGGATAGTTTCCTCTTGTGTTTTGAAGCTCCATGAAACATTCTGACAAAAAGTCACTTGCAGTTAGGGCTCATAAAAGTTCCCTCCAGTGACTATTCATAATTTATATCTTGAACAAGTAGTACCACTCAGTGTATCAGTGTAACTAGCTTCCTAAACACCATCCAATCAAATAAAGAATACTACTTAATTTTTATATTATGTTTTTTGGTGCTGGGAATTAAACTAAATTGCAGAGGCTGGCTGGCCTTGACCATGCAATCCTCCTGCCTCAGCCCCCAGGCTCACTGGGATTACAGGCATGTACCACCATGCCTGGCAAGAAAACTACCTTTTAATATTTTTATTGAAATAGTTTTTCAGGTTTTCTGCGCATGTGAATGTGATTTAGTAGGAGAGAAAATGAATGATGAATTTTCTTACCTAGGTACTTCCCACTTCTAAATCTCTAATAGGTCAGGCAGTTTTGAGAAGAAGCAAAGTAGTATTATAATTTCCAGGGCTACAAATTCTTAAAGACATTAGTATCTCCTTTGAGACTTGATCATTTTGGTGTGCTTGGGAAGAACATGTAGTTATACTCTCTGTCCATCTGACTAGTAGGCAGCCAGAATCTGAAGAAGTAAACATCATATTCATGTTATCCCACCAAGACCCCTGGCAAATTCCACAGCCATGGAAAGTTCCCTCACATTGAGAAAGGAACAAAAGTCTACTCAAATGAATATTTTTTCCAAACTACAAGCTATGACCCATTAGTGGTTTGTAGAATCAATTAAGTGGTTCGCAGCAGTGTGAAGTTTTGTTTTGTGCTGGGGATTGAACCCCAGGGCCTCACACGTACTCTACCAGTGAGTTATATCCTCAGTATTCCCTTTTCTTAAACCGAATAGAAAATATCAGAGTCCACTGAATGCAGAAAAGAGGGAGAATTGTTTCATGAAATTCTGCTGTAGGTGTGCGTGTACATGCATGAGCACCTCTACACACAGACTAGGTCATAATGTAAAATGCATTTTTTATGTGAATCGCAATCACAAGAGTTTGAAAGCTATTCCTCTAGATTACAAGTGTCATAAGGAAAAAGATCAAGTCTACATATTTCATTCATTTCTGTTGATTCACTATGTACAATGCCTGGCATTTAAAATAAGAACTCAATCAATACCTGTTGGCTGAGCATTCAATATGCATTCTTATATTTACAGCTTATAAACCTTATTGTTATTGAGTTCAAGTAATTAGGAAATGTCCTTTATGAGGGTCTTAAAAATTTGATTAGTAAGTTTAACAATTTCTTATCCTAGCCCTTTGATTGGTGTGCTAAACAAATGATAGATCCTAGCAGGAAATAAAGGACTTAAGAACTGACAAACCAAATAATCACTCCCAAAATATATTAGGCCATCATGGACCTTACCAGTAGACCCAGACTTGTACAGTGGGAAATGCACAAAATTTAAAATCAGAAGACATGGTGGCAATTTATAGCTAAATGAACTTGGATGATCTTAACCCTCTGAGTCGAGTTTTCTCAACTGGGAAGACCAAGTATGGTAACTATAAAGGGTTAAAAAAATAATAAATGCAACTTCCAGAAGAAAATATAAGGGAAAATCTTTGTGACATTGGGTTAGGCAAAGTTTTAAACAAAACACAAAAAGAACAAATCATCAAAGAAAAAAATTATAAAATGGATTTCAAAAAATTTTAAGATTTTTGCTCTCTGAAAGACATTTAAGAAAGCAAAAGGTGGGCTGGGGTTGTAGTTTAGTGGTAGGGCACTTACAACTAGCATGTGTGAGGCACTGGGTTCAATGCTCAGAACCACATAAAAATAAATAAATAGAATAAAGGTATTTTGTCCATCTACAACTAAAAATATTTAAGAAAAAAAAAAAGAATGCAAAAAGTAGCCATATATGGTGATGAACACCTATAATCCATGACTTGGGAGGCTGAAGTAGGAGGATCACCAGCTCAAGCAGGCCTTGGCAACTTAGGTGGATCCTGTCTCAAAATAAAAAAAATAAAATGAAAATAAAAAGAGTTGGGGACGTAGCTCAAAAAAGAAAGCAAAAAGTAAGTTACAGACTGGGGAAAATTTTGTAAAACATATCTGACAAAACACAAGATATATAAAATATAGAATATATGCAGAATATATAAAGAATCTTTACAAATATTGAAATTAGCAAATCAATCTTTAAAACAGACAAAAGATTTGAATAGAACCTTCACCAAGAAAATAGACAAATAGTAAATAAATTCAGGAAAACATACTAACCAAGCATCCCACTTATTGAAGGGAAAATAGACAAATAGAAAGTATAGATCATGATATACCATTAAAGGATAAAAAGAATCCTTTCTGAATTGCTTGCCCATATTGTAAGTTTTAATTTGTTCCTTAAAGGCAAGATAATGCCTTTATGTAATAGGAATTCAATAAATGTTTATACCAGTGTACTGTAAATGAATTTAAAGTTTCCATGCTAGCAGGCATGATGTTATGTATAGACCCACCACTCAGCAGACTGAGGCAGAAGGACTACTTGAACCTGTTAGTAAGAGGCCAGTTTGGGCAACAGAACTCTGTCTCTATTTAAAAAAAAAAAAAAAAAGTCATGATACTATTATGCCAATCATTAATTTTTCAAAAACTGTAGTGTTTAGGATGGTAAGAAATTAAATAAATGAACTTACTTAGAATTACATAATATCCTTGAACTATCCAAAGCAACAAGGAAACAATTTAAAGTGCCATCAAATTCAAAGTCATCATTTATCATTTTTGTTGCCATTTTTTCGTCTTTGTTTTGTTTTTTTTTTTTTTTCTTTTTTTTGGTACTAGGGATTGAACCCAGGGGCACTCCACCACTGAGCCACATCCCCAGCCCTATTTTGTATTTTATTTAGAGACAGGGTCTCACTGAGTTGCTTAGGGCCTTGTCGTTGCTGAGGTTGGCTCTGAACTCACAATCCTCCTGCCTCAGCCTCCCAAGTGCTGGGATTACAGGCGTGCGCCACCGCACCTGGCGCCATTTTTACTTCCTTGAAGACAACTATTTTAAAGTCATCTCATTTAATGAAACAGATAAGATTCTGGTTAGCTACCTTTATCTCTTTTCAGGTTTTGTTTTTAAGATTGAATTCTTGGGTCCCCACACTAGCTTTATGTCTATTAAAAATAAAACTAGCCAGGAGGGTGGCACATGCTTATAATCCCAGCAGCTCAAGAGGCAAGTTCAAAGTCAGCTTCAGCAATTTAACATGGCTCTGAGCAACTTAGTGAGAACCTGTCTCAAAATACAAAATAAAAAGGGTTGGGAATGTGGCTTAGGGGTAAAGCATCCCTGGGTTCAATCCCCAGTACCAAAAATAAACAAACAAATGAAAAAAAAAAACTACACCATTCCTTTGGATCAGCAATTGCATTTCGGAGAATTTATAATAATGTGAAATGACATTTCCAGTGTTATTCACAGCAGCATTTATTGTAATAACAAGAACCCGAGACTAGTTGAATATATTCTGGTACATCTATTCAATGGAATCCTATATAGGAATAAATGAAAACAAGGAAGCTTTTCATGTCCTGATATGCAAATATTTCTAAATCAGACTAAATGAAACAAAAGACAAAGTACAGAATATTCCACATAGCATGCTACCACTGGTGTAAAAAAGAAGAGTATGCACACAAAGACGTATGCGTGTGTGCGCACACACACACACACAATTTGTACGGCTATGCATACAGCACTTTGAAAGATAGAAAACCAACATTCACTGTGAAGAGAACTGGATGACCAGGGGACAGAGATACCCTTTGAAAACTTTTTGACTTCTGAACCATGTAAATGTATTACCTAATTAAAAATTAAATACACTTAAATTTTAAAAAATCAAGTAACAATAAAAGAATTTATTTAGCCTTTCAGTAGTAAACAAGTTCCAGAGGAAACCAGATGGGATTAACCCTGACATGTACATAAGGATCCTAATTAATGTCTCAGATGCATCTATCCAGGCCTGAGTAAGCTCCTTAGGACACCCAGAATGGAATACAGATATCATTACTCAAACTCCAAATGTGGCATCATTCAAACATTGATTCAGCAAATTATTGAATTATTGTGCTTTCATTGTCCATTTGGTATACAAAAATAATTTTCTCTTAAAATTTCTATTTATTACTTGTTGTTTTTATTTCAATATGAAATGAAGAAACAGACTTTATTTTTTTTTAAAAATTTTTTTGTAGTTGTAGATGGACAGAATGCCTTTATTTTATATATTTTTATGTGGCAGAGGCAAATACTCTACCACTGAGCTACGGCCCCAGCCCCTAGACTTTCTTTTAGATGGATATAATACAAATGAGGTCTGAACACCCCTAAAATCAAAATGGAATCTTTCAGGGATGAACTCTTATTATAGACAAAGAATCCTGTATTCATGACAACATCATAGGGGGCCAACTGAAGCAGTAGTAAGACTTTTGAAGTTAAGATTCCCTTAAGCATTTCTAAACTCACAAGAGAAGGAAAGAAAGAAAAATATGGTATTTTAAGAATGAAATTCTGACTAACAGGGTTATGGGGCATATGAGAAGTCATGGGATACATTCAACTTTCTCAGAGCAGAGGCCGCAGGTTTTTTGGTTTTGTTTTTGTTTTAAATATTTCCAACATCTGCTATTAAAATTAGTTCTGCACAAATGTTTGCAGATGCAGAGCAGCTGGCAATCCTGCCTGAATTTTTGCCCACTGGTGGACTGTAAGCCAATCACTGAAGTAGGGCTGTTGAATTTTCTGTTTGTGTTCAAGTGTTTTCAGAGAACTGGCAAATGTATGTTCTGAAACATTGGACTCAATGTTAATATAATAGTGAACCCTGGTCAGAGTTTGATGTATTTACAGCAGAACTGAAATTTACATCTAATCTTTCAGGACAGCAAGATTTGAAAATATATTCTCTTGCAGCCATTTGCAGGCAATTTCTTCTCATGTCAATGTAGAATAACGATATATTGTTCTTTCTACCTTGGTGCTTTTCAATTCAAAAGAAATCAGAAAATAAACATGTCCTCCTCAATTAACCAAAAATATAAAACAAGATATGATTTTCATCTTTCAGACTTAAAATAATAAGAGACTAAATGTTTCCAAAACCAGGGAAAGAGAGAAATCATATACCAATTGGCTAAGAATGTAAAATTTTTCTGAAAGGTAATATACCATTGGATCAAGTTTTAAAAATGTTCTTGTTTTTTTTTTTTTTTTTTTTTTTTTTTTTTTTGCCGTGCTGGGGATAGAACCCAGGGCCTTGTGCTTGAGAGGCAAGCACTCTACCAACTGAGCTATATCCCCAGCCCTTCATTATCTTGAACTCAGTAGATTCTAGAACTTTAGAGAAATAATTGGAAATGTATATAAAGATTTATGTGCAAGATATTCCATACAGAACTTTATATACATTTTTGTGTGGGGGGGAGGGAGAGAGAGGGAAAAACCCAAATGTCCAAGAGGTGAATATAGTTAAATTTTATAGTATATTGAAATGAATTACTTGGTAAAACACAGGGAAAACACTTATTTCAACTAGTTCCTTCAGTAAGTATGACTGATTTAAAAAAAAAATTTTTTTAGTTGTCAATGGATCTTTTATTTTATTTATTTATAGGTGGTGCTGAGTATCGAACCCAGGGCCTCGCACATGGCGGCCAAGCACTTTACCTCTGAGCCACAACTCCAGCCCAGTATGACTGATTTTTAAAAAAAAAAAAAATTTGTAGTTGTAGATGGACATCATGCCTTTATTTTGTTTATTTTTTCATGGGGTACTAAGGATTGAATCCAGTGCCTCACAAGTGCTAGGCAAGCACTCTGCCCCTGAGCTACAGCCCCAGCCCCTGATTTAAAAAAAAGAAAAGAAAAGAAAAACACTGATGGAAAGTAACAGTACATTAGACATCATACTTACTCTGGCTTACAAGTTACAGAAGGATAAAATGATTTCTTTTGAATTTTGCACATGTTCATTTTAGATTCATTCCAGCTTTAATCCTTGAAACTGAACGTTTACAGGGTAAGTTTTAGTATCTTATAATAGGAACTGATGATTATCAGTACCTACTGTCCATGGCAAACAGTACAACACTAGTGTGAACTCTTCGTTCACACGCAAGAAACAATAAAGCAGTAATAATAAAAATTAGTATGTATTCCGATGCCTAGAGTCTACATTCAAAAAGAAAAGCCAGGGGCTGGGGTTGCGGCTGAGTGATAGAGCACTTGCCTAGCATGTGTGAGGACTGGGTTCGATCCTCAGCACCACATAAAATATAAATAAATAAAATAAAGGTATTGTGTCTATCTACAACTAAAAAATATTTAAAAAAAAAAAAAAGAAAGAAAGAAAAGAAAAGCCAAATCTCCCTGCTAAAATAGAAGTGCTCTTTTAACATGGTGGCATAGAGTACAAACGGAGGATGTCTAGTGGAGGTTGAATATTCTTAATAGCCTAACAAGTATTTTTTAGCACATATAAGGTCCGAAAGTGATAGGACTCTGAATGTTTCAAATCAGATAGAAGTTCTGGGTTTTGTTGTCTTTTTTTTTGTGCTGGGGACTGAACTTGGGGCCTTGCAAGAAATAAAAATTTAGAAAATTATTTTTCGTAAGTTTAGAGTCACAGGGTTAATGAAACAAGAAAAACAAGGCAACATGCAAACAAAACAAAGTTATCTGTGATTATTTATCGGCTACCTAAAAAACACCCAAGAAAAATGAAATTGAGTAGAACGGTTTTTAATGTAACTTTTTAAATAAAAAAAACTTTAAAATGAACAACTAGCACAAAAGCCTCTAAAGAATCAGGTGGAATGAACACATGCAGAAATTTTTTTAAAAGGCCATATATCGAAAAGAAAAGTCAAAGTTTATCTACCAAGGCAAACATCGATCAGCTTCTACTATGGGTATGAGATGTGACCCAAATTTAAATTAATTGGAAACCCAAATCCAAAGGCAATTCCCCCCTTTCTCTTTCCATTCTGCTTTTAAAAGATTATGAACAAGAACAGAAACTGTTACTAGTAACAGACTGATTAACTGACATAATAAACAAGCTTCTATGAAAAGTTCTTGGGATATTTGATATTTGGTCCAGTTTTCTCCACTTTCTACATCTATATTGACTTAAAGAGAAGAGTTCAAAGTAATGCCTGGTTTCCAGAAAAATTAATAAATATATTAAAGAAAGATATTTTCTTAAATGGGACTTTCAAATTAACACAGTTAACTAAAATTTTTGTTTGATTTATTTATTGTCTTAATGAGCTATGAAAAGAGAACACAAATGCAGAAATCTCTGTCACATACCATTTAGCTTGGTCATAAAATTAATTATAATGTAGAATCTCAAAAAATTAAGGAGTTGGTGTTCTTTTTGCCCTTTCTCTCTCCCCTCCCCCCCCCCTCCCTCTCTCTCTCTCACACACACACACACACACACACACACACACTCCAAATGATTCTCCTAGAATTCTAAATATCTACTATTCACTGATGACTCCTAAATGTACATCCCAAGCTCAAACCTCTCCCCTAAGCTCCAAATTCATATATTTGTCTATTTGTTGTTTCTACTCTGTCATCTGAAGCTATTGTTAAAACCATACTCCCAATTTCAACTTCCCTCTCCCAAATCTGCCCTGACCTAGTATCCAGTACAAATACATACCTCAGGTGTGTATTTGCACTCAGTGAAACCTGACTCCAAAAACATTTGGACTTGTCCTTGACTTATTACTTGCCTTGACCCTCCTATTTAATGTATCACTATCAGTTATGTCTTACAAATTCTATCTCCAAAATATGTCATAAATCTACCCCATTCTTATCTTCATGCATCCTCTCTCCCACCTAGAATAGCTTCCCTACTGGTATCCTTGCCTCCACCCTCACCTTTTACAATCTGTCTCCACACAACAGCCAATGCCATCTCCCATGTTGAAAATCTTTCAACAACAGCTCCTGGTGTTGCAGGGGGTGGGGGATGGGGAGGTATAAACTGCCTATAATGATCTATCTCATGTGATCTGGTCCTTTACCTACTTCTCTAGTTTCCTCATTCAGCTCCAGTACATTATGATCCAGCCACATTGGCCTCCCTTTAGCAACTCAAACATGCAAAACTCTCTCCTACCTTTGGACCTTTGAACCTGCCTTTTGTTTAGAATACTCCTTTCCTGTTTTCTATGGTATGCTTGTATTCATTCTTCAGACTTCACCAATTATATCTCCTTCAGGAAAGCCCTTCCTAACATCCAATTTAAGTACTGCTACCTATCTGTTTCAGTCACACAATTATCACAATTAGAAATTATATATTTGTAAATATCTTTACCATTACATATGTAAAGTATGCTTCATGGAGGTAGGAATTATGTCTGCTCTAGTTATCAATGCATACTTATTGCCTTGCACAGTGTGTGAAACACAGTAAATGCTCAATAAATATATTTTTAGAATGAATAAATCGATAAGACTTTTGAAAAAATTGAAATAAATGGAAATAAACAGAAGATCAAGAAAATTTGGATGGTAAATCTTTCATACTACCTCACTCAACACTTCTATTTCTTCCACATTTCTATAGGCTATTCTATATTAAATAGGTTATCAGTCATAAATATTAGTAAAGCATATGCAAATGAATATGAAATAAGATCTACCTGTATCCTACTAAATATTGTGCTATAATTATAACTAATAAATCAGTAGTGTAATATGAATCTCAAGATCTCAAATTTTAGGGCTGGGGATATAGCTCAGCTGGAAGAGTGCTTGCCTTACAAGCACAAGGCCCTGGGTTCAATCCCAGTACTGCAAAAAGATCTCAAATTTTTAATTTTCTGAACTGAATCAATCTTAGATGTGTAGAAAAACAACCTCAAAGCAGCATATAAACAATTGAAAAGGTCTGGATTAAGAATGATTTTTCTGTTGTTAATCCAAGGATATTTAACACAACAGCATCTGGTGTTCTTATTTTTCATAATTATACAAGTTATAAGCCAGGTATGGTGGCACACACCTGTAATCCCAGCAATTCGGGAAGCTGAGGCAGGAGGATCTCAAGCTCAAAGCCAGCTTCAGCAACTTAGCAAGGCCCTGAGCAACTTAGTAAGATCCTGTTTCAAAAAAAAAAAAAAGTAGGACTAGGGATGTAGCTCAGTGGTAAAGCACCTCTGGGTTCAACACCCTAGTACCAAAATAAATAAATAAATAAACTGTGTGTGTGTGTGTGTGTGTGTGTGTGTGTGTACATATACATACAAGTTATATAAGTTTAGGGTCTCTCTAAATTGACCAGTGGCTAAATCTCAAGTCTGTACATTTTAGTTTTAATGTGTCCAGAAGTACATAGTTTAAAAATTCTATGGTGTAAAGTGTAAAAAATAAAATACAACCATATTTTCCAAAAAGAGAACATATTGAGAAATATTTTAAACTAAAAATATTGAAAATTCGTTATACAGGTTAAGTATTATTTCCACATTACACATAAGGATAAATAGATTCAGTCATCTAATTTATCCAAGATAAGATAATAGGTAGAATCTGTACTGAACATGTTTTTTTATGCAGAGGCTATGGTGTTTCCACTTTGCCACAGTGCTTTCTGCTGTTTTTATTTTTTTAAATAAACTTTATTTTTTAGAGCAGTTTTAGATTCACAGCAAAACTAAGCAAAAGGTAAAAAGATTTCTCACGTACACCCCCGCCTCTCCATCATCAACATTCCCCACCAGATTATTACTTGTTATTGTTGATATGCTGTTTATATTTCATCCACCCTAATATTGAGTACATACTAGGTGCTATTATAAATAAGTGTATATTAGAAAAGAAATGATAGCTCATTCTCAAAGTTCACAAATACTTTCAGAACCAAACTAAATTGAGGGAGGGAAGAAAAGAAAGAGGGAGAGAGAGAAGTGAGGAGGAAGGAAAAAAGGGAGAAGGGACAGGAAGCAAGGAAGAGAACAAACTACTCGAAAAAAAGAGGATAAATGCTCCAATAGCATATAACATCCATATGGGGCTTCTGGACCATATCTTCAAAACAAAATGTAGTGTTTCCAAGTTTCAACCAAGGCTCTTGAAAATTAAGCTGGATGCCAAACATGGTGGCACATGCCTATAATCCTACTAATTTAGGAGGCTGATGCAGGAAGATCACAAGTTCAAGTGTAGCCCTCAGAAATTCAGCAACACCTGATTCAAAATAAAAAATTAAAAAGGCTGGGATGTAGCTCAGTAGTAAAGTGTCCCTGAGTTCAATCTCTAATACAGCAAAAAAAAAAAAAAAAAAAAAAGACATAAATTTGGGTATACAAAATTTTGACACCGAAAGATGGAAGAGTGCTAGAAAGACAAAGGATATTTTTGAAAGTTTATTGTTACAAAATAGTTTGTTCCTGAGAATCAAAGAAAAAAATGAAAGCAAATCAAAATCAATATCAAAGATACACTTAATATACTATATGCACATGCTGCTAAGATAAAGAGCCTCATAGTCATTTAATCATTCATTCACCCATCATAAACATGGTTGAATGCCTGCTACATGTAGAACACTGTTGAACAGTATACAAAAATGAATCAGGGCTATGGTTGTGGCTCAGTGGTAGAGTGCTTGCCTAGCACATGTAAAGCACTGGATTCGATTCTCAGCACTGGAAGGAAAATAAAATTACACAATAGAAAAGAATTACTTTCTGCTCAAGGATTAGGGAGGGCTTTTGTGGAGGAGAGGTATTTAAACAGTCTCTTGACACACACAAAAGATGTAGACACGTGAGGAGAGTACACTAGTGCATTCTGTCTGGGTGGAGGAAGTGGGCTGGATACTATAAAGAGGCTACCTGAATTCCAGGCTTCATCTAGGATTCTATTAACTTAGTCCACTTAACTCATAAACACTGAGATACTTTCCACTTCAAAACTATAAATGAAGCTAAGATTATCCTCTTCCCTGACTGGGATTTTGTGAGGAGTAATTAATACAAAAGAGTATTATACCCAGAGGAAGTTTCTTTTCCTGGATTTTAAAAGATGGAAAAGAACTTACACATTACTTTCTCTTTCATAGTTTCTCCTTAATAAAACTTGCATAAGCCATAGTTATTTTTTCTAGTCAATCTGATAAATAAAACAAAGATAATAATTCCTTAGAGTATCATAGAATTCTTTGGCCTCCTCATATCTGTCCTAACCTTACTGAGCTAACAACAGAGGTAACATACAACAATTGCCTGGGAAGTGAAATAGTAAAGCAAAAAAAAAAGAAAAAAAATTACTCAGGTGAATTTATTTGTTGCCATCAGAATATGTCAGTTCTTCCCCAAAACACACACCACTACTAGGGATTGAACCCAGGCACACTCTACCACTGCACTACATCCCCAGCTCTTCTTATTTTTTATTTTGAGACAGGGTCTCACTTAATGCCCAGGTTGGCCTCAAACTTGTGATCCTCCTGCTTCAGCTTCCTGAGTCACTGGGATTACAGGTATGCACCATATCAGGATACATGTTAATTCTTAATGTAAAGGAAAATAATTCTCAAAAAATGGAAGGGATATTATAATGAATTTAGTTCATATCACAGAGATAAGGAAACCTAGGCTGCAAAAGAGAATGATCTGTCCAAGATTGCCCAGCTAGTTAATGGCAGACCTGGGACTTCATTTCTGGTCCAATGTTTTTTTCTTTAAATCAGGGGATGGAAATCAGAAGCTCACAGGAAGAATCCTGAATGCAGAATTCTTCTGCGTAACTCACAGTTTTCTTTTTTTTTAAATAACCTGAAAATTTTAGGCAAGACATACAGAGAGACTGATTTGTCAGATTCCAACCATTCCCTCAATTAAAAAAATTTTTCCTTATTGGTGTATTGTAATTACACATAACAGTGGTTTTAATTTCTCTAAATCTTATACAAGTTCAATTCACATATTCACGGTTCCTGCCTGGCCCTGGCAGGCAAATGAGTTCTGACTCTTGTTTCATACCATGCTGCCTTCTAATAGTAGGTGCTGAATTATTTATTTTTTATTGTGTATGGGTGTATATTGGGGATTGAACGCAGGGACAGATTATGCCCACTCCTTTTTTTTTTTTTTTTTTTAAATACAGAGTCTTACTAAGTTGCTTTAGGGCCTTGCTAAATTACTGAGGCTGTCTTCAAACTTTTGATCCTCCTACCTCAACCTCCTGAGTAGCTGAGATTAGAGGCATGCGACAACACCCTAGGTGCTCAATTTCAATCAAGGAAATTATTTCCCTACTATCCCAAATTCCAAATGCTAAGGTTTTTCCTTCTCCCTAAAAACATTACCTCATATCTGAGTAATACTTTCATATAAATTAGATTTTTTGCGTAGTGTTTTTTATAAAAAGACAGAAATGAGTGATAAGCTCAGGATTACAAAGCCAATTAGTGACAGGTCTAGCTAGAGCTAGACCTCAGGGTTCATGGCCCAGTTCAGAGGTATTTTTACTAAGCCTTGAACTCAAAGGTCCATAAAAATTCATCTACAGCTCAATTCCTTCTTTCCAGAAAAATCTTTATACCAAATTGAAAATAAACTTACAAAGTTCTGAATAATATATTTCACTATGTAAAAGGGAGTAAAAAAGATACAGAATAGTATCTACATGCCTATTATATATTTCAAATTGTGATTAATATCTTCAAATACAAATGTGTGAAACCAATTATCACAAGAATGTAAGAACAAAGTGCTAAATGACTAAAGACTTTTTAAAGAAATAAAGACTAGAAACTAGAATTTGATACCCTGCCAACATCTACATATGTGAAATACGATTTCCCAAACCTCAGTTATAATTATTACAAAATAAATTTATTATGTGTCAGGCACCAAAGAATAGGATAATTTTTCATGAAAAAGAGAAATGAAATTTTTATACCAGATGGAATTAGGAAATTATGAACCATCAGTACCACCTATTTTCCCCAGTACTTTATTAACAACAGTAATTATGAAAAGTGCACCTGGGAGTTGAAATTGGAACTTGAAAATCCCCTAAAAACTATAAAATAAACTCAAACTTTTAAAGGCTTCATGGAGAAAAATAAATTAAACATCTATATCAAGGAATAAATTACATAATTGCCTTCTTAAAATGAACAGGAAATAGAGGCTTGGGGTGTAGAGCATTTGCCTAGCACACACAGGCCCTGGGTTCAAACTGCAAAAGAAAAAAGAAAAAGAAAAAAAGTACAGGAAGTAGTTTGGTTACTGAACTCAATAGCTAGAGCTTCAGGGAGAATGTGATACATAGCTATCAACATTGCCAGTCAACTGAATAGCTATCCATTGCCAATCTTGTTAGCTTTTCCTAAAATAGAATGAAACTTTAAATATCTAGAAAATGATGTTTGGAACATACTCATGGTAATAACTGATGAAAGTGTAAACTAATACAATTTTCTAGAAAACAATCTGACATACTTAACAAAAACCTTTAAAAAGTTCATAGCCTGGGCTCTAGGGTTGTGGCTCAGTGGTACAGTGCTTGCCTAGCATGTGTGAGACACTGGTTTGATCCTCAGCACCACATAAACATAAATAATTAAGTTTAAAAGAGTTCACAGCCTTTTTTCTAGAAAATCCTTTTTAATATCTATGTTTCTTTCTCCCACTACATCACTACTGAATGAATCCAATAAACTCAAAATCATCAAGGATATACAACTGGCCTTAAGATGGGTACTCTGGACTCCCCCCCTCCCCCAATTATATAGTCAGGGTAGCATTCTATTCTCACACTGAACTTTATAATACATTCTTTTTATTTCATTCAATCATTCATTTTTTCACTTAATGTGTGTGTGTGTGTGTGTGTGTGTGTGTTTGTATTTATCGTGATCAAACACAAGGCCTTGTACATGCTATGTAGGCTTTCTTATCATTGAGTTACATCCCCAGTCCCATGCTTTTTAATAAATATGCTCCAACCTAGAAGTCTATAATCAAAGACTTTTTTTCTTAATGGTCAAATTATATTCCTATGCCTAGGGATGACAAGTTAGACTGTGGAATAATAAAAGATACCTATTAAATATTGAAAAATTAATTGGTATTAATTTGTAGAGTTAATACGTTCAAGGAATGTAAATTCTCAATTGTGGATACCTTACATATGTGTATGTACATATACACACACACACACACACACATGCACAGACACACGTATATATATTTTATTTTTTGTTTTGAGACAGTGTCCTGTTGCTTAGAGCCTCGCTAAATTGCTGAGGCTGGCTCTGAACTTGCAATCCTCCTGCCTCAGTCTCCCAAGCTATTGGAATTACAGGTATGTGTCACCATACCCAGCACCTTTTATATTTTTGTAATTCAAATATTTTCCAAATCATATCTTAGTTTTCATTTTACTGGAAGTCCACTATGTGCTGTGCAACTGTAAAAAGAATACGAAAGATGTATTTTCCTGTCATGTTTCAGAAAGGACTCTGCAAATCTTTACAGCAGTCAAGGCAATATATTAATGTTAACTTAACTATACATGGCATACTATAATGCCTAAATAGTAGTTATATATAGGAACTTTTTATATAGACCGAATGATAAAACTACAAGTTGGCCAAGAGCAATGGTACAAGTTTATAATCACAGCTACTTGGAGGCTGAGGCAGGAGGATCACTGTTCAAGGCCAGCCTGGGCAATTTAGTGAGAACTTGTCTCAAAATAAAATAAAAAAGGGCTGGGGTTGTAGCTTAGTGATAGAATGCTTGCCTAGCATGCATGAGGTCTTCTGGGTTCTATCCTTAGCACCACAAAACAAAACAAAACCAGTAACCTGCACAAACAACACATAGTATATATTTTAAATTCTTCTAGGAGTAAAGGAGAAAGTTATCCTGTATAGAAAGATTTAACCATAATAGGAAATAGATATTTAAGTCAGAAAGGATGAATTAACTCTTCCTGTCCCAGGATAACTCCTTTACTTTCAGACTAAATTCTTATTCAGTTCATGGGAACTGATCCCATTAATTATCCCCTCTCTCAGTTTTATCTTCTATCTCTTTTACCCCAACCCCTTGGCTCATTCCCCTTAGTATGCACCCATTTTCAACAGTATTGAACACTTCAAAAATAAGACAATCATTTAATCCTGCATTACTCCATTAGACAATTCGTTTTCTGTTCACAGAAACACTTCTGGAAAGGAATATTCTATATTCATTGTCTATTAAGTCAATTTCTTCAACTTATTATAATCAGGCTTCTCTGCTTCACATCTCTACTGAAACTACTCCAACCAAAGTCATTGATGGCTTCCACATTACCAATTCAAAACAGTTTTCATTATCTTATGGGACTTTTCAGTTGCATTTGACAGAATTTATCCATTCAATTTTTCCTAAAACTTCTGGCATATTATTCTCTAATGGTCTTCCAGAAATTGCTTTCTGGTTGTTCCTATTGAGTCGCCTTGTCACATATTCCTTTTGTACTTTTATCCTTTAAACATGGGGCTCTCAGGGTTCTGTCCTTGGCATCAAGCTCCATGGGCATCTGTTCAGTGATCATCTCTCTCGGAATTTTGATATGAGCTTATTCATTGAATATCTCCAAAATTTCATCCCTAGGCCTCCTGATATCCTACTGCCTTTTGGAACATATTTGATTGTATGGTTCATAGGATTACATTCACAATATGTACATAATTAAACTCATCTTTCCACCAAACCTTTACTTCTTGTATCTTTATTAAATGGCATCCACCACTTACTCAGCCCAACCAAGCTCAGTTGTCAAGAGTTAACTAGAGCCGGGCGTGGTGGCGCATGCCTGTAATCCAAGCGACTTGGGAGGCTGAGTCAGGAGGATCGCGAGTTCAAAGCCAGCCTCAGCAACTTAGCGAGGCCCTAAGCAACTCAGTGAGACCCTGTCTCTAAATAAAATACAAAATAGGGCTGGGGATGTGGCTCAGTGGCCGAGTGTCCCTGAGTTCAATCCCTGGTTCCAAAAAAAAAAAGAGTTAACTAGTTTTCCCTTTACCCCACCTCCCATAATCCCACATGAAACCTCTACCATTTCACTTTTTATATATTTCTTTAATCTATTTCTTCCTCTCCATCCCAACTCCAAGTGCCTTAGACTTTGTTATTTCTAGGACTTGGCAACTGCAATGAATCACTCTAAATCATAATTCTTTTTTTGTGTTTGGTTTTGGTAGTGCTACAATTGAATCCAGGGCCGTGTACATGCTAGGCAAGCACTCTACCACTGAGTTACAACCCTATCCCATTGTATTTTATTTTATTTTGAGACAGTGTCTTACTAAATTGCCCAGGTTGGCCTTGAACTTGCTATCCTCCTGCCTCAGTCTACTGAGTAGCTGGGATTATAGATATCTGCTACGGTGCCTGCCATTAACCATAATTCTGACCTTATTTCTCTACATACAACTATTTTTGTTTTTCATTACCAAAAGCATTCCTATGTCTGAGTTACTTGAGAATGCTTGTAAGAATGCATATTCATCATTAATCTGCAATAAATGTATTTTCCAAGTGGCTTTGGTGCAATCTAAATCTTGAGAAATGGGCTAAAGCCTACATTTCTAACCAATGTAGTAAAGGTTCTCTAGGACTTGCCCTTCTCTACTTAGTGGTCTTATCTAGCATATCCCTTTCCCTCCTATCAAGTG
Source organism: Glaucomys volans (assembly GCA_020662805.1). Taxonomy (NCBI): domain Eukaryota; kingdom Metazoa; phylum Chordata; class Mammalia; order Rodentia; family Sciuridae; genus Glaucomys; species Glaucomys volans. The sequence goes on along the minus strand of JAJEJO010000438.1, from coordinate 71,590 downwards.
GCTTATTATCTAGAATACTGAATATACCTGCATTTGTTCCAGTGTCTTTGCCTTCCATGCCTTTGCTGTTCTTCCCTTTCTTCACCAAGTCTTAATCTTTAAAGACTTATGAAAGAAGATCCACCATTACCTGGCTTTTTTGTACCAAAGACACTTACTTCCAAACTCTGTTATCCAATAAGTGGACTTTCTTGCTGTGGTATCATAAAAACAGATTTGGCTTTTTCTTCCCAGTTCCTGACACAAAACTCCTAAAACCCTTGGAATTTCCTGAAAGATAATGGTGATAGAAGCATTTTTTGTTCTAATGAGGTGACTCTTGGCTGGCCCCTAGATAGCTTCAGGATGGGAGCTGGTCACCAGAAAGATCACATCTTGATTAGAAGCTTGGAACTTTCAGCCTCACCCCCTAATCTGTGGGAGGAGAAAGAGCTAGTCACCAATGGCCAATAATTTAATTAGCTATGCCTAAATAATGAAAACTCCAAATTAAAAAACAATATAAAATTTTTTTGAAAAACCTTAAATGAAGGGGTTCAGAGAGCATCTGGGTTGGTGAATACACCGAGGTGCTAAAAGAGCAGCATACTTGAGAGGAGTTTCCATGCCCCTCTGCCCATACTTTGCCTTACATATTTCTTCCATATGGCTATTGTAATCTTTATAATAAATTGGTAACATTTAAGTAAACTGCTTTCCTAAAATTCTGTGAGTGATTCTGGCAAATTATCAACCCTTAGAAGGAGGATTGTAAGAACCCCTCTCTTTGCAGTCAATTCAGAGAGAAATGTGGATGCTATGGTTTGAATACTGAGTATCCCGTAAAGCCTCAGGTGTTAAAGAGTTGATCCCCCGGTGGGCTATTGGGAAGTAGTAGAAGCTTTAAAAGGTGGGGCTTGGTGAGAGGCCTGTAGGTCTTTGGAGATCAGATATTTTGTTACTGTGACAGAAAGCTAACTAACATAGTAGGTAAACCATTTACCACTGGTGTCTGAATTGAGGACAGCCTGTGAAACCAAACTTTTAATGATGTGGAATTTGAGGCTAACTGAGTAGTTAGTTTAAGAATTGAGTTTAACTACAGCACATTCAGTTGGTATTCACACAGAATCAGGAAATTGATTGTTACTAGGAGGAAAAAAAACACCTCTTACTTGTCTAGAAATACATGCATTCTCTGAAGTAGATGAAATTTATGATTAAGAATATAAGTAAAATTACTTTTGCTTATTAGTAGTCTATAAAAATTAAAGGTATTTCACACTTTAATACATCCAGAAACTATGAGAGAAGAACACTGGTAATTTCGATTGATAACATTTTCAAAATCATCCATGAACTACCCCATTTGACTTGTTAAAATTGCCAAAAGAAAACTGGAAATCATAAAGAGGAAATGCCCTTCATAGAACATATTAAAGTGAATTAAAGCTATAATTAGATAATTCCCTAAAAGGAAAACCTATGTTGATATATGGGTTACCGCCACTCTCCAAACCCACATCAATAGATATCAGACTTGACTAAGAGTAACTTTAATGGAAACTTAAACATCAAGATTGAAGTGAACTTTTTTAAGGAGGTTCAACATTCATCATTGGGCACCTTGTTTTCTCTTTTAAAAACTTGCCTCCAGTCTGTAAGTTCAAAGCGAGCCCCAGCAACTTAGCAAGGCCCTAAGCAGCTTGACGAGACCCTGTCTCAAAATGAAATATACAAAGGCTGGGGATATGGCTCATTGGTCAAGCATTCCTGGGTTTAATCCCTGGTACAAAAAAAAAAAAAAAAAAAAAAAAAACCACTTGCCTCCATGCCTGGTATGGTGGTACACACCTATAATTCCAGCAACTTGGGAGGCTGAGGCAGGAGAATCACAGCAGAACCTAGTCTTGGCAACTTATTTATTTTAAGTAAGAAACAAATAGTTTATTTTTTTAATTTCCTGAAGATAGTATTTTACATCACAAGCATAAAGGAGGTTTTACCTTTCCGATGCTTCTTTGTTGTTAATTATAGCTCCTTTACTACATCTTAACATACTACATTCATTTTCTAATCTATTCAACTTTTCCATATTTTCCACTATGCATATTTGATCCCCCAAATCAAAGATGTATCCAAATACATCTTGAATATTATTTTTAAAAATGTTAAATTTTATTTGAACTTTTTATTTATACCTGACAGTATTGGTAACATTTTTATTCTGAGCCCTGTATCAAAAAAATAAATAATAAAAAGGGTTGGGTATGTTTCTTGTGGTACAGCATCCCTGGGTTCCACCCCCAGTACCACAAATAAAACTTGCCTGTATTAAATAAATACGTTCACTGTTATAGAAAAACATTTAAAAATATAGGCATAAAAAACACATCAAGGGACTGGGATTGTAGCTCAATGGTTGAGCACTTGCCTAGCACATGTGAGGCACTAGGTTTGATCCTCAGCACCACATAAAAATAAACAAATAAAGGCATGCTGTCCATCTATAACTACAAAAATTTTTTAAAAACCTCATCAAGTAAGGGGCTGGAGTTGTGGAGTGGTAGAGTCCTTGCCTGGCATATGTGAGGCCCTGGGTTTGATTCTCAGCACCACATATAAATAAATAAAATAAAAGATCCATTGGCAACTAAAAAAAACAACAAAACTCTTCAAGTATGAAAAACGCTCATAATTCTACCATCGCAAACATTCATAATTCTACTCATTGTTTTTATGTATTACCTTCTAGATATACACATATAAAAATGCATATATTAAGCAAAAATGATATTCCACTGTGTTCACAAATGAGTTTCTGGCCTCAAACTTCTGGGCTTAAGCAATACTCCTGCCTCAGCCTCTCAAGTAGCTGGGACTAAAAGGTATGCAACACCTTGCCGCAATAAAGATTTTAAACAAACAGTATAATACTGTTATATAAAATTATAACTATACTAATAAAGCTAAAGTTCCCTTTAATCACTAACTCCAATATCTTCCCCAGAGATAACTTCACTTATAAATCAGAGTTTTAAATTTATATATATTTATGCAGCTATGGAAATAATATTTTATAAATACAGTATTGTATGGTATACACTGTTCTGTAATTTATTCTCTTTCTCTATATATTTGGAATATCTTCCTTTGTTAGTATATACAGATTTATCCCATTCTTAAGTACTTCATAGTGCTCCACAATTTATTTAAATATTTCCCACTAATAGGTACTTAGGTCATTCTTTGTTTTTCTCTTGTTTTGCTATAGCGAACCTCATGAACAATGCCACAACTATTGTCCTTATAACACATACATGTGCCACAGATAAAAACGTTTTCAGCCAGGCACAGTGACATAATCCTATAATCCCCACTACTCAGAACACTGAGGTAGGAGGCTTGCACATTCAGAGCCAACCTGGGCAACACAAACCTGTCTTAAAAAAAATAAAGGCCAGGGCTGGGGTTGTGGCTCAGTGGTAGAGCACTTGCCAAGCATGTGTGAGGCACTGGGTTTTATCCTCAGCACCACATGTAAATAAATAAAATAAAGGTATTGTGTCTATCTACAACTTAAAAAAAATTTAAAAAGGCCTTGTTTTTAAGGGTAGATTATAAGAAAAGGAAATGATGAATCATAAAACATTTAGAACCTAATAAATAATGCCAAATTTCCCTCCAGAGTAGCTGTACTGATTTATATATTCACAAATAATTTATAATACTTCACTCACCATCCCTTTATCATACCAGATATTATCACATTAAATATTTTTCCTCAACCAATAGGTGACAAATATTACCTTATTGTTTTAATTTCCCTAATTACTAAAGAGGATCAACATGTTTTCTTCTGGGCCATTTTTATTCCCTCTTCTATGAATTTGTTTCTTTTTTCTATAAAGTACGTTTCTTCTTATGAATTTTTTATATTCTTATTATTAATAGGAGTTTTCTGAATATAAAACATTTGCTTTATTGCCAATATTTCTCAATTTTTGCTTAGTTTCTAATGTAATTATGATGTCTTTTGCTATACTAACACATATTTCGATAGAGTCAAATTTAGCAATCCTTCTTTTAGGGCTTTTGTATTCTGAGACCTGTTTAAGGTCTTTCCTCCTGTGCACAATGGTACATGCCTGTATTCCCAGCTACTCAATAAGCTGAAGCAGAAGGATCATGGTGAGGTAGCACATCGTCTTGTGGAAGCATATCGTAGAGCAAACTGCTCACCTCATGGCCAGGAAGCAAAAGACAGCAACCTAGCTGGCCAGAGTCCCACAGTCCCCTCTAATGGGCAAGCTCCAGTGACATAAATACCTCCCACTAGGTCCCATCTCTTAAAGGTTCCACTATTTCTCAATAGTGCCACTCTGAGGACCAGCTCTTTAATATATGGACCTTTGGGGCACACTTACCCAAATCATCTTTATTTTTTTTCCATATGGAAGTTATAGTTTCTCCTATTGCCACTGATTTGAAACACCATCTCCAGCATATAGTAAACCCTATAAACACAGTTCTATGCATTTAATTAATATATACTGCTTTAGTTATAATTTTTTTAAAAATTCTTTTTGTAGTTGCAGAGGGACAGAATGCCTTTATTTTATTTATTTTTATGTGGTGCCAAGGATCGAATCCAGTGCTTCATACATGCTACGCAAGTATTCTGCCACTGAGCCACAATCCCAGACCTATAATTTTTAATATATTTTAATATCCCTTCTCTCTCATTTTAAAATATCTTCTCTTTTCTCTTTCTCATGAATTTTAGAATTGATCAGCTTTTCAAGTTCCAAGAGAGAACCTGGTGGGATTTTGATTGGAATTGCATTGGAGGTATAAATTAATTTGGTAGAAACAGCATTTTTATAATATTAAGTCTTCCCCTTAAGAACATGCACAGATCGATATTTACTGAGGGTTTTTTTTTTAATTTTTTGTTTTTTACATCCTTCAATCATCTTCATATAAGTTCTGAGGATTTTTTGTCAAAGTTCTTTTAGGTACAATAATAAATTCTTAGGGTTAAAGAGTATATTGGTTAGATAAAACTGAAAAATAAACAAGAAAACATGTATTAGAAACCACTGTCAGTTCCTAGGCCAAAACTCAATCTGGATCTTAAATTGTCCTTCAAGTCTCAAAGTCTCACCTCCCACTTTTTATTCCCGCCCTTGTACCATTTAAAAAAAATTTTTTTTTTAGTTGTAGATGGACATGATGCCTTTATTTAATTAAATAATTTATTTATTTTTATGTGGTGCTGAGACTCAAACCCAGTGTCTCACATGTGCTAGGCAAGTGCTCCACCACTGAGCCACAACCCCAGCCCCCAAAAGGTTCATTTTTAAGAAAGATTTTAAAGCCGAGTTTCTAAAAATCTAATTTTAGTCAATAATATAACTCATTAGAGAAGATATTTAAGCTTTGAACAGCCTCTGGACAGACCCTTAATAAAACACTAACAGCATCTAAAAATACATTTCCAAGACATAGCATGCAAATTATATTTCCTGTGTGGGAACAGAGGTTCTACTCCTTGACTGCAGAGGTCAGTTAATAGTATTCTCTCTCAGCCTTTCTGTATGCCTGCCAATAATTACCATATATTCATAAAACAAAACAATTACAGCATTCTATCAACTTTTAGTCCATGGTTTTGAAGACATTTTACTAAGAGTACATAACTTGACAGAACATTAGAGATTAAACTCTTATATCTCAGATAAGAAAGCTAGAACTACAAAGATAAAGAGAATGGCTAGGGTAAGAGTTAAATGACAGTAAATCCAGATGAATGTCTCTCCATTCAGGTCAATGTTATTTCTTCAACATTATGCAGCTTGTATTACTCTGTGCTATTTTACTTGGTAATATTCCTGTGGATATTTTACAACAATATAGTACCTGGGACCAGTAATTAATTAGTGCTATAGAGTGAGCGATTAGCAGCCGGGCACAGTGGCACATGCCTATAATCCCAGTGGCTCAGGAGGCTGAGGCAGGAGGATTGCAAAGTCAAGGCCAGCCTCAGACTTAGTGAGACCCTAAGAAACTTAGTGCGACCCTATCTCAAAAATAAAATGGGCTGAGGATGTGGCTCAGCAGTAAAGCACCCCTGGGTTCAATCCCTGGCACACACGCACACGCGCACACACACACACACACACACGCGTAAACTGTTAGTATAGAATATATTTAATAACATAAAAAAGTCTTGAAGCATGCATTGAAGTTTTTGTACATTTTGCATACTGACATCATTGAATTGCTTAATAAGGATTAAAAGAGGATAAGCTTAAGCTTTAATAGGAAAAAACAAAACAGAGGCCAGGTGTATGCCTATAATCCTAGCTACCTGGGAAGCTGAGGCAGAAGGATTGCAAATTCAAGGTCAGCTAGCACAATTTAGCAAGACCCTGTCTCAAAATAAAATTTCTCAAAAAGAGGGTGGGGATGCAGCTCAGAGGTAGAGCACTTGTCTAGCATGCACAAGGCCCCAGTTCGATCTCCAGTACTAGAGGGGGAAAAAAAAGCACATAAGGGATTATTTCCTAGCGTCCACCAAAAATAACATGGAATTCAAAATTTGAGTTTAAGAAGGATAAGGCAGGCCAATTTATGGCATTTGCTGTTAAGGCAATATGTGCTGAAATCAGACTGACTAGATTTGAATCCTGTTCTCCCCCTTATCTATACCTCAATTTCCTCATCTGTAAAAGAATGATAATAATAGTACATATCCTTAGAGGGCTATTATGAGGACTGAATCAATCATATTTACAAAGAGCTCAGAAATAGGGTCTGACCCAGAGAAAGTGCTCAGGAAATGTTGGTTATTCTTGTTTCTTTCTCTTTGAAGAAACTTTTTGGGCATCATAACAAAGGGAATAGACCTACCATTAAAAGGTCTTTTGCAAGGGAGGTTATGGGTGCAATTACTAAATACTACAATAATTTTAAAGAAGTGTTTTCAACTATAAATTAGAGTGAGAGCCCTTCTCTCACCCTAATTTAATTTGATAAAAACTAAGATAATCTCACAACCTAGAATGTTTTTTCAGATGAGCCTACATGAAGATAATGAAATAAACTGTACCTAGAGATTGCACTAGACCCCACCATGGAAACTAACAGATACCAGCAAAAAAATTTTTTTTAATTAAAAAAAATTAAAACCTATAAAATAGCTATACTTCAGAACTTTATGTCCTGCTCATACCATTTATTTCCTACATTCGAATCAAAATCCATCTTCAAAATCTGAAAAGATTTTGTATGAACAACATAAAGCTCAATGATAACTACCACCAATAAGCTGTACTTTTTTGGGGATTGAATCCATGGATACCTTACCACTTAACTACATCCCCAGTTTTTTTGTTTGTTTGTTTGTTGGGAGACAAACTAAGGGTCTTACTAAGTTGCTGAGTCTGGGCTCCAACTTGTGATTCTCCTGCCTCAACCTCCAGAGTCACTGGGATTACAGGCATAGGCCACCACACCTTGCTCCAATAATCTTTTTTTTTTTTAATTGTTTTATTTTTTCAGTAGATGGACATAATACTTTTATTTTATTTATTTATTTATTTACATTTATGTGGTGCTGAGGATCAAACCCAGTACCTCCCAAGTGCTAGGCAAGTGATCTCCCACTGAGCTATAATCACAACCCCTCCAATGAGCTTTTTTAAATAAGGAAAATAGTTTTCAAAATTAAAAGCAACGCCTGTAATCCCAGCACTTGGGAGGCTGAGGCAGGATGATCATGAGTTCAAAGCCAGCCTCAGCAACTTAGCGAGGCCCTAAGCAACTCAGTGAGACCCTGTCTCTAAATAAAATACAAAATAGGGCTAGGGATGTGGCTCAGTGGTGGAGTGCCCCTGGGTTCAATCCCTAGTACCAAAAAAAAATAATAATAATAAAATAAAATAAAAAGCAGATAGTGAATATTTTCAGTAGTAAATATATAAAATAAAAACTTTAGTTTGCAAAGCAAATCTCTACCCTACCACTTCACCTGGAAAAAAAAAAAGGGTGGAGATTCTATGTACAGAAAAACATATGCCCCACAGCCTATGAACTCCTTTCATTGGAAGGCAGGGGGAGTACTTTTGATACCTTCAGTTTATTTCCTCTTAATTCCTGAAAAGATTGGTTTTCTGGTTTCCATATCTGGAAGCAGATATGATCAGTAATAGTAAAGAGCTATTAGAGGAGGTCACAATGACAATAGGAAATGATAGCCGATAATGTGACAATAAGAGGATTCAGTAAAACTATAAAAAGACCCAAACACAAATAACAAAATCAAAACAACCCTACTTGGAAAAGGCATTCCTAAGGGCACTACTCTATAGAGCTCAGTGTAATTCTTCCCACCTCTCCAAAGCTAATCTCTCCACATGTCCTTAATCTTGTTCCATGAATCATCCACTCTTCCCTACCAAATCTTGACCCTTTTCTTTCCTAAAGGCCCTCCACAGAAAAATATTCTCACGTCTCTTGCCAATAACCCCAAGAGTCCTTCTCTCACTCTAAATTCTGCTCTAGTTACTTTCTTTTCCTTTCCTTCTGAGAAAGGTATTGAAAAAAACTACTTGCTACCTCCACCTCCTCTTCACTAACATTCTAACCTGCTGGTCTCTAACCACCTACTCCACAACAGCTCATTTCACATAGATCACTAGCATGTTCCTAATTCCCTAAGTCAACTCATCAACTAAATTTCTTTTTTTTTCTTTTTTTCTCTTTTTTGTTTGTTACTAGAGATTGAACCCAGGGCACTTTACCACTCAGCTGCATTCCTTTTTTTTTTCAATTTTAAGAAAAGATCTCATTAAGTTGCTGAGGCTGTCATCAAACTTGGAATCCTCCTACCTCAGCCCCCCAAACTGCTGGGATTACAGGCATGTGACACCATGTCTGGCATCAATTAATTTTCTTCTCTTAGTTCCTTTGACCTCCCAAGACATCCAACCTAACAGTGACCACTTCCTTCCTGAAACTTCTTTGCTTAGAGTCTGTGATGCACACTCATCTAGATTTCACCCTAAGGTTGCCAGTCCTGGGATGTTAATGGAATTCATGCAAAAGGAAAGGGAAGGGTTTGCTATGATCTGATGTATATACCCTTAACACTGAAACTTAATTACCAATGTCATAGTATCAAGATGTAAGGCCTTTAGGGTGGAGCCCTCACAAAGGGATTAAAGATAGAATAAAAGAGTTCTTTGTCCCTTCTGCCCACTGAGGACACAGCAAGAAGGCCCTCACCGTCAATTAATCTGTTTGATGGTACCTTATCCGGAACTTCCCAGCCTCCAGAACTGTGAGAAATTAATTTCTTTTAATTATAAGTGATCTAATCTGTGGTAGTTTGCTATATCAGGAATGGACTAAAAGCATTCATAATCAAAAAGATTTGGGAAATGTGGGATTAAAATTAAACAGGGGGCAGGCGCAGTGGCGCACACCTATAATCCCAATGGTTTAAGAGGCTGAGGCAGGAGGATTCCAAGTTCAAAGCCAGCCTCAGCAATTTAGCAAGGCCCTAGGTAACTTGGTGAGACCCTGTCTCAAAATAAATAATTAAAAGGTTGGGAATGTGGCTCAGTGATTAAGTGTCCTTGGGTTCAATCCCTGGTACCAAAAAAAAAAAAAGTTAAACAAGTTTATTTACTATAGGATTTCTCACATATTTAATATATTAATGTGCACAGTGACTCTACAAGATGGGGTTCTGCATTGTTTTACAAAGTTATTGAACATAAAGCCCTTACCCTCCCTTTTAAAGCATTATCTTGTGTGAGATGAGCTGGGGACACATTTGGTTAACACTGCCCTTGATGCTTTTTTTCGGTCTTATTTATAGGATCTTCTTCCTCCATCAGCCTCTTAAATGGCCCATTCCCCAAAATCCATTTTTAGTCTACTCTTCTCTCACACCTCAGTCACCCTTTGGTTTTCCACTTGCCTTACTCTATACAATCTCTGTAGATGATTGTATTCATATCCTCATGGCTTCTACTAGACCTTAGAATCAACAAGTGACTGCCACTATGAAATCTTGGATCTTGATTTGCTAATCTATACATTGAGAATAATAATAATTCATAAGAAGTAAATGACATGACATATATAATAAAGTGTTTACCACTGTGCCCGACACATTTAAGCAAAAGGTCCAATAAACAACCACTATCATTTTCTCTGTCTCCAATCAAGATCTTCTTGTTGAGCAAAATTTATTTATCTACCTTGAGACTTTCTCTTGGTTGTTTCATATATACGTCAAACTCAAGATGCTCATCTCCCATCTGAACTGGCCTTTGTATTCTCTGCCTCGGTGAATGGCACTTTCCACACAGCTGACCAAACCTAGAACACTGAAGCCATATTCTAGACTCTTCTTCTCAACCTCCATCCTGCTCCCTGCCCCAGTACAGCAGCTAAGTATATCTGGCTCTCCTCCAATATGTTTTCAGAGCGTAAATTTGATTATGTTACTCTTCTACTTAAATTCTTCAATGTTTTCTCATGGTTTTCTGGATAAAATTCAACCTCCTAACATATCACATAAGGCTGTACACAATCATACCCCTTTAGTCACATCTCTCATGATGTCCCTACCCTGATGTATGCTCTTCACTCCAACCAAATAAAATCATGTGTATTTCTACAAATGGATATAACTTTTGTCTTTACATATTCTATTCTTCTCTCTGTAATCCATTCAATCCCCTTCCATCCACTTTATTTATTATTATTATTATTATTATTATTATTATTTTTGGTACTGGGGATTGAACCCAGAGACACTCCACCACTGAGCCACATGCTCAGCCCTATTTTGTATTTTTTATTTAGAGACAGGGTCTCACTGAGTTGCTTAGTGCCTTGCTAAATTGCTGAGGCTGGCTTTGAACTCACGATCCTCTTGCCTCAGCCTCAGCCTCCCAAGTGCTGGGATTACAGGCGTGCGCCACCGCACCCAGCTTCCATCCACTTTATAGGTGGCTAATTCCACCTGGACTTTTTCTTGAGTTTAATTGCATATTATCCCATTCCTATCTTTTAATTTTTTTCTTTATCGAATGTAAATTTCAGCCTATACACTTAAATATTCGTTCTCAAACTGTTTAATACTATGAAATACAAGCAATTCATCTAATATTTCAGCTACTAAGGGGGTTACAAAAATGAAAAAGGTTCCTGATCTCAGACTAATGGGGGAGACTGTCTTATACAAACACAAAAAACAAAACCCTAATATAATACTATAAAACTATGTATATATATAAAATTTCCATGTGAATATAGAGGAATAACTAATATATTCTAAATGGTTATAAAAATATATAACTGAGTCAGGTGTATGGTACATGTCTATAATCCCAGCAATTCCAGAGGCTGAGACAAGAGGATCACAAGTTTGAAGCCAGCCCCAGCAATTTAGCAAGATTCTTCACAACTTAGTGAAACTCTTTCTTAAAATTTAAAAAAATAAATAAAAAGGACAGGTGATGTAATTCAGTGGCAAGGTGTCCCTTGATTCAATCCCCAATACCAAAATGTGCGTGGGTGTTTGTATGTATATGCATATACACATATACATACACATATTCACACACACATATATATACTGGAGATTGAATCCTCTGTGTGTGTGTATCTAAATATGCATATACAGATACATACACATACATATACATATATATAATTGTAACAAACTCTAAATATTTTTCCTGCCAGTAATATGAAGATTTTTAAAGTTACATATTAAAATTTACCCAATAAACATCAACATAAATTTCGTTTCTAAGCTTTTCACTCTTCAAGTGACAATTTCTGTGATACAAAGTGTCACAGTATAACAGGATGTGGGCAGACTTTTAAATAAAGATTTTAAGTAGCTTAAAAGGCAAACTTAAAGAGTTTTCAGGAAAATTCAACAAAATATTCTCATGGATATAATATAGTTTTGGAGAGTCTAAAGGTTCCATTGTGGAGCAGTTCTCTGACCTCTTCTTAAGAAGAAATGGTTCTGTAAACTGCCACATGAGAAAGAAATCAACTTTATCTTATTAAAATGTCTTAGTATATTGAACTTTCTTTTTTTATAGCAGCCTGACCTATTCCTTAACGAACATAAGTAAAAATGGCAATGAATGCATATTACTTCCAAGAGGTATAACAAATTAAAAAATAAAAATTCACATTTAATATGCTGTAAGCTCTCTGCTCAGTTACAAAGTAAAATTACAAACTCATATGGTTACGTAAGAACATTCTCTGTTATGAGTATGTCACAACCACTGTAAAAAAGTAACCCCTCTGAAAGTTCACTTTAAGATTGTTTTCTGGGGAAAAAAAAAAAAAAAAAAAAAGATACTGTTTTTGAGCATCACCATTACAAGGATGGTCACATAATCTCATTTGCTTAACCCAGTTAACACCTGCTGCACAGTAAAACAATGACTAGCACTCCTTTCATACTTATTATTATTCTTGTTTGAAAAATAAATTACCAGGTCACCCTACCTATCATCTACTTCCTGTCTCCCTCCAGAAAAATTTACTACCTCTTTCTCTCTTCCTCATATTTGCTATGAAAGGGGAGTCTTATTTTCTTTAGCCCAGAATTTTTTTTCTTAAAAGGAGGTTATAGAGGCATCTAGGAGAGGTAGGAAAAATGGACAAAATCTATATTTTGCTTTGGGAATATCTGAAGATGAAAATAGATTAATACACAAATAAAAGTACAAAAAAACTGAATGCATATTTTTAAATTAGCGTTCTTCAAACGGTCATCTTAAGAAGTTCCATGATATCATACTACTGAAAATTTTTTAGAATATCTACTTGGAAACTGTTTAAAGTGGTTCATAATTCAGAAAAAAATTATCTCACTAACTTATAAACAAGCCAATGTTCACTTTCTTTATTTTACTAAAATTATTACTTTTGTGAATAAGGATCCTGACAAATTCCATTGATAGTCTTTTGATGTGCCATCTGCCCCAGGGTTGTCGATCAACCATTCTCCCACAACTCTGAGAGCAGGAATTGATTATTTTGGACATTCTTTTATCCCTAGGGCCTGAAATGTAAAAGATACTCATTTAAAACATTTTGGATTGGTTAATTAATATTTATCTAATATAGATACAAATTTTTTATACCATTTCCAAAAATCAAATTCACCTTCAAAGGAAGATTTGCTACCCTTGGAAATATTTAAAAGAACTGCAAGCAAGGTCAAAAACAAAGGGGCGAGGGGCTACAAAGATGGCAAGCAAATCTTGCATCATTTGCACAAATTCATTGTCTGTTTTCCTTAGGGATGAGACAACAAGCTTTTGATTATGTATGTTGTTATGTCTGTTGAAAGAAATAGATATACCACCCTAGAGCCTAGAACTCCTTATCTAACTAAAATTTTCCAAATAAACAAAAAGAAAAAACTAAGTTTTAGAGCCAAATTGCCTACTATGTTCATTAATATCGGGCCTTGAAAATTTTCTTACCTTTAAAAACTAATTCTGGGCCGGGGTTGTAGCTCAGTGGTAGAGCGCTTGCCTAGCACTGGCTTGGATCCTCAGCACCACACAAAAATAAGGGTTAAAAAAACAAAACAAAAAAAACACCTCTAATTCTTCTCTCCCACATAAAACTGTCAATCAACTTGTCATAATGCATTGACCCTGACAAACCTTAATTGCTTTCCAATCCTATTTCTAAGTTGTCATTAAAAGTTTCTCCAAAACTTAGATTAAAATGATTTATTTAAAACTATACTCTGCCTTACTATAAATGGCTTGAGTTTAATTTTTAATACAAATTCCTATAGGAAATTATAAAAATCTCTAAATTTCTATAACTAGGAGAATAAATTTCTAGATATCATCTAATTAATTATACCTGTGTTTTTACTAACAAACACTATTTCTAGGTATCATGGCAATATCTGTACAGCTAAAAAAATGCCAAAATTAAGTTTTCATTAGGTCTAATTTCATAACTGTATTAAGATTTTTTTAAAACCATAAATAAGGCTCAGTAGCTGAATTTAATTAACTGTACAGGTTAAATCATCCAATCACAGATGAATGGGTCTCAAGGGACAGTAGGAGAAAAAAATAATAGATACTGGATATTTAAAGACTTAAAAGTATATGCTAATTATAACATGTTATAAAAGCCATGCCTTAAGTTCCCATATCACGTAACAGTAAAAATCATTCTTACTATTAAGACTCTCATGGAACCAAGTATCTGTAATACAAAAATTCCTAAGAATTCCCACTTATATGTGCAAGGTCCTGGATTCAATCCCTAAGGCCCCAAAACAAAACAACCACAAGAAATCCCAAATGTAAGCGATAATTCTATGAGAAAATACCAGTATCTGTTGTTTCTGGTGCTCATACTGAGCAAAGAAACACCACCCCGTTACTAATCTACTACACGTCACTACATGAGTCACTTTAAAACAAGATTTTCCTCCCGTGTTTAAAAAACAAGACAACCCTATACCAAGCAACACATGGTAAAGTACAAGTTTAGACAACTTCACTTTCAATAGAAAACACTTGACAGCACTTGAACAAAAGCACATTATTGCCGCAGTGGCTCACACCTAAAGTACCAGTGACCATAGGAGGCTGAGACAGGAGAATCTAAAGTTCAAGACCAGCCTGGGCAACTTAGTGAGACCCTGTCTCAAAATAAAAAATAAAAAGGGCTGGGGTCACAGTAGCTCAATGGTAGAGTGTCTCTGAGTACAATCCCCTGTACTATCAAAAAATATAAAAGAAAAAAGAAGAAAAAAAAGTATATTATTACTCTAGAGTTTCAGTGTCATTTCACTTTTACATTTTTGGATCCTCAAGAAAAACTTTCAGAGGGTACATCTCTCCCTGTTGTTGAAAATAAACCCTTGTGCTAAGAAAAGGAAGGCCATATTTGTTTTCCAGTAGGGCAATGCTGGGGATTCTTAAGCTGTATTTGACTCTGACCCAAGCAACTGAATATGCATATTATTCAGAGAGTGAGATTCAAAGATTATCATATCATTAAATACATAATAAATGCTTGTTGTCAGTGGTTTAAGCTCTTATTAGATGTAAGTGTCAACAATGTAAAACAGATCATCTATAACTATTTATGGCTTGGTGCAGCTTTAGTTGCAAATGCTTAACATCCTTGATGAATGACTTCTGGATGAATTTATCTTTAGGGCTTTCTGACATTTTGCATTCCACTTACTATCACTTTGTCCTCTAAAACCCTTTACATGACAAATTTGAGAGGAAGTAAAACTTTTGCATTTAAAAACCAAAATATTCTTTGTGAATGATATACTTCACAATTTAAATAATAGAAAATATAAATTAGCATATTTGGTGGATAATGTTAATTTTGGCCTATAAATTTGGAGATAGTTATTTTAAGAGTTTTTCCATGAAATGCAATCAATTATCCTGCATCCTTATCTCTAAAATAGTGACATTATTCCCATGGCCACAGTTATCTGTTTTAAATCTTGACTGATGTGGTAGGGAAAAAAATCAACATTGGTCCATGTTACATAGGTAGGAGCCAATCTGAGTCCTAGGCAACCTCAATTTCTTTTTTTCTTTCTCTATTTTTTTTTATTCATTTACTTATTTGTTTGTTTGTTCATTTATTGTACTGGGAACTGAACAGAGCACCCAGAGGTGCTCTATCACTGAGCCACAACCTCAGTCCTTTTCATTTTTTATTTTGAAACAGGATCTCACCACGTTGCTTAAGGGCCTCACTAAATTGCTAAGGCTGGCCTCAAACTTGTGATCCTCCTGCCTTAGCCTAACAAAGCACTGGGATTACAGGCATAAACCACCACACCTGGCTGGACAAGCTTAATTTCTTCATCCTCAAACATCATATGCTGTACTATGTAAAAATAACAGCTTAAAAAATTTTAAAGGGTCAGGTTATATGTTAAGCATCTCATCATAACCCTGGAGTTCCATCAGATTTTTCATTTATGCTAATTTGACTTTATGTGCTGAGTAGAGAATAAATAAACATGAATAAAAATGTTATAGTGTACATAATTTTACCTGTCATTCCACTTAACAAGTGCATGCAACAAAGAGAGCATGAGAAACTGAGTTCCTTCAGACGGTCTCAGTTACAAAGTTGTATGCTTAAAATCATATATATTATTCTTTATGGGTGATTTGTGGGATTTTCTTTAAGGGGAATTTTTACTATATTTGAGTTTTGCCTTATATGTTTACTTTAGAGCTCTGCTAAGGTGGGACTTTGCAGTATCTCATTTGGTCTTCGTAAAAACTCTTTGAATTAGGGTATAACTGTTAAGCCCCCTTTCACAGAAGAAAAAACACATTATCCAATTTGCTTGGCAGAGACAGGTTTCCAACTTAGTTCAGTTCTGATTCCAGAGCACCTGCACTTAACTACTAAGCTGTATTGCAATATATATATATATATCCATTTTCCAGATGAGGAATGGGAAGCTTAAAATTAAGCAAACTTGGGCTGGGGACATAGCTCAGTTGGTAAAGTGCCTGCCATGCAAGCACAAGGCCCTGGGTTCAATCCCCAGCACCACAAAAAAAAAAAAAAAAAAAAAGGAATTAAGCAAATTTGTCAAATATTACACTGCTAGCAAGTTCCTATTCCAGTATTTAAACTCAAGCTTTCTTATTTTCAAGTTCTTCGGCAATTATAAAATGAATGAATTAAAAAATGAGTAACAAGAGAACTGAAATGTAAAAAAAAGAATACTGTGTCCACAAACTGGTTACCCAGTAGATAACTCTGGGCCATTTGGCTCTCAAGTTCTTTAAAACTGCATTAGTTGTTAAGATTGACAGAGTTTGACAACAGCTTTCCCAAACCTCCTTTTTTTCTTACTGCCACGCAGTGATTAAAATAAGAAGCCATATACTTGCTTTCCTAGGCTCTCTTACAACTAGAGGTAACCACATAACCGAGTTCCTAGGAATACGGCTGCTGACACTGCACCTACAACACCCTTCTTTTTTACATAATTTTTTTAGTTGCAGATAGACACAGTACCTTTATTTGATTTATTTATTTTCATGTGGTGCTGAGGATAGAAACCAGTGCCTCACATGTGCTAGGCAAGCTCTCTACCACTGAGCTACAACCCCAGCCCCATACAATACCCTTCTTTTATCTGGAGATAAGCATAAAGATGGGAATCCAAATTAATGGCAGAAAGATAAAGTGAACTTGGATCTTGCAAGAGCTGAGGGTTTAGCTCAGTGGTAGCTTCCCTAAAATAGGTGAAGAACTATGTTCAATCCCTGCACTGGGGAAAAAAAAAAAAAAAAAAAAAAAAAGGATCCTTATCAGTTAAACCTAAGTCTTTTGCCACTTGTAGCCAAAATTATTCCCAGCCAATTCGGTTGTAACATTAAAGAAGGGGAAAAAAAAATCAGGAGATTTCATATCATCTGAACACCAATGTGTCTTGACAACACTGTGTCTACATTGAGTCATAAATGGCAACCCTTAAAGGTAGGACTCGTGGTCTCCAATTTACCACAGGTGCTCTTTGGTTAACTTCACTAATTTAGATCAACTGCCTAAACCCACAACCATACTTAAATGTGTGACTTTCTGTATTATGCCTCAATTTAAGCCTGTGTCTAGAACCCATGGGACAATTTGGATATGGCTCCCAGGCCACCAAGTAATGCAGCCAGCCCACTGGCCCTTAGAGCAGTGCAGAGGCCTGGGTGGGTTAGAGTGGAAACAGGAAGCCCTGCACCATAGCACTGAGCCCACCATACTGGCAATGGACTAAGGCACAGAGGGCCTAATGCATTTCGGGCCCCACCAAGGTGAGCCAAGGCCAGTAGACCTGTCACTCCAGGTGGCCAGGCCTGGGCATGGTACAAAGACCTGCTGCAGAAGCCTGTTCCATGCAGCAGTGCAGCTCCAGAATCTGATGAGTGGTGAGAAAATGGAAGTGGGGCAGACCTGAATGGAAGTTCAGACAATAGGATTAGTACTTTTTCAAACTCTAATTAGCATATTTTTGGACTAATACCATTGGTACTTTTTTCATACCCTGATTAGCATTAGTTTGGACCAAAAGCAGTCCAAGCACTGACCCAAGTGCTTTGTAAACCTTTAGATTAGTACACTCAGAGGGAAAACCTGGTATCAGGCAGAGTAAGAGTTCTGTTCCTGTTTCTATTTTTCAATAAATCCTACTCTCGTACTCATTCATCCTTGTCTATGGATTCCATTCTTTGAATTTCCAAGATAAGAACCAAGAAAGAAGAAATTGAGGGTGAGCTGCTGGGGTCTGCTGCAACACTGGAAGGCATAGCCAGCCATTAAGAGCTGCAACACTTCTAGGCTGCAGAGGTCTACAGCTTGTGCAGATCCCACCTGCCAGGAGAAGCAAAGAAATTCAGGTTTCAATTTGAATGCCAATCACCAATCAATTACTACAGAAAGAGGTAGAACAAGGTTTTTACTATAAGAAAGGTCTGCAGAAGCTGCTCAACAGCATTTGAGTTTTATCCTTTGAGTCAAATTCTGGAAATTATTTTAACAGTCAAAGAAGTTATAGTAGTCAATTTGCTAATTGAAATTCTATGAACCCCTGCAAAGCAATATTATAAAATACAGTATTCCAATAGTAATCAAAAGTTCACATAACTTCCTAGAATTCTTACACAGAACTGGCAAGGAAATGGGGGAGAATGTTGCTCAGTGGTAGAGTGTTTGCTTGGGCAAGATCTAGCACCACAAAAATAAAAGAAATAACAAGGATACATAAAACTACAGCCTCCTAAATCCGCCAAACAAGATAATGGGGTGGTACTTAGTAGTATTAGCAAAGACAATCTGTACCACCACTATACTTTCCTGGTAAAAGTTTAGGGTTCTGATACTAGAAACTATGGAGCCAGAATTTCACAAAAACTTTAAAGTGTCACAGATGAGGAATGATGTTTTGGGACATTTCAAGGCAGTTGTTATATAGGACAGTTAAAAATCAGATTTACTACGAGCAAGAAATGATATACCTATCTCAACTGTCAAAGACTATTTCTTGTCAGTTCTATAGACAAAGAGAATCAAATTATTTGAAAATCATTCAGTTGTACCCACTGGGTATTAAAATGGGGACTCATATGCCTAGTGTAAATGTTCACTGAATATCTATCTAAAAAGAATTTTAATCACTTTAATGGTAGCTATAGATAAACACAAAGAATAGCCCTATCTTCAAATGCACTTCATTACACATCATTATAAAGAAAGTTGGACCAGTTTCAATCCAGGGTATACTATGTAAAATTTCTTCTAAATAAGATTTCTTTTTTTCTTTTTTTTTTTTTTCTTTTTGGTGCTGGGATTAAACGTAGGGGCCTGGTACATACTAAAACACAAGCTCTACTACTGAGCTACATCCTCAGAGAAAAGTCTTATATTTCAAATAGATATTGACACTATTTAGTAAAGACCAAAATATATCACCTATAATATTCATTGAAGCCAAGCTATTATATTTTAATTAAGTAGTATATATAATACTGCTTAGAAAGCAGAAAATTAAATCTGCATAACATTAGTAATCACTGAATCACTCAATATGCAACAATGCCAGACACTATGAAACCCAACAATAATCCTGTAAAATAGGTTATTAGAATTATCTACACTTTGGGAGTCTGAGGCAGGAGGATCACAAGTTCAAAGTCAGCCTCAGCATCTAATGAGGCTAGCAAGTTGCATCCCTCCCCCTGCAAAAATATATATATTTATATAAAGGCCAGGGATATGGTTAAATGCCCCTGGGTTCAGGTTCAGTTCCCTTGTTACAAAAAATTGTTCCCACTTTACAGATGAGGAACTAAGGCTTAGTAAGATTAGTTTGTTCAAAGTTATACACCTACTAAGTGATAGAAATGGGATTTTAACTCCAGAATCCGGCTCTAGGGCCTAAAATCAATTAACCATGATGTTGTAATACAGCCTACTTCCTAAAGAATGAGTACTAAAGACATATAATCATTATTTAATTGGCTAGAGAGGGAAACTGTCCTTTTGGGTCTGAATTTGAAAGGTTAAAAATGTACAACAATGGTCACTACACAAAATACTTTATTCTTCAGTAATCAAGAAAGATTTAGAAGCATTTAAAAAAACTTCATTATTTCATTATCATTGTCACATAGCCTACTGATCTTGAAGAAATTGTGCTCTTAATATCCAAAATGTTATTTCAGAAAGTCAGTAATAAATCAAGTGGGCAATAAACAAAAAGAGAAAAGAGAACTTTATAATTTTAGGGGTTAAGAAATAGCTGTGAAAAAAAAAAGATCTATATTACAAGTCATTTTCTCAACTATTGACCTATAAGTTTTCAAATAACATTTTTGTCGATTTCAGTAATTTCCAAAGGCAATTGTCTGTTCAATACTTTTTCCTTTGTATTTGACTTTAAAACCATATATGATGTAAGTATGTAAGATTTTGCTTTAGTTATAGATACTACTTTAAGTTTGTAAACCCTAAATATACCCAATAAAATTCATTTTTTAAAAGCAAGTTTCACTTTGGAGTCCACACAACCATTGCAGAAGGGTTATTTCTAATTAGAGAATCATTACCACGACTATTTCGGAAATGTGACCCAGAAAGTACAAAATAAAAAGATAAAAAATTCAGGGGGGCTGGGGATATAGTTTAGTGGTAGTGTACATATGCCTAGTCTGTATGAAGCTCTGGGTTTCCAGCACCACAAGAACAAAAAAAGAAACAAACAAAAATAAAGAAAAATCAAGAGAGAGAGACTTCAATATAAATAAAGAATAAACAGAACCTCAACTATCCAATTTTATAAATCACAAATTCAAAATAAGGCAACTTATTTTTAAAAGAGTAGACTATACTAGCAGTTTAAATAATAAAGTCATGTACACAGTAGAAACTGGATAGCAAATGAATACAACTCTATTAAGTAGGGAGAAATACTATGAGAAAAAAAAAGTAGAAGTAGAAGCCTCTGAGTTGTTAAAACAAAGTCTTCCTCTGAGTGTCTTGAATCACCTGAAGAAGAGTGAAAACAAACCAAAGACCAATTTGGTGACCAACATTCTAACCTTCAGCCAACTTGCATTCTGAACAAGCTCATCAATGAAAAGGTCCAAATCATCCTTGTTTCTTTCAAGTTTTCATTTTGGGACCACAACTATAATTTTCTGTAAGACAATTTCACGAACACAAAAAGACTTTTCAAGTTTTTTAATAAAATTCTCTTAATTTTATTATGAGGCATTTATTAAATTTATTAAAATGCCACAAAATGGCGTTTGAATGTAAATATTCTGAGAATATTTTCTTACTTCTAAAAGCCCTGGACTTAATTTTCAAGATTATGTGTCGCAAGAAATATGAAAGTTATTGGAGTTCCTGGATTTTTTTTTTAGCTGTACCTTGCCTTACCAGACTTCCTTTACAGTCAATATACTGTCAGGTGATTTAAGTTTAACAGAAATTCACAGAATCACTACAAAAATACTCAGAGTTGAGAAAGCTGCAGTTTGTACAGACAACTAAAGAAGATCAATCAAAATACTTTCTTTGAAAAAAAACAGTGTAATTTTTTTCATTATTCTTTACAGGAAGAAATGTGGTGTCTCTATTTTATAATAGGATTCAGTAATAAAAACTGTAATTAAAATGCAACCAAAGTCTCAACCAAAGACCTCTTGTTATATCACATATGAGTTCATTCAGTTGCTTTGGAAATGCATCTTCTAAGAGCTGCATTCAATTTCAACTGCCAACTGCTTGGACTAGCTGGATTAAACGGATCATTCTTCTCACCTATTGTTTCCTTGTACAAAGATATATTTAAACCCATGAATACATTCAGTGTCTTTGGACTCCCCATATTTAAAAAATATCTGGCGATTTCTGTTCTATTTTGCCACATGATTTATGGCCTCAATCATTAAAAACACCAATGCATTTAGCCTATGATTGGATTATACAAATTAAGATGACCACCTGGAATGATCTGTCCTATTGTATATCAAACATTCAATAAATTAATATACTGCAAAGCATGGGCTATTAAAATGATAAAAGCAAAGAAAATTTAAAGACCGCAGTTATATTAATCATTCCATATGGAATTCCAGAGTTGTTACAAAATTATACATAAAATATCTTGCCGGGAGATTGGTAACTGAAACTGAGATTCTCTAATTTAAAAAATGAAGGCCCCCCAAAACGAAGTCATTATCAAGTAAAAAAAATTTTTAAAGAAAGAATAAAGTCAGTGACAAACTAAACTCAGAAATAGGCTATCCATTCAAATTACATTGTCATAAAGCAAATACCTTCCCCAACAAATCTGGGTTATAACTTTTAAGATTGCTTAATAACTAAATAGGAACTCTAAATCACCATGGTTATAAAAATATCTAATACTTTGTGAGTGCATTCTTATTAGGTACCAAGGTACTAATGTATTCTCTCATTTAATGCATAGAACATTTCCACAAATGAAGTACTGCTATTACCCCTATTTTGCAGATGGACTAAAAAAAGCACAGAGCAGTTAAGTGGTTTAAGTCTAGTAAATGATAAAGTGAGGATTCAGATTCAGGCAGCTTCCAGATCCTACCCTTCTAAATACTATACTAGACTGCTTCATATTAGCACAGGTATTTTTGAAGGCCTAAGAAGAAAAAAATGAAAATATGTTTAAGGCTCCCCCACTCCCATATGGCCTATATTAGACTAAATGGTAGTTATTATTTTTATTCTAAATCATGATCACCTTCTCAAAACCCAAAGAATCAATGGACTTCCTTAATAGATTAAGATAATAGTTATAAGATGCTGACATGTAGTTTAATTCTTGCTTAAGATAGTGCTAAATATTATAATTATAACAAAAGGGCTCTCTTAAATTCTTGAAGTTTCTGTAAGTGTCTGAGAATAGTAGGATAATCATTGTTCCAATCATCAAGTTGCAAGGGAGATGGCTTCCTTTATCTCAAATAAATGTAGTTTCTTATATTCCCCTATCTGGCTACAGCAGTAAAAAAGAGGTGGTGGTGGTGGTGGTGGTGGTGGTGGTGGTGGTGGTGGTTTTCATTTTCTTTAAGTAGGAGAAGCTTCACAGGTGGGAGAGGAAATACACGTGAGGAGCAAGGTAATAAATAATAACACAAAATTTCCAAAGACAGAAACTTTGGTACCTATCATGTCTTAGACAACAAAATCATCCCGTGGAAAACAACGGCTTCTAATTGTGAATGGAACTGAAAGGGATTAATATCTAGAATTTTAAAAAAAATAATCTTTCTTTTCCTAGTTGCAAAGATATTTTGCTACTCCATCTTTTCCAGTTAGTCTGCTCCATTTTACTTCTCTGTTATCCGCAGAACTAAAGTCTTCCCATTTACACATTGGGTTTGTACTTCTCCTACTGTAGTCAGCATACTAGGTTTTTGATTACACAAGCTTAGTTTATAGCTGCTTTCTCCTCTAGACTTTTAAGTTCTAAGCAACAATAATGATGGCCTATAACATCCCACAATATCTGAGAAGTCTCTCAAATTATGCTGAACTGAATTTCTCATGTACCAAGGAACCAGCAGCAAAATGACCAACTTGCAGTGATTCAAACTGTAACAGGGCAAACATGAAGCTAAACGATTAAAAAATGGAATCAAACCACACATAAACTCAGACACCAATTCTAACACAGAGAAGGTTATTTAGTCTAGTAGTTGCTCTCTGACTGTGGCAACCAAAGTTTAAACCCCAGCTCTGCCACTCTTACCTGAATTATACTGTCATTCATCTAGACATCTCCCTGAGAACCAGTTTTTCTTCATCTGTAAAATGGGAACAATAATACTGTAGTACACCTTCAAATAGTTGTTGTGATGCCTATTTAAACCCACTGTGTACTGTCCAGCAAACATTTTAGATTGTGATAGTTATTATTAAAAGTTGTACTTTTAGGTTTCTTGCCCATAATCACAAATTTTTACAAGGCTTCTTTAAAGGAAGCCAAAAGAACATACATAGTCTGTATTAAGGTAAAAGGCCACAGATATTAAAAGTCAGATGAAATTATTTTTACTTCTCCAACCCATTTTCTACATTTTACGTGGCATTAGCACTATACTGTTCGTGATTTTCAGTCTACGTGATGTCATTTTTAGTTCTGTGCCTTAAGTTTGGGCTTAAGAATACTTCCCTTCCTCCTGCTACTCACTCCTAATCCTCCGCTGGTGACTCCCCTCACTTTTGAAGGCCCAGTCAGAAGTCCCTACTAGCCTTCTCTTCTTCAAGGCTTACAGTGTGAAAACTACACTGTAATTTAATACTTGTTTAATATCAATCTTTTCATTTTCACTCTAAATTTCTTGAGGCTAGGGACTAAATGGCTGCTGGATCCCCCAGTAGTGGCATAAATAAATAAATAGCCTCAAACTCAACTACAATGCAGAATGCAAAAAAAGTAACTTTTTTAAAAAAATTGAATGCAACAGCTCCATAAAACATAGGCTGGAACACAGTACTACCGCTCACTATGTCTTTCTAGGTATATTCTCTCCCATTCAATAAATGAAATCTTTCAGGAAATCTAGGGAACGATGGGATATTTCACTACATTTCAGAGCCAAGAGCATTCCACCAAAACTTTTCTTGACAAGAGAATGAGGGGCACCGTGATCAGCAGCTATGTTACTCAGATGAACAAGAAAATGCAGGGCAGTTTGTAAAAGTATTTGAAAAGAATTTAGTGTTGAGAACCAGATGAAAACTGATTAAATTACCTGTATCTAAGAACACTCATTAAATATTTGCTGACTAATAAGATTGTTAATGTCTCTTCCAGGTGCACCTTGCCTCTACAATATTTCAGGGTACATTAATGGTCTTATCAATAATCACTTTTTTCTGCTGGAAATAATTTTTCTATACAGCTAGGATTTTTTGAATGAACAAATAAAATATAGGAATATAAGAAAGTCTAAAAGATGCTAGATACTGTTGTAGCCAACATGATGGCAGGTGTTTAATGAAAAAAAAAAGTTATAAGCTTCTGGAGCCAGGAGTAATATTTAATAGTGCTATATAAAAAGGCAGTGCTGCACAGTGTCACAGACTCATCATAATCTAGACTCTCCTACTCACATAAAGCCAGACAGAAAGGATCAGAGACTTGAAGATACCTTTTGAATACCAAAGGCCCATTCTTTCTCTGGACTTCCCAAGCACTCAAATTTTAAAATTTAAGCTAGTTTAATTTCCGTCCATGCAATTTAATAAGTAGTAAGTAATACATGCTAAATTAATTAAACCCCTGTGGGACTAGCAATAGAACTTCAATGGAACATACCACAGTTTATTACCAAATTTACTATTTCAGAGGTAGAGTTATACATTACTGGGAAAAAAATGAGTGATCACTTCATAAAATGAACTATGTTGCTAAACATTTAGAACAAAATAAATGTAATCCTCACATCGTGCAATAAAATTAATTTCAGATGATTAAAATAAGAGAAAAATAAGATAATAAACAACTTAAGAAAATACAGGTAAATATATATTGATGAAAAATTATACCAAGAAAAACAATGAAAGCACAAAAAGACTTTGGGGTTTATGGCATTAAAAATTTTTAAAGGGTTGGGGATATAGCTCAGTTGGTGGGGTGCTTGCCTTGCAAGCACAAGGCCCTGGGTTCAATCCCCAGCACCGCCAAAGGAAAAAAAAAAAAAAATTTAAGTCTTTGTACATCAGAATAAATCCAATAAAATGACAATGAAAAATGGGCAAAATTTCCAACATAACAGTAAGAAGTTAATATTCTTAGTGTACAAGGAATACTTAGAAATCAATATGGAAAAAAATAAGCATGCATAGAGAAACCTGGGCAAAACATAGGAACAATTAATGAAGCAAGGAATATAAAATACATAATAATAAAGTTTTGTTTTAACACAGGGTCTTCTTACTTTTTGCCCAGGTTGATCTTGAACTTGTAGACTCAAGTAATCCTCTTGCCTCAGCCTACTGAGTAGCTGGGATTACAGGCATGTGCTTCCTTACCTGACTAATAGGAAATGTTTGAAAAAACAAATGTTTAACCTCTAATTGAAAAAAACAATGTATGTTAAGACAACAATAAAACACTAGTAGTTAAGCCATTCTTAAGTCAGATTCCACACCTATAACCTTGGTCAATTCACTAACTTCTCTGAGCCTTGATTCTCCTTACAAAATAGAAATAATAGGGCTGGGGATGCAGCTCACTAGTACAGCATGTACTTAGCATGTGTAAGGCCCTGGGTTCAATCTCTAGCACAAAGAGAGAGAGAGGGAGAGACAGAGGAGAGTGAGAGAGAAATAGATAATAACAACACATACCCACAGGAATGATCTAAAAATTAAATAACAATGAATATACAATAATAGTTGTTTAAGGGGGCTAGATGGTTACTTGGTGGTAGAGTACTTGCCTAGCTATGAAAAGATACTCAACACAATGTCTAGTATACAGTATGTGTCCAATAAACAATAGCAATTATTATGGTAAAGAAAATAGATGATGAGGAGGAGGGTTGAAGAGGGTACAGTGAAATATTTTTATATATTGGTTATAAAGAAAGACTGATTCAACCTTTCTAGAGGACAGAAGCATGTATCAAAAGTCTTAAAGTGGTCACATCCTTTGGGCATCTGGGATGTCTCTCTATGCCTACAAACAATGAAAGAAGTGAGAATAGAAAACAATGCTAAATATGACAATATTCATTGGCCCATGCATTGAATACTTTTGAGCCTTCCCGATACAAAGATATACAAATAGACCCAAACCTTGACTTAAAGTTTAGCTGAGGAGATAAGCAATCAAACATCAAGTATAATAAAGAGATAAGAGTCACCTTGGGTAAGAATAGGGTGCTATGGTGCACATAGAAGGAGCACCTACCATGGTCTGGGAGTGGAGTCAGGGAAGCTTCCCAGAAGTGACATTTAAGCTGAGACCTGAAGGATGAGTAGGAATTAGTTAGGTAAAGAGATGAAGGAAAAGTGCTCCAGTTAAAGGGAACAGCATGTGCAAAAGCCTAGAGACCAAAGGGAGCACAGCATATCAGCTTAACTGTGAGCAGTGTGCAATGCAGGGACTTGGGAAGACAAGGCTAAAGTGGTAAGTAAGCAAGGTTGGCTCATTCAAGGTCTCACTACCAAAACTTTTATTGGAGACTTTATTCTAAGAGTAACAAAAATTGAATTAAAAAGCAAATAGTAAGAATGTAAAAATTAATATTCATAATATGTCAAGAGGTTATAAAAATTGAAAAATGAACATATAGCTCACAAAAAGGAAATACAAAATCAAAGTAGGAAAGTTTACTAAAAATCACTGAACTTACATTTGTTAAACAGATATATTTTAAGATTTGTAAGCTACAACTCAATAAATTTATCGTTTTTAAAAGTTAACATAAATGCCTACTAAATATCTGGAAAATATCAACCTATCTAATAATAAAATACAAATCAAACCAATTAGGTACTACTTTTTATTCTTGAAAATTAATAATGACTTAAAGTGAAATAAGACTATCCAGAAATAATAAGGTCAGGAGAGATGTTGGTTGGAATAAGTGTTAATTGGAATAACCTTTTTAGAAGCATAAATAATGTAACAGAAGTCTTAAAATTGTTTATACTTAGTGATCCAGTAATTGCATTCCTTGAAATCTTAATAAATGTTCCAAATTGCAGTCAAGTATTTATGCCAATGATGTTCACTGCAATGTAATTTGTGATAGAAGAAAGGATGGAAAAATAGCTAGATGACCACCAATAACAGAGTGGTTAGAATGAATCATAATATAACTACTCAATGCAGCCATTTAAATGATAGGGCAAAGTATCTATGAAATATACCAAGCTTTAATTTAAAAAATACAAAATTATATATATATAGCAGCATTTCATATTTATAAAATATAACAACTACATTTTAAAAATTCTCTTTTTCTGTATTCCCAAATTTCCTACAATGGTCTTGTGTTATTCCTTGAGTTTATGCAAGTTTCTTAAACTATCTTTATTTTTTTATTATTTTTTAAAAATATTTTTATTAGTTGTTGATGAAACTTTATTTACTTATTTGTATGTGGTGCTGAGAATCGAACCCAGTGCCTCACACATGCTAGGCAAGCACTCTACCACTGAGCCACAACCCCAGCTCTTAAACTATCTTTAAAAAAAAAAAAAACAAAAAAAAACCCAAAAGCATCATTTGAAGTATTTTACACTTCATAGAAATCAATTTCATTTTTCCCTTGGCTTTACTTTCTCTGCCTAGAGAGAGAAATGTGGCCATATCTGAATATATATAATTCAGTAATATCTTGTTTATCCAGCATCATCAGGAAATAAGATACAAGTGCACATGAATTTACCAACTAATTAAAGTATGCTTTTTATGAGACAAAGACTTGCTCGCCTGTGTTGCCTAGGCTGGTCTCAAACTTTCTATCCTCCTGCTTCAACCTCTCCAATAGCTGGGAATGCAGGCACACACCATTGGAACCAGGTGAAGTGTGCACCCTAAATATCAAAACTGGTGAACTTAGATGGGCATCTATTTAAAAATACCCTATACTCAATCCTGATTGCTTAAATTGAATAAGATATAAGCCTTCTCATGACGATTCAGGACTACCAGGTCCTAGAGGGGCATCTGTCCCTACATTAAGTAGTAAAGAATTACAATTTTTTTTAATGCCAACTATGTTTCTTCCTCCTCCTTGCTGTGAAACCATCAGCTATCATTACCCAACATTATAGGAGCTTGCCATTTGCAGTACATATAACCTTCCATTCCTACTTTGCTGTTGATCTTCTAGGAGTAATGGAACAAAATACCCAAATTTATAGGAATTCTATATAAATTAGGAGTAAGTAGGTTTCAAATAAGGGTATTGCCTAAAAATGATTTGTACAGACTTAGATGATTCTGTTCTAGGCTGTCAATGTTACAATATACATGAACTCCAAACAGTGTGAATTCTTGATTGTATCTTAAGTCTTGTTCCTTTACTTAATTGGCAGACAAGACTCAGAAACTGCAGATGCTGTTTCTCTTATCACGACATGGAAAGAAAGTGGATCAGGAACCAAAATACTTATTCTAGTTCAGGTTCTTCCACCACCAGTTTTATAATCTTCAATATTGTTTAACCTTGGTACCTGTCCATTGTAGGGCTGCTGTAGAATTAAGTTACAAACACAACAAATCATTCTGTGAAGTATAAGGTACTACTCAGAAGTAAAAGATTATTATAGTATTATATTGTTTATGTAATCTTGGATTAATACAAGTATCAATTTAGAAAATTCACACCAGATTGGAAGGCTGGGGGAAATGTTGGCCAAAAAGTATGAAGTTTCAGTTATGAGATCTAGAGATCTATTGCGTAGCATGGGTACTAAAGGTAATAATAATGTTTTGTACACTTGAAAACTACTAAAAGAATAGAATTTAAGTATTCTCATAAAAAAATAAATATGCGAGGTGATAGATATGTTCATCAGCTTCATTTTTCTACAATGTACACATACTTGAAGATGTATGGTACATCATACACACAATTTTTGTCATTAAAAATCATTTATTGGCAAGGATGAGAAGAAAGGGGAATTCTCATACACCATTAGTGGGAATGTAAATTAGTAAAGCCATGATGGAAAACCAGCAAGGAGGTTCTTCAAAAACTAGCAACAGACCTGTCATATGATCCAGCAATCCCACTACTGGGTATCTATCTAAAGGAAATGAAATCAGTATGTTGAAGAAGTATCTGCACTCACATGTTTATTCAATCACTATTCACAATAGCCGAGATATAGAATCCACCTAGGTGTTCTAACAAATTAATGGACAAAGAAAATGTTATAACAACAGAATATTATTCAGCTAAATAAAGAATAAAATTCTGCCATTTGCAGCAACATGGATGAAACTGAAGACATTAGTTAAATGAAATAAGCACAGGAAGACAAAGATGTCATGTTTCCACTTATATAAGGAAACTGAAAAGCTGACCTCATGCAAGTTGAAAGAGTAGTAGTTACAAGAGCCTGGGAAAGGTTTGAGAAAGGGGAATTGGGAGATGATGGTTAACAGGAACAGGGGTGCAAATGGATATGAGGAATTCCTTTTAGTATTCTATAGCACAGTAGGATAACTATGGCTGACAATAATTCATTGTATATTTCAAAATAACTAGTAGAGAGGATTTTGAATGTTCCCAATACAAAGAAATAATAAATGTCTGAAGTAATATATATGCCAGTTATCCTAATCTAATCATTACTCATTATAGATGTGTACCAAATTATCACATTATACCCATAAATATGTACAATTACTATATGTCAATTAACATAAAAATATAAAAAATAATCTGTAAAAGTCATAAACAAATTACCAAAATAAAAATCATACCAAAAAGAATGGACAGAGAGAATTTGTTGTTGTTGTTCCTGGGGATTGAACCCAGGGCTGCTCATGTGCTAAGCACACATTCTTACCATAAGCTATACCCCTGGCCCAGAGAATTCTTTTTTATTTTTTATTTATTTATTTATTTTGGAACCAGGGATTGAACTCAGGGACACTCGGCCACTGAGCCATATCCCCAGCCCTATTTTGTATTTTATTTAGAGACAGGGTCTCACTGAGTTGCTAAGGGCCTCGCTAAGTTGCTGAGGCTGGCTTTGAACTCGTGATCCTCCTGACTCAGCCTCCCAAGTCGCTTGGATTACAGGCGTGCCACCATGCCCGGCGAGAATTCTTAAATTGCTTCTATTCTAGGAAACATCTACTTTCTAGGAAGAACAATAAATCCCAAAAGTTGGCATCTCGGACTCCTCTACCCCTATATGCAATCAGTTCATAAGTCCTTTGAACCCTTCCACAATCACTGACACTTGTCCCTTTCTTTCCATCATACTGCTTGAAAATTCCAGTTCAGGCCTGTATTATTGCACACCTGGGCTACAACTGCCTCTAATTTCACTCATGAGCTCTCTTCCTGATATCCCTCTGGCTCAAAGCTCCTAGATCAATTTTCTTAAAATACCACTGTGATCATATATGCTCAGAATTTCTAAGGACTCTCTATTACCTTCTGCATCAAGTTCAAACATCTAAGCTCCCCAGCCCTAGCTCTTCACCTTTATCTCTTGCTATTTTTCTCAAACAAATCCTTCCTCAAACTGATCTGCTTAATTCCTTCAGATATGCTTTGTACTATTCTGTCTCTAAAAGTCTTGATATATATATATATAGTTTCTCTCCATCTGGGATACTCTATTCCCAGCTTTTATCATGGCCTATAGAAATTCAGCCTATCCTTCAAGAGCCAGTTTAAGAGCCACCTACTATGATATACTCCCTGATCACCAAAGAGGAAAAGATGGCAGATTCTAAAGTTAGAATTACAACTTAGGTTTGAATTACAACTCCAATCACTGGCTGAATGACATGGGGCACATCCCTTAGTATCTCCTTGCCTCAGTTTCTTCATCTATAAAATGGGGATAAGAGCAACTTTCCTTAGGCATATTGTGGAGTAAATGAGTTACTCCAAGTACATAAAGTGTGATGTTTGGCATAGATAAGAACCCAAGAGATGTTAAACATTATTACTCTTATTACTACTGCCTTTAGTGAACTTAACTTAATCTGAATTCAGACAATACTTATGAGCAGTACAAACTGGTTCTTCATGTACATATGGTATCATGTCCCTCACTCTCCTTTTCTACACTCCTTTGTTCTTTCTTCTTTAACTCTGGCATCCAGATTACACGATCCTGATGGGCAGGTAAATGTTACATATTAATATGCATAATGGTCATTTTCACCTAGTAGGTGATCAATAGTGTGTATAGTGCCTAATGAAAGAATATTGGAAAGCTGACAATATTTAAATGTCCCCTATCCTATAGTAAAAAAAGTATCATAGAATGCTTAAAGTGATTAATTTAAAAATTAAATTTCCAGCCTTGCAAAATTAAATCTCCTTTCATGGTTCACTAGATTCCTTTTGCACTCTCCTTTAAAACAACCCAACCTATTCACGCAGAAAGAGATTCAACAGCAAAATATATGCAGGTCAGAGAGTAGTCAACACTAGAGCACAAGCACCACGAGACAACCCAGCTGAACACAGTTCTGGATGAAGTCACATAGGAAGACAATTTAAAGGGAAAGATAACTGGCTTATCAGTCATGCTAACAATGCTGATTGTTACTCACACACACCAGTGCCAGGATTCCTTTCCAATTGTATAAACAACTGAAATAACCAGGCCAGTAGATATAGAAAGATCAGTCATTTAGTTTAACCGAATTTACCACATGATCAATATAATTACCTATGTCAAAAGTGACTATTAACATACCCCAAGATTCTAAAGTAACACAGTTTTGACTAATAAAGTCACATCAAGTAAATATAACCTTATTTCATATTCATCATTCACCTCAAGAAAACTGATATAACAACTTAATGAACATAGTACAGCATAAACTGTTTCCGATAATACCCCCCAAAATAAAGTTACTATAATACTTGTGAGTTTATTTGTATGTATCTATTAACCCTCAATTGTTTTTCCCACCAAAAATCAAGCTTGGTAACTGGTGGCACAGGCCTATAATGCCAAAAACTCAGGAGGCTGGGGAAAGAGGATCACCAAGTTCAAGGCCAGCCTCAGCAACTTAGCAAGGACCTCAACAATTTAGGGAGATGCTGTCTCCAAATAAAATTAAAAGGACTGGGGACATGGCTCAGTGGTTAAGTGCCCTGGTACCAAAAAAAAAAAGTTCACTAGTTGAAAGAATTACGACGATCTGATGGTATGTTAATGACTTTCCAAAATATACGATAAGGTACTAAACATAAAAATAAATTACACTGGGGTTGGAATGGTTGGAGCTCAGTGGTAGAGCACTTGCCTAGCACATATGAGGCACTGACTTCAATCCTCAGTATCACATAAAAATAAATAATAAAGGTATTGTGTCCATCTACAACTGAAAAATACTTTAAAAACAAAATAATAAATTACAAATTTTTATCCCTATGTTATCTGTCTTTAGAGAACTCTAAAAATTGTTTTACCAGCTGAAAAATACAATTATTCTTAAATCACAGAATCTTAAAGGCTTAGAAGAGACTTAAAAGTCTCCCACTGCAGGAATTTGTTATACCACCTACCAGGCAAAAGGTCCTCCAGCCTTTGCTTGACTAGTTCCAGAAATGAGCACTCACTATTTTGCAAGGCAGTATATGCCATTGTTACAAACATTCTTCCTTATAATCACTAGAAATCTACTTCCCTGAACTTCTACCCAAGGATCCTAGTTCTACTCTCTGGAACAACACAAGATGTTAACCTCTGAAATACAATAACTTTGGGAATTAGGACAGAGTTGTCAATTTGGTCACACAAAATGCACAAGAAAACTCAGAAAATGAGAAACCACCACTATATACAACAAAATTTTTAAATTCAGGAAACTATATTGAAATCACAAGCCTGTACATATTTTCAAGGTATCAAACCTCACACATTAACCCAATTTTTTTTTTAACACAGTGGAAGGTGGTACAGTATTTACTGATACCTCTTTGCAACTTGATACTACTAAATCCACCATTACAATTCTATAGGAAGTTCCAGATAGTTTTCTTGTTCATATTTTTATTCAGTCTATTTCTCCCTAAAGCATGTGGATGTTGGTTTGTTTAAAGTCCATTTTGCCCACCAGTACAACATTTTTTAATAAGTATTTTTTTAAAAATGAAGCTTAAGAGAACAGAGTTGTAAAAGAATGGGGGTGGGGCGAGGAGCGAAGGCAAAGATGGGCCCAGCAGGAAAAGGCTGGTTACTGGATATTTTTCTTCAGGAAGCATGCTTTCTTGGCATAGGCATCTGAAGTAATAAGCCTTTCAAACACTACCCAAACACAAGAACGATCATCAGCAATGAGTGTAAGGCATAAATGTCTGTAAGATGGAAATGAATTGGCAATGGCCATCAAGCAGCGCGTCAGATGCTTCAAGACCTCACAGAAGAAAGGTAAGAGGTCCAAACAGAGGAAACCACTGCCACCCTTTAGCGGAAGGAAGAAACCAACGAGTAACTACCATTCGGCTGTCCAATGAAGCCAGAATAGTGCAGAGTACAAGAAAGAAGGCAAGAGACTAGAGGGAATGTCCACATCCCAAAGAGTTCCAAGAAGGGTGTGCAATGTACAAATACTGAACAGGTCCCTGAAATGGTGTGGGGAAGGGCGTAATGGATGTGGGCAAGGGGCAACGCAGGAGTCCCCCAGGTCCCCTCCCTGCATCAGAGCAACAGAGGTAAAGAAGGGGGAGGGTGAAAAGCAAGAATGACTCATTCCTGAAAGGAAGTGCTCAAGCTATAGAAAGCATGCCACAGGGGATTTTAGGGCGAGGACTGCGAGGAGCCGGGTGCTCAGGTTGATGCGAGCGAAAAAAAAAAAAAAATCAACGTTTTGGAGTTCCTGCTGCTCGTCTTTAAGACGAGGGTGTGGGGGGTTCGCGGCAGTGGAGTGCCAAGGCCTGGGAAGCGGCGCGGCGCGTGCGCAGTGGCGTTCGGCGGGACCCGCTGAGGCAAAGCGGAGCCGCAGTGACAGAAGCAAGCGGAGTGACCGCCAGGAGGGACTCACCGAGGCACAAGGGCTGGAGGTGGTGCTGGGGGTAGGCGACCGCTGGACCGTGACCAAAGCCATCTAGGCGCTGCTGGGTTGTTCCGGACAGGGCATTCTTGTCCTGAGTGTGGGGGGCGGGAAGGTGACGGAGCCGGGGTGAAGGAAAGGAGTGCGGGGTGGGAGTGAGGGGCACGGGGAGGAAAAGGAGGCCGCGGGAACGGCCGCACGCTCCGCACCCACCACCTTACTCTCGCCGACTGACGCGCCGAACGGGCGGCTGGCTGGCGGGCGGGCGGTTCGGCAGCTGCGGGGCACAATGAGCGCTCCCAGTGCGCAGGCGCCACCTGTCAGCAACCGCCTCTCCTCTCGGCGCGCGCCGCCGCCTTGTCGTAACCCTTGAGTTGCCGGAAGCAGGCCGAGTGCGTGCGCCGCGGGCCGCCGCCCCCTCCTGGGTTTCCTTCTGAACGCCGGGACCGCGAGGGGTGCTGCCGAGTGGGGAGGCGTGGGGTGCAATAGGGTGGGGTAGGAGGAAGGGGTTGACGGGAGCCAGCAGGGTGAGGGGTCCCTGGGCGGGGGCCGCCGGAGTCCTCACTCCTAAGAGACAACCATTTTATGAGGTGGGGCGCACAGCCTAACCAACCTGAGAGAAGAGAAACCGAGATGAAAATCCAGAGGCAAGCGCGTTCTCTAGTGGAAAGGACTCCGCGGGGTTTCAGATGCTTTCACTGGGTGTGGATGGGGCTGGGCTAGTCCATGACACCAGTTTACCCCCTTTCGCCCGGATTTTGGGGGGCGGGGGAATCTGGACTTTACTACCCTTCTGTGCATTTTTTATGATGAGACTTTTTGTAAGAAATTTTCATTTCTAAACCCGGGAAAACTTCATGGTACCCTCATGCTTCCTCGGTTACCTAAAGTCATTCATTATTCCTAAGGTGGAAGAAGCTGTGAGTGAGCCTGGAGGCCGAGAAAGCTGGGCTCACAGTTGTAAAGGTCCAACCTGCTATTTAATTCCCATTTACATCCTGCTGTGAAGAATTTCTACCAATTAAACAGAATTTGCTCGTTGAACTTTTGTTTTTGTCTCTACATTTCATTGTTTTATAGTCAAGTAAGTGACAATGTCGACTAAAAAATATCTCAAATGAATAATTTTAACAGATTCTTTCCAGATTTTATTGGTACATTATAATTATACATAATATTGGAGTTTGTTGTTACCTATTTGTACATGCGTTAAAGGAATAATTTTCTTAAAGATAAACAGTTGACGGAACATAAGAAAAGAATGTAATGGAAAATCAAGATTAAAAAGAAAAGAAATCACAAAAGGCAAATATCACTGGTTATTTACACCGAGAAACAGAGTTGACAAAGCTTTTTTCCATTTGAGTAGATGAACTGGTAAATACCCCCATACGTATCAAAGCTGTAGAAAATACACACAGGAGTTTGCAGTTATTAAAGCCCACCTCCTCCTGTTTGTCGCTCAAACACTCTTGGATCTCTGCTCCTTTTAAACTGACAGGGCTGTCATGAGCTCTTTCTGGTTGCTGTACAGTTAAGTGCCACAAGAGCCCTCTGTGCTGAGCCTTTGTTCTCTCCCTGGGGCCCTGTGGTTGAAGTAATTAGTAGGGAGGTTCCATCAAGAACCAGACACTGAGGGTCCCTGTACTGCACAGTCCTATATGGGCTGTATTTCATGGAAGCCAGCTGGTAGGCTTTTGCCCCCTGGTGGTAATCAAGAGTGCCTGCGAGACAAAATTAAACAAAGATGTATGGTTCATAGATTAAACAATCTGTTTTTCCCTGAGTGAGGTAGCTAACAGGAAAAGGCAAGGTTCAGAAGTAAGACCTTTGAACCAGTGCATATGAGACCAAACAGGAAGCTATTGTACAGAGTTGAGAAATATAGCTCGTTGAAAGCTAAATGATCTTATATAAATGAGATATGTGGTTATAAATTAAAGTATCATTCTAGAAAAAGGATTACCCCGATAGGTCTTAGTAATGTATGTTGATTTACTGATTTAGGAATGGCATCACTGATCATCTACGTATGTGTACTAACACACTCCTAAGAAATTCAACTGGGACTGGGTGTGGTGGCACACACCTGCAATCCCAGCAATTCAGGAGGCTGAGGCAGGAAAATCATAAATTCAAGGCCACCCTGGGCAATTGAGTGAGACTCTCTCTGGAATTTAAAATAAAAAGGGCTTGGAATGTCACTCAGTGGTTAAGTGCCCTGGGTTCAATCCCCAGTACTTCAAAAAAAGAAAAATTCATCTGGGACTGGGAATTTAGCTCAATGGTGAAGCACTTGCTTAGCAAGCATGAGGCCCTGAATTTAATGACCAACATAGAGTAGGGGTGATGGTGAGGGGTGGTGAAATCATCTGGAAGATGAGAAGCTTCATTCCATTAACCTTAGAAAGAGCACTACCATAGAAGTCAGGAGCCCTGATTTCCAGTTCCAGCTTTGTATAATCTTAGCTACCTGACTCTTTGAGCTTTAGTTTCTTCTCTACAGTGGAACCCTAACTCACAGGATTCTTGTGATCAAATAAGGTAATGTATAGTAATGTATAAACTGAAAAGCTGTACATGCAATTAACTTTCTGTTCTCTATAGTTTGTTCCAAGTTCAGTCAGCTTTTGTTGAATGTATCCTATGTGCAAAAGATAGCTTCAAGCAAAAAAGGAATAAAAAGAACAAAAGACATGATTTGTACCTTTTTAACAGTAGATTAGTGGTCAACACATGTCTCATCTGCAGGTAAATATGGAACATTTTTGTTTAGCATATTTAAGGTGATGAAATTCTGGTCAAAATTAGATTATAAGATATCCAAATTCACATTAAGTTTGTATCAGGAAGTTAGGATATTAAATTGCAAGGGATACATCTCTTCCATCCAAGGAAACTAAGATTTAAAAATTATTGGTGTATGTTTATTAACTTATCATTAAGAAAATATAAGTGTGTGCTATATACTAGATACTGTTTTAAGATTAAAATAAATAGGGCCTGGGGTTGTGGCTCAGTGGTAGAGCACTTGCCTAGCATGTGTGAGGCACTGGGTTCGATTCTCAGCACCACATATAAATAAATGAATAAAATGAAGGCCTATCAACATCTTAAAAATATTTTTTAAAAAAGATTTAAATAAATGTTTATCTACCTCTCAGGGTCTTATAGCCTGTGAACGGAAGAAAACAAATAAAAATAATTACAGTACAATTTACTGGTACAGTGGCTTCAGTCACTCTGCTAGGCCCCCAGGGAAGTAAATAAATAAATAAATAAATTGTGTGTGTGTGTGTGTGTGTGTGTGTGTGTGTGTGTGAAGTCTATATATGTATAAACTTATATAAAAACACAGAGGAGGCCGGGCATGGTGGCGCATGCCTGTAATCCCAGCACTTTGGGAGGCTGAGGTAGGAGGATCATGAGTTCAAAGCCAGTCTCAGCAACTGAGAGAGACCCTAAGCAACTCAGTGAGACCCTGTCTCTAAATAAAATACAAAATAGGACTGGGGATGTGGTGAAGTGGTGAAGTGCCCCCAGGTTCAATCCCTAGTACCAAAAAAAAAAAAAAAAAAAACCACAGAGGAGACAGTCTGGGCAAATGTACAAGAGTACATTTATGATATTGGCATTCAGGCTTTGGCTACAGATTTTAACATAGCCATTTTCTGAACTGGGCAGATCACATCTGAGCATTTGAAATCTATTCTCACTGTGTCATTTATACTTACTCTTCCCTGGACTTCATACTGATTCCTGCTTGGTCTTCTGGTGATCTAAGAGGTGGTAGTACTAATAAAGATCCTAGGATCCTCCTACTATGTTAGTTAAATTTAAGAAAAGAGAGGCTAAAACAGAATTCTCCAAAGATGAAGCCAAAGAGACCAAAGTCCTGTTCCTATTTATAGTACCTTCACTCTTCACACCTATGGTACTGGAGGATTGGTTGTGCCGCTGGAGTCCATTTAACCCTTGTATCATTACTTCTTTGGGAGTGAAATTACAGGAGAACTTGAAATACCTTAGATCATCTGGTTCTTAAGCTTTGAGAATCTAATGAATCTAATGACCTTTTCTCCAGAAAGATATTCTTGCCTATTTCATGCGCTCACAAAATACATTGTGGAACCTTAGGTTAAGAATCCATCTACAGGGGTTGGGGTTGTGGCTCAGTGGTAGAGCACTTGCCTAGCATGTGTGAGGCACTGGGTTTGATTCTCAGCACCACATATAAATAAATAAAATAAGGTCCATCAGCAACAACAAAAAAGAATCAATCTACAGGTTAAAGCAATGATTCTCCACCTTTTACTCATATCATGACATTCATAGAAATATTTGTACAGCACACTGGGATAAATTAAAGGGGATTTGGAGACAACTATATGGGACTTGGTAAAAGAACGGTTTCTTTATATCATGTACTTTTAATAAGAAAATGAGTATATTAAAGATATTAAATATTGAATTTGTATAAGTTTCCAAATAAAACCTTCTAAAAATTTGATGAAGAACCCAAAATGCCTTTTATAACATTTTTATGTAGGGTTTTATGACTGAAATCATTGCATACAGTTCCTCAACAAGTCTCTTCAAATTCTTGGCAGTCACTGTTGATGAAAACTGAGTTCATACAAGTCATTGATAAAAAAATTTAAAACAATTTTTGCCACAATTCAATATTTACAAGTGTATTTTCCCATCACCAAATATTATATGGAGATCTCTTGTGATATTGTGACTGGATTAGAATCCATTCAAACTTTTTTTTTTTTTTGTACCAGAAATTGAACCCAGAGGCACT
Organism: Glaucomys volans; assembly: GCA_020662805.1. NCBI lineage: Eukaryota > Metazoa > Chordata > Mammalia > Rodentia > Sciuridae > Glaucomys > Glaucomys volans. The sequence continues at coordinate 31,949 of JAJEJO010000438.1, read as the reverse complement.
CAACCACTGAGCCACATCCCCAGCCCATATTTTGATTTCATTAGAGACAGGATCTTGTTGAGTTGCTTAGGGCCTCACTAAATTGCTGAGGCTGGCTTTGAACTTATGATCCTCTTGCCCTGGCCTCCCAAGTTGCTGGAATTACAGGTATTCGCCACCATGCCCAGCTCAAACTTTTTATATTAAGTATACATTGGAAAATAGTGAGAAATCTGTAATTTGTAGAGTACAACTGTGTTACTAGAGCAATAATTCTGCAGCTAACTTTGACATAACTAAAAGGGCACATCAGACATAAAAGGAAAATTCAATATATATGAAAAGAAATTGGGAGCTGAGCCCATCTGTGAGTATTTGTCAGGTCTTCCCACCTTTCTTGGCCACACCTTAGGGGAAGTCCTGCTCCTTGGGTATCTCTAAAGCTTAGTGCATATGGTGGGCATCAATATGCACTGCAACTTGCTTCTGAAAGTGGTAACTAGTGGTAGAATACTCCTTGGTTTTGCTCAGCAAATCCATTGTGCTTGCCATCAGTGGACTCATGGGCCATACTACGGCAGGTATCTCACCTGAGGGTGCTCTCTGAGAAGATCACGCTGCTTCTGGCCAGGGGTGACATAAAAGTACCAAGCACTCCAGTTTTTCCAGGCCACTCCTAGGATAACTATCTTACAGTATATATGTAATTTATTCATCACAAGCCAAATGAAGTATGACCACAGTTTACATAGCTAAGCTTGTTCAAAGAGAAAGGGGGAATAAAAGAGGGAAAGCAATGGGAGGAGAAGAAAAATAATGATGGTCCTATCCTTGATAATCTAATCCTTTACATTTGAAATGACTTGAGCTTTGTTATGAGTATAAGTTCATATAGCACAGATGGATTATATAAGAGCTGAAAGTGACTGGATTATCATGTGTTGCCTGTTTCCTCACTGTAAAGTTTCTTAAATTTTAATAATCCTTTACCTACTCCATTTAATTGTCAATGTTCAGAAGAGATAGAAAATACACCAGTGGGCTGGGGTTCAGTGGTTTCCTAGCATGTGCAAAGGCCCTGGGTTGATGCCCAGCCCCACCAAAAAAAGAAAGAAAGAAACAAATTATTTGCATGGAGAATTTAACAAAGAATTGTTATCTCGTTATAAAGTTCTTAAGTAAGCAACTAAAGGTAAAACAAAAAAATCGAAGGTGTCACAGAGGAAGCAATTCCTGCTCCTTCTAGGGGTGGGAGGAACAGGCAAAAGGAAAATCTTAGAGGGTGACCCCATAGAGTTGAAACTCAGATCTCTAGGGAGAAGGCACTGCTCAGCTGGTATTGGTGCTATTTTTTTTTTTTTTTTTTTTTTTTTTTTTTTTTTTTTTTTT
>JAJEJO010000438.1:14522-30181 GCA_020662805.1 Glaucomys volans | reverse complement strand
TGTCTTTGAGTCAATTGAAACTACAGAATTATAGAAAAACTACAAACTGGATACAGGTATTGCTACAGAAAGAAAAGCTGCTATCAACATGCAGAAACCTTACTAGGGTGAAGATGCAGGAACTATAAGTCTATTAGAAGCAGTCATGAGGTAGAGAAGAAGCCAGCTGGCAAGGCAAAAAAATATGGTTTTTCAGAGTCTCAGCTCCAGCATCAAAGAAGAATAAAAATGAGTGATTTTGAAGCTGAAACATTAATTTAATAACTGATACTTGACTGAAAAGGAAATCAATACCAGGAATGGAATTTTTATCTCCCATTCTCTTATTTGCATATAACTCATAAAGACAATTAAAGATCTTACTACTTCCTGCTCCTCAGACACAATTAGTATACTGTCATCGATGTATCACTGGATCAAAGTGATGCTGATTAAAAGGTCAAGATGTTCAGTATCTTTGTGGACTATATTATATCAGAGAGCAAGAGAACCAATGTGGCTCTGAGGTATATTAGGTATATTAGGTATATTAGCTCTATTAGGTATAGGCTGTAATGAGTGTTCCTCAAAGACACCTGCCCTTCCCTTTAGTTTGGGTGCCCTGGGATAAATGAGACCCAGATTCAATCCCCAGAGAAAGAAATAAAGAAGGAGAGGGACAGACAGACAGACAGACAGACAGACAGACACAGGATATAGGCACTCCCACTTGCAGATATATTTCCTTTTTTTGTTTAATTTATTTTTTAAAATTATTTTTACAGTCTGCATTTTGATTCATTGTACACAAACGGGGTACAATTTTTCATTTCTTTGGTTGTATACATGTACATTCACACCATTCATATGATCATACATACACATAGGGTAATACTGTCTGTCTGCAAATGTATTTCTCTGTGCCTTAGGAAATCTGAGTCCTCTTGGGGAAGGAGATATGCAAGTCATAATGGAATTCCATCCCAACATGTTTATCTCCCCAAGACTTTGGACTTTCTCTACATTATACCAGGGAGGTTCTGGTGTTTCAACTTCATTTAACAGGCAACTGTAGAGTCCAAGTTTCAGTGAACATATCAAGTAAATGGTTAGCATCACTTCTAGCTGTATATGCTAACACATTAAATCTATTATCTATTATAACTGCTGATAAATGTATCCATATCAATAAATTCTGCCTAATCCAGTATTCTGTCCTTATTGCTTTAACTTCCTTATAATATATTCCCACACATATTCTCTGCATTTCTGCCAATACATAAGCAAATAGAGAAATTATTTTGATAAAGGCTATTTCTTCCTGGTGAGACTTTGCATTATCTGCCAGAGTATTTTAAGGTCTGACTTTTAGTTATGGATCTTCTAGCAGTAAGAGGTGGTTGGGATGTCTTGAGGAAAATGGGCTTCTCTTTGCAAGGCAACTTCCCTGGATGAGATTATTACAGTGTTTTCAATGAAAAGAAAGTTAGTCTCAAAAACAGGAGGACGAACTGTTTTTATTGTCAAGAGAGGTTCACAGTGGCTAAGGAGTTCAAGATTCTGTCTCCTAGATCAGCTATGGATGTCTCCATTCCAAATCTCAGGGTTTTCCTTGTTAGTCAGTGTCCCTATTTTCACATGAGTAAATTGGCTCTTAATTCAATTAACCTTATAATTGTACAGTGCACATAATTAAATTTTGTATTAAATTTTACTACTACTAGCATTTTTGTTATTATTTTACCAATATTTGTTCTGTGACCACAAGAAAAAAGATTATTTTATCACTGCCACGGAAGCTCTGTTAATATTCTGTTTTCTGAAATTGATTTTGTCTGACATTAAGATAACCACTCCAGTTTTCCTTTAAGTTTTCATGATATAGTTTTCCTTTTCCTTTTAGCCTACATTAATGTCTTTAAAATTAAAGTACATTTTATACAAAAACTATTATTCTTTTTAATTTTTTTTTTTTTTTTTTAGAAAAGTTCTCTCTGTGTTGCTCAGGCTGGCCTTAAACAACTGAGCTCAAGAGATCTTTTTCCCTCAGTTTCAGTCTCCTGAATATCTGGGGCTATGGCCTTATGTCACTGACCTGGCTCTTTTTAAAATCTAAACTTTGATTTTTAATTGAAAAGTTTAGACCAGTGGCATTTAATGTAATTTTTGATATGTATGAATTGTTCTATCTATTCTTGATAATCTTTTTTTCTTTCCCTGCCTTTTTGTGGATTGTTTTTTATTTTTTATCTCTAAAATATGATATAAGCAAAAACTTAAAAATAAAATGATAAATTATAAATTAATATAATGATAAAATTGCTTGTATCGTTAAAAGATATAATAATGATATAAGCAAAAATGTATTACATTTTAGTAGATGCTTTGAGGTTAACAATATAAATCTTTAACTCACCTTAGTATATTTAACATAATATTACATCACTTTACAGCATACTTACCACATTATACTTAATTCCCATTCTTTATGCCAAATAATATCATGCATCTGCATAATATATCTTCCACAATGCATTCATATTATTTTTTGCTTTAGGCAGCCAATTATCTTTTGAGAAGATTAAAAATGTCTTATATTTGCCCACATTTGTACCATTTTCCATACTCTTCATTCCCTTAAGTTCACATTTCCACCTGTTAATCATATACTGTTTAAAAAAATTCCTTCAACTTTATTTGTACAGTTCTGCTGTTAATTCATCCTCTTAGTTTTCATTCATTTGAAAAAAAAAATCCTTGCCTTATTTTTTTTTCACCTTTATTTGTGAAAGATATTTTTACTAGATATAGGATTTTCTTCTTCTTTTCAATATTGTAGCGATGTTATTATGTTTTCTGGCCTGTGTAGTTTCTGATGGCAAGTTAGTTAGCCTTACTATATTTGTTTTTCTGTGTGTAATGTTTCTTATTTCTCTGTCTTCAATATTTTTATCTTTGGATATCTGCAGTTTTTTGTATATATACTTAGGTGTGCTTTTCCTTTTATTTATCCTGCTTGGAATTTTCAGAGCTTTTTGGCTCTATGATTTGTTGTCTTTCATAAAATTTAGAAAATTATCAGTAATTTTATCTTCAAATTTCTTTTGTCTTACTCTCTTTTCTCTTCTGGGATTCTAATTATATATAAGTAACTATTTAATATTGCCCCATAGCTCTTGAGTGCTGTTATTCTTTCCCCCACTTTGATTTCAGGCATGGATAACTTCAGTTAACCTAATTTCAAAGCCACTGATTGATTCTTCTGCTGAGTCCAGTTTACTAATAAACCAATCAAAGGAATTCCTCATTATGATATCATGATTTTTATTTCCTGCATTTCTAGTTGGCTTTTCTTTATGGTTTCTATCTCTGCCGAAAACACCTAACTCTGCATGCTATCTTTTTTCTTGTGTTGTAATTATTTTAATAACTATTCTAATATTTATATATTTATACTAACAGGATTAATAGTTACATTATTATATATTACAATTGCAATTATATGTAATCTATATAAAATAATATCGGGCATGTTGGTGCATGCCTGTAATCTCAGCGGCTCAGGAAGCTGAGGCAGGAGGATTGAAAATTCAAAGCCAGCCTCAGCAACTTAGTGAGACCCTGTCTCAAAATAAAAAATAAGTGGGGATGTGGCTCAGTGATAAAGCACCTCTGGGTTCAATCCTCACTACAAAAAAAATGTATATATATATATATATACACATATATATTTATAATCTAGTCATACATATCAATCTTTACAACAAGTGTCAATATAATTATTAATCATTGTTATTTTAAAGTCTCTATTGAATAGTTCCAACATTTCTGTCTGACTCTACTTGGTGTCTTTATCTTTTGACAATGCAATATTTTTCTCTTGCTTTTTAATAAGTCTCATAATGTGTTAAAATGTTGGACATCATATGTAAACAAATAGAACTAATGTAAATAGCATTTATTTTGAGAAACAGGTGCATCTCCTCTCTCATGCCACTAGTATGTGCAGTTGAGTTAATCTGATAGATTGGCTTTTGTTATTGCTGTAGTTACCTTGGATGCACCATAGACTTCAAAGTGTTTTTTCCATTTTCACATGCAACACAGAACACTTCTGTGAACAGGTAAGTGGGGTTTTTATTTCCCCACTTTCCAAACAACTTTCCAGCAGACACCAACTGGGTATCCTATAATTCAGTTCAGTTCTGGCATTATCTCCATACAGATCCCACAGGTTGAAGGGCTCAGTCCCACAAGACTGCCCTCACTTCAGACACCAAGTAGCATCATCCTGAAAATTCAACTGACACTCAAGTGTTCAAGAATCACAAGAAAGTTAAATAAAAGACAATTCTTCAGTTAGAATGAGTAATCAGAATGATTTTTTATTTTTCTCTTATACTGGGAAATCTCTTCTTCAAGGACAATTGGCTACTCTATATGATTAACAGTCCTGCCAAATGCTGCAATTCACCAAATTACAAATCTGTTCAAAGTAAACGTGGAGGGTCCTTACTTACTAGATTCACAGAAGCTCTGTCTCATAGCCACCAACCTAAGCGAATGACTGGGTTCTCATGAGTAGGAATGTGAGGCATACAGAGTGCTATCCACTTTGAGTAATGAAAATATAACGTAATGCTGTTCTGAATGGACAGTGCCCCCATCATTTTCCAGTGAACTTGATTCTGTATAATTTTCTGCCAATACATCATGATACATTTCAGTGGCCTTCTGACTCCTGCTGGAAACTACATCAGGCAATCCAGCAGGTATCTTAAATGTCTAAACACAAACTCATAGTATCATTCTTTAAACCCATTTCTCTATCTTTTCCTTATTTCATTCAATGGCATCACCATCCAGTCAGCTTTTTGAATAAGAAAAGAACACTCAGTAAGCCCTTAATTATTCCTTCTCCTTCAGTCCTTAATTTAATTATGCCCCCAATCATTATGCTATTATTTCTACCTTCCTCACAGGAATTAGATAGCTACCAGTGTTGCACTTTACCTTTCCTTGATTATTATTTCAAAAATTAATAAGGTGATAATAATGTCAAAAATTCAATTGCCTTAATATGTTTCGGAAAAAAAATGATAATGGTTACTATGAGTTTCCTCTGGCTTAGTACTGGTAGCTTTCAGTAAGAAAAGTAATAGCAGTAGTACAGGTTTTTTAAAATATTTTTTTAGTTGTAGATGGACCACAATTCTTTTATTTATTTATTTTTATGTGGTGCTGAGGATTGAACCCACTGCCTCATACACTTGGCAAGCGCTGTACCTCTGAGCCACAATCCCAGCCCCACAGAAGTACAGTTTGAAAAATTCAACAGTTGAGACTTTACAACCGGTCAAAGAATGGTGGGGGAGGGGTGAGGAACATTTTTATCTTCCAGGACACTTTTTGTTGTTTATCAACATTTTCTTTCTCTCTTTATGTTGTTAATATTGATCTGGTATTACTTTTCCATGCAATTTGGTGATATTTTTACATGGTCCAGATGAGTGAATCGCCATCTCAAGAGGAAGCCAAATCCGCTCAGGTTCCTGGCCTTATTTAGGTTTCTAACTATTTATGAGAGGATTTGAAATTCCACATTCTTGGGAAATTGAGATAGAGTATCATGTTCTATTAGTTAATTATTTCTCTTTTTAGTTGAAATATTCTGCATCAGGTTTTGAAAAAATGCTGAAAAAATTGGCTTAGAATAATGGTTGGAGCACAGTAACCTGCTTCTAGTGGGTTGGCCTTTCTTAATAATAATACAATGAACTTGATAGTTTGAATTTGTTGACTCAACTACTTTGTGTAATTTTATTTTGAATGTATCTGCTCATTATGTGAATTTATTATTTATTTATTTTTTTTTTTTAGTTCTTTTGCCACTGATTTACCCCCCCATCTTTTTTTTTTTTTTTTTTTCCTGAGGCAGGATCTCACTAAATTGCTTAGGGCCTCACTAAATTGCAGAGGCTGACTTTGGAATTACAATCCTCCTGCCTCAGCCTCCTGAGCTGCTGGGATTACAAGCACGTGCCATTGTGCCTGGCTAAAATAAAATTTTATATTAGAGTATAAAATGTTAGCTTAATCCCCAGCTGCTTTTGAGTACCACTTACTAACACTGTTCCCTTTTCAGGAAAAAGAAAAAGAAGACAAAGAAAAGAAAGAGGATTCAACTGAAGAGAAAGAGCCTGTTGAGGTAGAGTTGCCATGAACAATTAGATTTTAGTGCAGGAAGGTAAAGTAGATAAATTAATTTTCTTACAAAGAAGGAAAAGAAAAATGTGGGTGTTCAAAAAGATGAACAAATAGCAAATGGAAAAGGACAAATTCATGTTAACTATTAATCTGACTCATTTCAGTTAGTTTCAGGAAGTTTCCATAGATAGGTAGATTATTTGTGAAGAGCTATTATAAATTACAGGTAAATAAAGGCTGCTTTCTAAATTCAGAACTTTTACCCTAAGTACAGGAAATACCAGTTTTCAGGTTAACTTCACTGTCCTGCTGAAGAAGAAATCTCCATGTTAATCATTTAAGTAACCTTGTGTTTAAATAAATACGAAACTACTGTGATGAAGAACACTTAATTAAAAAGCAAACAATTAAAATGTTATAGGCATGGCAAGTTGGTGCACCCCTGTAATCCCAGTTACTAAGAAGGCTGAGGCTGGAGGATCACAAGTTCCAAGCCCACCTCAATAACTTAGAAAGACTTGGTCTCAAATAAATAAATGAAATTGGGAAATGTAGCTCAGTGCTAGAGTGAAGTGCTTGCCCACCATGTACAAGCATGGATTCAACCCTAATATTGTACAGAAAAAATTAGTTATATGAATTTACATCAAGTCGAAATTTGAGTTTTTAAACTATCCTATTATTCTATTTTTTTTTTTTTTTGAACCAGGGATTGAACTCAGGGACAATTGGCCACTGAGCCACATCCCCAGCCCTATTTTGTATTTTATTTAGAGACAAGGTCTTACTGAGTTGCTAAGGGCCTCACTAAGTTGCTGAGGCTGGCTTTGAACTCGCCATCCTCCTGACTCAGCCTCCCAAGTCGCTTGGATTACAGGCGTGCGCCACCACACCCAGCTATCCTATTATTCTTGAAGTACAGCAGCAGGAGCATAAGAAACTGTTTTGCTTCTATTATTCATAAACTTGATCTTCAGTTTCCTCAACGAAGATGAAATGCTTTTCTTTCTACCACAAACAAGGAAGGTGATTCTAGTAGTGTTTTTTTTTAAAGTAGCATTTTCAGAGTTCTGATTTCATTATAATGTGCTCTCAAATTATGTTTGTAGAAAGTATTGTATAATTCAAGGATTGATGTACAACTGGAATGGTATTTCTAGCATATGACTGTTAGCAATAGGAGGATAAGATGATCTGATGACCTGTTGAGGCAACACACTTCATCTTGTGAATGTAGTAAATAGACTGATTACTGTTTTGCTTCTATATACAACATAATCCTCGAAAAAGTAAGTAGGAATGTTTAGTAGCTCCTACAAAGCAATTAACTCTCCTTTAATTGGGAGAGCTGATGTAACTCTGATGAAAAGCAATTCATTTTGAAATTGATATTTGTATCTCCTTTCTAAGAGCTCACAGAAATTACCAGATGTTTCTGCAACAGAGACCAGCAACCATGTGGCAGAAGAAGCAACAGATGAAATAAAATCCCAAGGTAGAGAACTAGTCATTTCATACACACAAAAGAATCTAAAATTGACATTAAATTTTCATTGGGGATTCATTCTTTTAAGATTTTGTATTTCAAAAATATATTCAGGGATATGTTTTAAATGCCATTTGGAAAATAAAGAATAGTATCCTCACCCTCTGTTAATATTTTTGAGGAAATTTTATGATTCTCCATCCTATGCTACTTAATTAAAGAGAAAATTTAGCCTACAGAGCTGCCCAGTTAATAATTCCTTAGTATAAAAATAAAATGATTTTTAGTCATTTGGACTGCTTACTGTTCTTGGTCCTGTTTATTCTTTTTAGTACTGTACTTGACCACACATTTATTCTGTTTGATCCAAAGTTTGTCCTATCCCCGTCCTTTACCTAAATTCCATATAACTGAGAATTTACAGGATCAAAAGGACAACAAATAAGTGGACAAGACATTTATCTCTTTTAATACAACCACATCTAATTCCAGACACTTAGTGAAATCTGTACCAAGAGAAATTCTGTGAAATATTTAAATTCCCATTAATTCAATTTACTTTTAATGCATGTTAGTATGTGCTAGGCTTGGTTGGGCTGAATTACAATAATAATTATTAAAGTATTTTCTAAACCATAAATTGCTGTGTAGATCCTAGTTATAACTTTTAGGTGCTTTTTTCGGAAGCATTTTTCTGTCTTTTAAGCCAATTAAGAGCAATTATTTACTATTTATTCTTATTAATACTTATTATAATACATTTGCATTAAGAACTAGACTTCCTAATGCTTAGTTTGCTTTTCTTATAAACTGAGTACTATTTTCACAGCTTCATGAACTTTAAAAATTTTTCTTCCTGTCAAGTCTTTACCTGCCTGTTCTCCTTCACCTGACCCTACTCCTTAGTATCCTGATTTTACTTCCTCCTCATCCCACCATTTCACCACCAATACCCCATACATACACTCTGGCTTGACCTTAATTACCAGGTCAGGATAATAAATTAATTCATTTTAAACATGCTAAACAGAATTGTGATCAAGGTAAATGTTATAAATTTAATTGGGTGTTCAGTTGGTCTGTGGTCAAATTTGCACCTGCAAAACTTCATATATGTATTATATCATGTAATTTATAGACTACCCAGAGAATATCAAGAGTTTGTGGATTTTGCTATTTTTGTATTTTTAATTTCTCTTATTGCTTTTCAAAGTATATAGAGGGAGGTGTATTTTGTATGTTGATTTATTCACATCAGTTCAGTATGTAATATGTACTAAAAACATTGCAGTTTGCTGTGATATTAAATGCAATATACTAATTTATTTAGTGACCACTCACTATTAAACCTTATTTTCTGGATCCTTCCTTTATGTACATATATATACATTTACATATATATAAACATACATGTAAAAGAAGTAGGAAGAGGAACTGCTATTGAACTGACAGTTTCAACATGTCAAAGAAAGTGTCATAATTCTTGTGACATACTTGTCAAAATTAAAGTGCTATTATCTTGCCAAGCAGTTCTCAAATTGCACTCAAATGCTTGTCTTTGCATAGAAAATACTGTGTTTAATTGTATATCAGTTCTTGGGCTGGGGCTGGGGGCTCAGTGGTAGAGTGTTTGCCTAGCACAAGTGAGGCACTGGGTTTACTCCTCAGCATCACATAAAAATAAATAAATAAAATAAAGTTATAACAAATGTATATCAGTCCTTTATCCTGGTTATTCTTCATTTTAGGTTATAAGCTTATCTTTCATTTTGAGAAATCCCTTTTTTTTAAACTATCAGTTTACCCAATCTATCCTTCTTACACAAAAGCCCTAAGATTAACAAAGTTTTGTAGAAACTGCCTTCTTCTATAGTAATGGAATTTCAATTACAATAATCTTTACTAGTGCTTTTCTTCCTCCTTCTTTTATAGCAGTCATTTACATTATGTACAAATGTTGAGAAATTCTGATAATAAGGACAAGGCACCTAAGTTTCAGACAGGGCCTATGTTTAAATAGGAACATCATACAGCTTGCAGAGTGACCCTTCTGATTCAGTTTTCACCTGTTTAATCACAGTCCCACTAACATTATATAACATGAGAAAGAGCCTGCTAAGACTTATTATGATGTGGATTATAATTCATTCCCATTTATATCCTTAAATAGATTTTGCACTGAGGCTATACCCAGCAGTGGGCCATGCCCTAAGTACAGAAAATGATAAATGTTCCTTATAAGGCTAGACCTTTCAAATTATGAACAAGGAAATCTTTTGTGTACCTACTTATTTAGTTGAAAGCTTTTATGCCTGGAGGGCCTGAATAGGTCTTTGTGTGGTAGAAAGTTAACTGGTAGAGAGATGAAGGTGTTAGTGTTGGGGGAAAGCTTGAAAGGCTTTTAATTCTAGGAAGAATTTAGGAAGTTGATCCTGAAAAAGAATTCCAGTGCTTAGCATAGTGCCAGGAATGTAGTAAGAAATCAATAATTATTTATTGAGTGAACGAATAAATGATCAATCTATAAAAAGGTTTGAGAATGTCCAAACTCAGACCTACTGAAAAGCCCTGTACCTGTTTGAAACTATATTCAGTTAAACCTCTAAGTTAATTTGCTCTTGGGTCAGTTCTGTAATTTGTGATCCTTGAATTTAGAGGTCCACCTGTCAAAAGACAGCTTCAGATAGGCTTATTCAGAATCCTAATTTATTGACTGCTGTTCCTCTTTTTCTTTTCTTGGTTTGCTGGTTCCAGGAGAGAAGTGTTTGACTAGAATTGTAACCAAACACATGTCTACTTCCATTCTGTGTATTTGTGAAAACAATTCAAGCACTAGGATTATTGCTTAGCAACCTATAATGGCCAAGCACATGAGAGGAGCATTAGCAGGCTGCAATGAAGAAAGAAAATGCCCTAGTTCATGTGTGAATTTACTAATGAGCCATGGCAGGTGCTTAGATGTTAAGTTGCTATACATCTATAGTACAATCCTTAAAGCCAGGAGAAGAATATCTGCCTTGGGTTTGTGCTGGACAAATTAAAAGAAAAGTAAATACATTAGAACCTGTAGACTTAAAAGAATTCTTCTCTTCCACACTTACTTAAAAATAAAAATAAGAGCATTGTGTATTAATGAATACTGTGACAAAATAAAATGAAGACATACCCTACTCACTTTCCTCCCAAAAGAGTGGTTAATTTGTTTACAAATCCAGGGAAGTGAGAGGGAGCCTTATATTTATCCTCCTCATATCCCCCTCATCAGAATAAGAGAATTTAACTAAGGAGGAAATAAAAACTTAGAAGGGAGGCTTATAAATACTATCTACTATTGGTAATGTGTTCTATAGATGAAAAGTTGCCTTTTAAAGGGTTTCTTCATAGATGAATTTTTCTCCTGGGAAGAAAGATGGATGCTTTATAGATAGGACTTGTTTTCAGAGTATTCGTCTTATGTATATGCATATGTAAAATACATACATATATATGTATATTTTAGTTGTCAATGGACTTTGTTTTTTTATATATAGTGCTGAAAATCTACCCCAGTGCTTCACACATGCTATGCAAGTGCTCTACCACTGAGCTAAACTCCAGCTCCAGAGTATTAGTTTTTAGATAATTTAAAGGCAGCAAAACCTTTTTTCCAAATTAAATATTATGATACTCTCCCCTTATGTAAAATAAATTGGAGCACAGGTGCTCTGGTCATAAAGGGTACAAGTTGTTTGCAATCCTATGGTCTTTGAAGCTCCTTCTCAGCATCCTGAGAAGCATATTTCAAAAACAACTGCTCCACAACAGGAATTCTTACTCTTATTGGTGATCTTCTAAATTGGTACCAGTCACTCCAGAAAATAATTTAACAATATCTCATTGAACTAATTAAAATGCTTACACCTATGACCCTGTGTTTTAGTCCATTCCTGCTGCTATAACAAAATACCATGGACAGGGTAATTTATAAACATCATAAATTTATTGTTCACAGTTATTGAAGCTGGGAAGTCTAAGATCAAGGCACTGGCAGGCTGTGTCTGGTGACGGCTTAGTCTCTGCTTCTAAGGTGGTGCTTGAATGCTATGTCCTCACATGACAGAAATGATAGAAGGGCAATAAAAAGGGGCTAGATACTTCCCACCAGTCCTTTTTTTTTTTTTTTTTGGAACCAGGGATTGAACTCAGGGACACTCAGCCACTGAGCCACATCCCCAGCCCTATTTTGTATTTTATTTAGAGACAGGGTCTCACTGAGTTGCTTAGGGCCTCGCTAAGTTGCTGAGGCTGGCTTTGAACTCGTGATCCTCCTGACTCAGACTCCCAAGTCGCTTGGATTACAGGCGTGCGCCACCGCACCAGGCTCCCACCAGTCCTTTTATAAGAGTACTAATTCATTGTTGAGAGAAGAGCCCTCATGACTTGATCACTTCCCCAAAGGTCCTCACCTCTTAATACTATCACATTGAGTCTTAGGTTCCAATGTATGAATTTTGAAGAGAAGAAAACATTCAAATAAAATCTTATTAATACACTTTAATAATACACACTTAATAATACCCAAACTCACATATGTGCACAAGAAGATACATGCAATAATTTTCATACTAGGATTGCCTGTTATAGCAAAACCAAAACAAAACTAGAAACAACTCAGTCTCTATCAAAATGAGAATGAATAAATACATTATGATACAGTGATTTAATGAAAATTATGAAACAATGAAAAATGCATCTATCAATTAAATTAATTTTCCATACATGATTTTAAGTACAGAAAAGCAACAGAATATATACATGACATAAAATCATTTTTATAAAATTAAAAAATAAGAATATTATATTACTTAGATATAATAACACATAAACAAATGCATGGAAATGTGAACAAGAAACTCAATAGCATTTCCTTCAAAGTTGTAATATATGAGAGGCTTTAATATACAGGTTATTTTTTGCATATGCTAGGATTAGATAAATGGCTACATATTTTTGTATCTTAAATATTTCATAATGCATAAGGTTAAAAAAACCCATTGCTGGGGAGACCCAAGATGGCGGACTAGAGGGAAGCTGCGATCCTTGTCACTCCGTAACTCAGGATTCGAAAAGAAGAAAATCTGTTTCTCCGTGAAGCAGTCTTTACTCCTCATTGATCCCCTGCTGTTTACCACATCTGTCTACCGCAATCACCCGCAGTCTACCAGCATAGCGACTATAGTTGAGTGCAGATTGCTCACTGACTACTGCCTATCATCTGTCACTTGCCTGTTTGCCGGCCTCTGGCCTGCCCATTGCCTGCCTTTCACCTACTCATCACCCACCAACCGAGATTCATCTGCCGATCGTCCACCAGTAGCCTGCGGAGCCTGCGGACCATCAGTGGATCGTCAGCTGCCTGCTGTTGCCTGGAAGTTCACCATCACAGTACCTGCAGGTTTGGTTACACGTGGCTGCCACCATTTTGGGAAAAAAAAAGCCAGGAGCTGCAGGACCACCAGCCAGACTGACAGCACCCTGCCTCCAGGACCCCCAGTTTGACTGACAGCACACCACCTCCAGGGGCCCAGCCTGACCGACTGCACCCCACACAGTCTCGGTGCCCACGCCCTGCGCTGCATCTCCCCATTTGCCAACATGTTTGGAAGCCAGTACAGCCATCTCGGATTATCTGCGAAAACTGTCATTAGGTGGGGCAATTCCCATCCTGAGACGCCTGCTGGAGACTGGAAGCTCATTGTCAGGAATCAAATAGACCACAACACAGTAATTCTGGGTGACTTTAACACACCACTGTCACCACTGGACAGATCTACCAAACAAAAACTAAACAAAGAAACCATAGAAATCAATAACACAATGAATAACTTAGACTTAACAGACATATATAGAATATTCCATCCATCAAGGAGTGAATACACTTTCTTCTCAGCAGCATATGGTTCTTTTTCTAAAATAGATCATATGTATGCCACAAAGCAGCCCTTAGTAAATGCAAAAAAGTAGAGATACTATCTTGTATTCTATCAGATCATAATGGAATGAAATTAGAAATCAATGACAAAAGAAAAAACAGAAACTACTCCAACACCTGGAGACTAAATAATATGCTATTGAATGAAGCATGGATAACAGAAAACATCAGGGAGGAGATAAAAACATTCTTAGAGGTAAATGAGAATGATGATACAACATATCAAAATCCCTGGGACACTATGAAAGCAGTACTAAGAGGAAAATTCATTGCACTGATTACATTCAAGAAAAGAATAAAAAGTCAACAACTCAACGACCTAACCTTACATCTCAAAGCCCTAGAAAAAGAAGAACAGAACGACATCAAAAGTAATAGAAGACAGGAAATAATTAAAATCAGAGCTGAAATCAATGAAATTGAAACAAAAGAAACAATTCAAAAAATTGACAAAACAAAAAGTTGGTTCTTTGAAAAAGTAAACAAAATAGATAAACCCTTAGCCACACTAACAAAGAGGAGAGAGAAAACTCGTTACTAAAATTTGTGATGATAAAGGAAATATCACAACAGACACCATTGAAATACAAAACATAATTAGAAGCTACTTTGAAAACCTATACTCCAATAAAATAGAAAATCTTGAAGACATCGACAAATTCCTAGAGACATATGATCCTCCCAAACTGAACCAGGAGGGCATACACAATTTAAACAGATCAATTTCAAGCAATGAAATAGAAGAAGCCATCAAAAGCCTACCAACCAAGAAAAGCCCAGGACCAGATGGATTCTCAGCTGAGTTCTACAAGACCTTCAAAGAAGAACTTATACCAATACTCCTGAAAGTATCTCATGAAATAGAAAAGGAGGGAACCCTTCCAAATTCATTCTATGAAGTTAGTATCACTCTGATACCAAAACCAGACAAAGACACATCTAGAAAAGAAAACTTTAGGCCAATATCTCTGATGAATATAGATGCTAAAATCCTCAACAAAATTCTGGCAAATTGCTTACAAAAACATATTAAGAAGATAGTGCACCCTGATCAAGTGGGGTTTATCCCAGGGATGCAAGGTTGTTTCAACATCCGGAAATCAATAAATATAATTCATCACATCAATAGACTTAAGGTTAAGAATCGTATGATTACTTCGATAGATGCCGAGAAAGCATTTGACAAAATCCAACACCCCTTCATGCTTAAACACTAGAAAAAATAGGGATGGTAGGAACATACCTGAACATTGTAAAGGCTATTTATGCTAAGCCCACTGCCAACATCATTCTTAACAGAGAAAGCATTCCCTTTAAAAACTGGATCAAGACAGGGATGCCCACTGTCACCACTTCTATTCAACGTTGTGCTGGAAATGCTAGCCAGAGCAATTAGACAGACCACAGAAATTAAAGGTATACGAATAGGAAAAGAAGAATTAAAGTTGTCACTATTTGTTGATGACATGATCCTATATTTAGAGGATCCAAAAAACTCCACCGGAAACTTTTAGACCTAATTAATGAATTTAGCAAAATAACAGGATATAAAATAAACACACATAAATCAAATGCATTTATCTACATAAGCGATGAATCATCTGAAAGTGAATTGAAGAAAACAACTCCATTCAAAATAGCCTCAAATAAAATAAAATATTTGCAAATCAATCTAACAAAAGAGGTGAAAAACCTCTACAACAAAAACTACAGAACATTAAAGAAAGAAATTGAGGAAGACCTTAGAAGATGGAAAGATCTTCCATGTTCTTGGATAGGCAGAATCAATATAATCAAAATGGCCATACTTCCAAAGAGGCTGTACAAATTTAATGCAATTCCTATAAAAATTCCTATGACATTCCTCACAGAAATAGAGAAAGCAATCATGAAATTCATCTGGAAGAACAAAAGACCCAGAATAGCCAAAACAATCCTGGGCAGGAAGAATGACATAGGAGGTATCACAATACCAGACCTTAAACTCTACTATAGAGCAATAGTTACAAAAACAGC
>JAJEJO010000438.1:0-12940 GCA_020662805.1 Glaucomys volans | reverse complement strand
AAAATCCTGAACAAAATTCTGGCAAATTGCTTACAAAAACATATTAAGAAGATAGTGCACCCTGATCAAGTGGGGTTTATCCCAGGGATGCAAGGTTGTTTCAACATCCGGAAATCAATAAATATAATTCATCACATCAATAGACTTAAGGTTAAGAATCGTATGATTACTTCGATAGATGCCGAGAAAGCATTTGACAAAATCCAACACCCCTTCATGCTTAAACACTAGAAAAAATAGGGATGGTAGGAACATACCTGAACATTGTAAAGGCTATTTATGCTAAGCCCACTGCCAACATCATTCTTAACAGAGAAAGCATTCCCTTTAAAAACTGGATCAAGACAGGGATGCCCACTGTCACCACTTCTATTCAACGTTGTGCTGGAAATGCTAGCCAGAGCAATTAGACAGACCACAGAAATTAAAGGTATACGAATAGGA
This sequence comes from Glaucomys volans, assembly GCA_020662805.1. Classification (NCBI taxonomy): domain Eukaryota; kingdom Metazoa; phylum Chordata; class Mammalia; order Rodentia; family Sciuridae; genus Glaucomys; species Glaucomys volans. The sequence goes on along the minus strand of JAJEJO010000438.1, from coordinate 12,496 downwards.
AAAGAAGAATTAAAGTTGTCACTATTTGTTGATGACATGATCCTATATTTAGAGGATCCAAAAAACTCCACCGGAAACTTTTAGACCTAATTAATGAATTTAGCAAAATAACAGGATATAAAATAAACACACATAAATCAAATGCATTTATCTACATAAGCGATGAATCATCTGAAAGTGAATTGAAGAAAACAACTCCATTCAAAATAGCCTCGAATAAAATAAAATATTTCCAAATCAATCTAACAAAAGAGGTGAAAAACCTCTACAACAAAAACTACAGAACATTAAAGAAAGAAATTGAGGAAGACCTTAGAAGATGGAAAGATCTTCCATGTTCTTGGATAGGCAGAATCAATATAATCAAAATGGCCACACTTCCAAAGAGGCTGTACAAATTTAATGCAATTCCTATAAAAATTCCTATGACATTCCTCACAGAAATAGAGAAAGCAATCATGAAATTCATATGGAAGAACAAAAGACCCAGAATAGCCAAAACAATCCTGGGCAGGAAGAATGATACAGGAGGTATCACAATACCAGACCTTAAACTCTACTATAGAGCAATAGTTACAAAAACAGCTTGGTATTGGCACCAAAATAGACAGGTAGACCAATGGTACAGAATAGAAGACACAGAGACAAACCCACTTAAGTACAATTATCTCATACTAGACAAAGGGGGCAAAAACATACAGTGGAAAAAAGATAGCTTCTTCAACAAATGATGCTGGCAAAACTGGAAATCTATATGCAATAAAATGAAATTAAATCCCTGTCTCTCACCCTGTACAAAACTCGACTCAAAATGGATCAAGGATCTGGGAATTAGACTCTTCTCCAAATAGAAGAAATAGTAGGCCTGAATCTTCTTCATATTGGCTGAGGACCAGACTTTCTCAACATGACCACCAGGGTGCAAGAAATAAAAGGAAGAATCAATAAATGGGACAGATTCAAACTACAAAGCTTTTTCTCAGCAAAAGAAACAATCAATAATGTGAAAAGAGAGCCTACAGAGTGGGAAAAAATCTTTTCCACACACACTTCAGACAGAGCACTGATCTCCAAAATTTATAAAGAACTTACAAAACTGTACACCAAAAATGCAAAGCCATTGTCTGCCCAGTTCTTTAGCCATTTATTGATCCAATCAATAAATGGCTAAAGAACTGGGCAGACAATTCACAGAAGAGGATATACAGGCTATTAACAAATATATGAAAAGTGCTCATCATCTCTAGTAATTAGAGAAATGTAAATTAAAACTACCCTAAGATTTTATCTCACTCCAATTAGAATAGCTACTATCAGGAATACAAGCAATAAGAAGTGTTGGCGTGGATGTGGGGAAAAAGGCACACTTGTACATTGCTGGTGGAGTTAAAAATTGGTGCAGCCACTCTGGAAAGCAGTATGGAGATTCCTCAAAAAACTTGGAATGGATCCACCATTTGACCCAGCTATCCCACTCCTCAGTTTAAACCCAAAGGTCTTAAAATCAGCAAAGTATAGGGATGCAGCCACATGTATGTTCATAGCTGCTCAATTCACAATAACTAGATTGTGGAACCAACCTAGATGCCCTTCAATTGAAGAATGGATAAAGAAACTGTGGTATATATACACAGTGGAATATTACTCAGCCACAAAAAAGAATAAAACTATGGCATTCACTGGTAAAAGGGTGGAGCTGGAGAATATCATGCTAAGTGAAATAAGCCAAGCCCAAAAATCCAAAGGCCAAATGTTTTCTCTGATCAGTGGATGCTGATACATAATGGGGGGTGCGGGGGGTCAGGGGGGGGATAGGAAAGAATGGAGGAAGTATGGATGGTGTGGAGGAAAATGGGATGGGAGGGGATGGGGGAAGGAAAGATAGTAGACTGAGACAGCATTACTCTATGTATATGTAAGATTATGTGAACTGTGTGAATAAAAAATAAAAATTAAAAAAAGAAAGAAAGAAAGCCAGTTTGGGAACCCTATTTTTTATGTTGTTTTCCTTGTGCTTGAGCATAAGCCTCATTAAATTCTCATTTTTTTGGTTAAAAAAAAAAAAAAAGAACCCATTGCTCTAAAGTTATGGACGCTCTGGTCTCTTGCCCTTTAATTGTAGTAGGACTATTTACTGAGAGTTATTAATGATCAAAGTATGTCTCAATAACTACTTTCTAGTTGCATTAAAAATAATGAATATAGAAATAATTTTCAGATGTATTTCTGTTTTTCTCTGTATCCACAAAGTAATAGAAGCAAAATGCTTCAACAATACATTGTCCTGATTCTGCTGGGATTTGGTTGGGTGCTGATATTCGTCTTCAGTGGATAATATTTCAAAAGAACTGAAACTAGTGCTGGGATGTAGCTCAGTGTTAAAGCACTTTCCTTGCATGTGCAAAGCCCTGGGTTTGATCTCCAGTTTCAAAAAAGAAGAAAAAAACTGGAAACTACTTTATCTTTATAGCTATGTCAGGAAAAACAAAACAAAACAAAAAAACCTTAAAATTCCCATTAATTCTTCCAATTACCTCAGCAATCATGTGTAGAAAAAAATTATCCAATAGCTTATTGTTCAGAGCCTGAATTGGCAATGTCCTATGAACCCAGAGCAAGCTACCCAGTTATACTAGGGGGGAAAAAAGCCATATAATTTGTATGCTGATGCTATGAAAATATGTAGTTTTAAATCTCTGATATACTTTGAATATTACTTGGAAATATACCTATGTATTTCTAGTCTGTCCCTTTCCACCTCCACCACAGGAGGTTATCTTCCCCAGCAAGTCCATGATCCTACCATTCCTTGGTTTTTAGTAATATTTATTTTATTCCACAAAAAATAGAGACTGTTAGATGGAATTCTCCCAACTTCCATGCCATCTCAGTTTACTGTAAGAAACATCTTATCTCATCCAAGGCTATTATATATTTTTGACCTCCTGTATATCTCCTCAGACCCTGAGGATCATCATCTAATCTCTCTCCTGTCTATGAATAATTTTTCTTTCTGCTTTTCCTTCTGCCTCTGAAACTCTAAATAGAGTCAAATCTATCCCATCTTTAAGGAAATCCTTCCTCACCAGAAGAAAAAAGAGAAAGAAATCAATCTTTTCTTTCATAGTCTTATTCTTTGCAACGATTTGTCCTGCATTTTACCTTGAAGTTCCTCTTCAACCCACTGTAGTTTAGGTTCCATTCTCATCACAGCAATTGCTGTCCCTAAATTCCATTCTTAAACACAGAAGATGTTTAGTGAAAACAACTTAGTGCTAAATCAAATGCATTCTTTCCGCTTCTTGTATCATTTGACTTTTCTGCATCATTTGACACTGTTGAGTACTTCCTTTGAGTGATGTACCTTTTTTATCTACCCAGTATGTTTGGGGAACAGCACTTCCCTTCCTTGATCCATTTGGTTTAGATGGGGATCTTGCTGACCCTTTAGATCTAGGAATGGATGGTGATGCAAATCTGAGCAATCAGAATGCTCTGTGGATGGTTCAGAAGTAGGCATATAATGTATGCCAGGTCAATTAAAACCTTTCTCAGATTTTTTAAACTGGAATTTAATGGCAAATATCTTTTGAAAGTCAATAATTACATGGATCGTGTAAATCTAAAGCTGCTGCTGACAAATTTTAAATCAAAATTTGAGAACAACCTATGTAAAAATCATTGAATCTGACCTAACTTTCCTATGTACATATATAAACATACTACAGTAAATCTCACCATTATGTGTATCCACAAGGCACTAATTAAAAAAAAAATAGAAACAACAGAAAAATCAGTAGAGGGAAGAGAATGTGTATGGAGGAGGGGAGGGAAAGGGAAAGTTCTGAGGACTCAATTAGAACAATTATATTCCATGTGCTTATGGATCCTTAAAATGGATCCTCATGTTATATGTAACTAAAAAGAATCAATAAAAATAAAAATATTAATTCAACAGAGCAAAGCTGAGACTAGAGGTAGATTGCAGATGTGTCTGAAAACAGTTATATCCCTGAATCATTCATTTCTCTAAGCAGTTCTGGGTTTTTTAAAATTTGAGAATGATATTAGAAACCAAGATCTGAATACCAGGTGTCCAAGTTCTCTTAATTTTTAAAAAACGATGTTCATAATATTATTCTTATTTCTTCCAGTTTCTTTGCTCTGAGATATATGAATTACAATGGTAGAGTACAGATTTGTACTTTCTGTATTTATGATATTTCCTTGGGTGGGATTAGTTATTGCATTTGTTGAATTTAGCCATGAAGATGGTTTTACTTAAATATTCCTTGTGTCTTCTATATGTATAATTATATTGGCATTTGAGATTATTTGCTTGCTTTTGTGTGAATGTTTCTGTTTTTTGTAGTCTGCTGCCAGTGATTGTGGAGGAGGGGTAGATGTGCAGACCACAAAGTCTGTCAATAATTCATTTTCTGTGTGTGTGTGTGTGTGTGTGTGTGTGTGTGTAAATATCATCTCTCTAGTGTAAACTTGCATACCCTTGTCTAAGTGTGGAGGTAAATGTCTTTGGTATCTAGTGATTAGCTCACTAATGAGGATGAGCTCACTAATGGGGATGAAGATACACAAAAAGATCAATCATTCTTGTGCTACCCTCAAAGCTGTCCCAAATTTTGCAGTGGTCTTCTGTATCTTTTTACTCCTATAGTTTCATCAATCAGTTGAATCCCACCTTCCTTACATTCTTCAGAGATCATCAAGATTTCTGACTTACTGAAGGTCCCCTTCATGATGTCAGCATTATTTTTTAAAAATATTTTTTAGATGTTGATTGAAAGCTCACATGGCGGTGGGTGGCCAAGGAAGTAAGCTCGCCAGGCGGGTTCACCAGAGTCAGACAAAAGTACTGGCTTGAGATTTATTAGAGTCTGTGTGCCAGGTGAAATCTCCAGCCCCCCGGGGTGAAAGTCGGGGTGGGAGAGCCAGAAGAAATCGCACATGGCTTTGGCTACTCAGGGTTTTTATACAGGGGAAGGGGCCAGGGATCCTGCCCAGGAAAAAGTGGATCCAAGGTGGACGTCAGGGTCAGCAGGTCTGCCTCATTGGTCACTTCTGACACAGTGTGTTGCTAGGTGACCTTGCTCCCTCCCCCTGCAGCTGACCAAATTCTACCTGACATTGATAGAACTTTATTTTATTCATTTATTTTTATGTGGTGCTGAGATTCAAACCCAGTGCCTCACACATGCTAGGCAAGTGCTCCACCACTGGGTCACAACCCCAGCCCGATGCCAGCATTCTTATGCATATTTAAAAATGTACAACAGAAACTTTCCTGAGATTGCTAAAGATTTTCAGTAGGAAAGGGAAATAGGTGCCTATACTCTGTTCACCATCTTGATCTAATATCTCCAACCTGCATTTTTTTATTATTTGTTCTGTTTAGTTATACAGAATGCATTTGGATTAATTGTACAAAAAAGGAGTACAACTTTTCATTTCTCTGGTTGTACACCATGTAGAGTCACACCCATTCAGGTAATCACACATGTACATAGGGTAATGATGTTTGTCTCATTCCACCATATTTCCTTCCCCTCCCCTCATTTCTCTCTACACAATCCAACGTTCCTCCATTCTTCTCTTACCACCCGCCCCCCATTATGTATCAGCATCACTTATCAGAGAAAACATTTGGCCTTTGGTTTTTTGGGATTGACTTATCTCACTTAGCACGATATTCTCCAACTCAATCCATTTACCTGCAAATGCCATAAATTTACTCTTCTTTATGGCTGAGTAATATTTCATTGTGTGCACATACCACAGTTCCTTTATCCATTCATGTATTGAAGGGCACCTAGGTTGGTTACAAAATCTAGCTATTGTGAATTGAGCTGCTATAAACATTGGTATGGCTGCATTACTATAATATGCTGATTTTAAGTCCTGGGTATAGGCCAAGGAGTGGGATAGCTGGGTCAAATGGTGAATCCATTCCAAGTTTTGAGGAATCTCCACACTGCTTTCCAGAGTGGCTGCACCAATTTGCAACCCCACCAGCAATGTATGAGTGTACCTTTTCCCCCACATCCTCACCAACACCTATTGTTGCTTGTATTCTTAAGAATAGCCATTCTAATTGGAGTGAGATGAAATCTTAGGGTAGTTTTGGTTTGCATTTCTCTAATTACTAGAGATGTTGAACGTTTTTCAATATATTTGCTGATTGATTATATATCTTCTTCTGTGAAGTGTCTGCTCAGTTCCCTAGCCCATTTATTGATTGGATTATTTGTATTCTTGGTGTTAAGTTTTTTGAGTTCATTATAGATTCTGGAGATTAGTGCTCTATCTGAAGTGTGTGGTAAAGATTTCCTCCCACTCTGTAGGCTCTCTCTTCACATTACTGATTATTTCCTTTGCTGAGAAAAAGGTTTTTAGTTTGATATCATCCCATATATTGATTCTTGCTTTTATTTATTGTGCTTTGGTAGTATTGTTAAGGAAGTCTGGTCCTAAGCTGACATGATGAAGATTTGGGCCTACTTTTTCTTCTCTTTGGTGCAGGAATTCTGGTCTAATTCGTAGGTCCTTGATCCATTTTGAGTTGAGTGCTGTGTGAGAGTTAGAGGTTTAATTTCATTTTACTGCATATGGACTTCCAGTTTTGCCAGCACCATTTGTTAAAGAAGCTATTTTTCTCCACTGTATGTTTTTGGCTCCTTTGTCTAGTATGAGATACCTGTATTTATGTGGGTTTGTCTCTGTCCTCTATTCTGTACCATTGGTCTACCTGTCTATTTTGGTGCCAATATCATGCCATTTTTGTTACTATTGCTCTGTAGTATATTTTAAGGTCTAGTATTGTGATACCTCCTGCTTCACTCTTCCTGGTAAGGATCTTTTTGGCTATTCTGGGTCTTGTATTTTTCCACGTGAATTTCATGATTGCTTTCTCTATTTCCTGCATTTTAAAAGTAAAAGCATGAAAGAGTCTGGAAATATAAGAATGCTAGAAATATATTTGAATATATACATGTGTGGTAGACTCTCCTTACTGCCTACTGAGGACATATTTTCCCACCTGTTTGCCTGCCAATTGAACCTCAATTTTGTTGGTTTTTGTTTGTTTTGGTACTGAGGATTGAACCCGGGGGAACTCAACCACTGAGCCATTTCCCCATCCCTATTTTGTGTTTTATTTAGAGACAGGGTCTCACTGGTTTGCTTAGTGCCTTGCCCTTGCTGAGGCTGGCTTTGATCTCTTGATCCTCCTGCCTCAGACTCTTGAGCCGCTGGGATTACAGGCCCAAGCCACTAAGCTCAGCTTAAACCTCAATTTTGTAGCAGATAGAAATCACTTGACTTCAGAGAAACTTGGTCCAACTCTGATATCAAGGAATATATTGCTATTGGTCAAAACTATTCATAGTAATCCCATTTCCCTTTGCCAGTTACTGGTCTGGGTGGTGGGTACATATCCTAGTTAGAGCCAATGAAATGTGAAGGGAAGTCTTGAGCTGCTGGGATTACAGGCCTACGCCACCATACCCAGCCCTAATTCTTTTTTTCTTATGAGGAAGTGATGCCTGGAGCTGTAAGAACCACCGTATGATCATAAGGTACAAATGGAAAAAGTGGACCAAGAGCAATAGAAACAGGTTGAGCACTGAATGAGCTCACTGAGCTGCTGATCAACTCCTCATTAAGTCAACAGTAAATGTTTTCATGGTTCAAGTGACTCTTGCCAGACTTTCTGTCACTTTCAGCTGATGGTGTTTCAATATCCATGTAAATGGATGTATAAAACTTTTTTGTAATATAATAGGCTAACATTTCATTGATTAAAATCTACTTCTAATATTTCTTACATTTCATTTTTTTTCCCTTTAGAATCAAACCTGGTGGGGCAGCCAAAAGCTCCAACTAGTTCAACAAAGGACCCGACCCCTGAAATCTCAGGGAATGTTGTGATTAGAAAACCTGCAAAAGTAATTTTTTCTTCAAATGAAACTAAACCAAAATCAAAGCAAGAACAACCATGGAAGAAAAATCTTTTGGAAAGAGTGGAGGCAAGTGCCAGGAAAATACAGCAGAAAGTAATAGATAAGGATAATCTGAAGAAGGAACTAGAAAAAAAGTCTGAAAAAAAACTCCCTAAGGATAATTTGGCCAAACAGTGGTTTGATACTGAGAGCACGACACTGAAAACTCGTGCCTATTTGCTCGACAAACTTCTCCCCACCTTAGTTCCTGGAGTGGAAAAAATGTTAATGCAATTAGAAAAGAAGAAGATTTTGACAGAAGATGATGTTCCAACTCAGTTTGACCCAATTAATTATTTGGGAGAATATTTAATGAGAAACAATCCTTATTATATCAAAGACCCAGAAATGTCTGGTTACCAGAGGGTGATGAGAGAGGTCACAGAAGACCTGAAAGTACATGTTCCTGACACTATCTGCAACAGGTAAAATTAAAATTTGTATTATTTTCTTTTTTAAATTTTTCTTTTAGCTGCAGATGGACACAATACCTTTATTTTTATTTATTTATGTGGTGCTGAGGCTCAAACTCAGTGCCCCAGACATGGGAGGCAAGTGCACTACCACTGAGCCACAGCCACAGCCCCAAAATTTGTAGTATTTTTTTTATTGATTTTCTATTTCCTTACATTGAAAATTTAGTAGAACAGTAATGTGAATATGAACAGAACTTCAAAAAAGTAATGTTATGATTATTCAAAAAGTATTTATTGAGCTACTACTATGTGTTTCACTTTTTCGATGCACTGTGGAGACTAATGAAGTCCACAAAAAGTTCTTTTTATTTATAGATTTAATTATCTCACTAGGACTCCAAGTATATCTTTATTCCTCTATTTATTCTCCTTACACTGAAAAATATGATAGTTGGGACTACCTAAAAATTTAACTTGCCAAATAGGTGATATATTCTTCTGATTCAAAAGGCAAAATGTATAGAAAATAGACAATTCCCCTTCCATTCTTATCCTCCATCCACTTAGTACTCCACTTCTGCCATAGATAACTACTATTTTTAGTTTTCTATGGATCTGTATAGAGTTCCTTTATGCATACATTAGCACAAATATTAATTCTTAATTTTCTTTACATAAAATCATGTAATATGAGTTACAAATATTTCCCCATTTTCCACTTGCCATTATCTTTTGTCATGCAAGTTTTTTTTTAAATTTCTTTGAAGTCAAATTTAATTTTTATTTTTCTGGCATCCAGATTTCTGTTAATCTGACAGTGCTGGTGACCATTACTTGACCTTCTTTATTCTAATGTCTTCTAGTTATCATGCATTTACTTTTTATGAACTTTAGGATTAACTTGTCTACTTGGGGGGAAGAAAATCCTGAGGAGAGGAAACCAGAACAAACCTTTATAGATATCTGATTATGCTTATTAATTAACTTAGGAAATGAATGTTTTTTTTATTTTTGTAGTTTTAGATGGGCAGCATGTCTTTATTTTATTTGTTTATTTTTATGTAGTGCTCAGGATTGAACCCAGTGCCTCACACATGTGAGGAAAGTGTTCTACCACTGAGCCACAGCCCCAGCTCCAGGAATGAATGTCTTCAATGATGATGTTTATATGTGAAGACATGTGTCTTTCCATTTGCCTATTTTGTATCCATCAATGCAAAACTTAAAGTTTTTTGTTTCTTTTTGCAGTACTGGGGATTGAACCCAGGAGTGTGCTACCACTGGGCTACCTTCCCAGCCCTTTTTATTTTTTATTTTGAGGTAGGGTCTTATTTAGTTGTCCAGACTGGCCTTGAACTTATGATCCCCCTGCCTCAGTCTCCTATACTGCTGGGATTATAGGCAAGTGCCACTGTACCTAGCTTAAAATTTTATCATATAGTTTTTCATTTATGTTTTGTATCTCTCTTGTTAGTTTTTTACTAGTAATTATACATATGTATGTGTGTATTATGTATGTATATGTATATATATTGCTATTATAAGTCGGACTTTCTTCTCTTATTATATTTTACATCTGGATGTAGTCTAAAGAAATGAAAAATATTAATTTCTATGTTTTTATTCCCTGCTACCTTACTGAGTTCTCTTACAGTAAAATTTTAGTTGATTTATTGGATTTTCTAGGGAAACACCCACATTATCTTCAAGTAAGTAGTTTTTCTTCTTCCTTTTCAATTTTTGCTCATCCCCCATTCCCACCAGTGCTGGGGATTGAACACAGGATTGAAACTCTTGCATGCTAGGCAAGTGCTTTACCTCTGAGCTACTTCCCTAAACCTTTCCTTTTCAATTTTTGTACTTCTAACATCTTTCTCTTACATAAATGCATTGGCTATTACCTCTAATACAATGTTAAAGAATAGCGGTAATGTGGGCATTCTTGTCTTGTTTCCTGCTTTAATAGAAGTGCTTTTCTTTTGCTGTTGTTACTGCTTTACCATGGGAATTTCTTTTAAATATCAATTATAATCCGTTAGGATATGAAAACCATATATTTTATCACAAGAAAAATTTATGTAGGGGCCAAGGATGTAGCTCAGTGGTAGAATATTTGCTTAGCATGCACAAGACCCTAGATTCGATCCCCAGCACTGCCTCCACCAAAAACAACAACGATAACAACAACAAAAACCCACATGATTTCTGTGTTATGGAGTGATTTTTTTTTTAAATTGAGACTGACTTGCCAAATGCTTTTTCAACATCTATGGAGATGATCATTTGCTTTTCACCATAGATCCATTAATGAAGAATTTTATTAATAGATTTCTTAATATTGAATTATCTTGGAATTCCTGAAACATATCTCACTTGGTTGCTATGTACATTGAAATATACTTTCTTCTGGTAATACAGAATAAACATTTATCTCCTTTTAAAGAATTTCAGAATGTTTTGTATATATATGTATATATATATACATATGCATATATGCATATATATATGCATATATATATATAGAGAGAGAGAGAGAGAGATCTATCAACCTATCATCAGCCACTGCCAGTGGTAGTAAAAGAAAAAAAAATTTCCCTTCTGAGGAAGGGTTCTTTTTTGAGCATTATTATGAATCCAAGTGTTTTCTTTTTTTTTAAAAGTATTTCTGTAGTTGTTAATGGACCTTTATTTTATTTATTCATATGCAGTGCTGAGAATCAAACCCAGTTCCTCACACAAGCTAGACAAGCGCTCTACCACTGAGCCACAACCCCAGCCCCCAAGTGTTTTCATATCTTTTCAATGTTGTTTAGTTACAGTAATATTTTTTTCTTTTTCTTTTTTGTAATGGGAATTGAACCCAGGGGCACTTTACCACTGAGCTACTTACCGAGTCTTTTTATTTTTTGTTTTGAGAGAGAGTCTCACTAAGTTGCTGAGTCTGACCTCAAACTTTTGGTCCTCCTGCCCCTGTCTGGTGAGTCCCTGGGATTACAGGCATGCATCACTGCACATGGCTCATTTTTAGTTTCTGATGCTCAGAGTGCAACAAGTTCAGCTCCTGTGTTTTTTGACAGTAATTACTCCTTTAGTCTTTGAAAGAAGTTTTATGCATTTTAAGGATTCCTGGATCCTTTTAATGGAGATCATTCATCTGGTAGCTGAGAGTGCTCATACATATTGTATTGTCATTGCTTCTAGGCCCTTCAGGATTAAGAAATATAATTTTTAAGTTTCACCTTAATAAAGTTTATTTTTTAAAAATATGTATATACACACACTCACTCCAATTCAGAATAACGGGGTAGAAACTCCTTTAGTGTAATAAAATCTTTATATGAGATATTCATTCAGTCTCTTTTTAACAACTATAAGGGATAGGGATATTTATTCTGTGTGTATTTTTTACATTTTTTTTTTCATTTTTTAATCTTACATAGAGAAAAAAAGCTATGACCCCCAAACCAGAACTGCCAAACACACCTACAAGGAAAATGGTGGGCACATCTAGTTTGAGCATAGATAATAAGAAAGATGCAGAAAGATAATGTAAGAACAAAAGCAACTCAGTTTTAGTACATCAGTAGGCCAAAGACTTACACAATGGGGATCTAACTCTTAAACATCACTACATTGATCCCAGAAGAAATCAGTGAAAATTTTTCTACTTCATTGAAATATTATTATATGACATAAGCAATATAACTTTTAAAATAACGAGTTCATATTGATAATTTCATTGTATCAAACACAATGTTTCATGATTTTTATCTAATTTCCTTGATTTTACATTTGTATTTCTTTTTTATCTTACACTGAAAATCTTGGTTCCTAACAACATATAAACATAGAAAATATCTTCAAAATAATAATGCCAACAAGCCTACTAATGACAAAAATACTAAATGAGATTTTAGATTTACCTGAAGCTTTAGTTGATCCTTAGACTATATCCCACTAAGTATCTGAGTATGAAAAATGATGCCATACAAAAACAGGCTTTAAATTCTTTTATACCAGAGAAACTCTTTTTTAAAACCATGACTCAAAACCATAAAAATAATG
>JAJEJO010000437.1:468304-705110 GCA_020662805.1 Glaucomys volans | reverse complement strand
ATGGAAGAACAAAAGACCCAGAATAGCCAAAACAATCCTGGGCAGGACGAATGACACAGGAGGTATCACAATACCAGACCTTAAACTCTACTATAGAGCAATAGTGATAAAAACAGCATGGTATTGGCACCAAGATAGACAGATAGACCAATGGTACAGAATAGAGGACCCAGAGACAAACCCACGTAACTACAGATATCTCATACTAGACAAAGGTGCCAAAAACATACAGTGGAGAAAAGATAGCCTCTTCAACAAATGGTGCTGGCAAAACTGGAAATGTATATGCAGTAAAATGAAATTGAACCCCTATCCCTCACCCTGTACAAAACTCAACTCAAAATGGATCAAGGATCTAGGAATTAGACCTGAGATTCTTCGCCAAATAGAAGAAATAGTAGGCCCAAATCTTCTTCATATTGGCTTAGGACCAGACTTTCTCAATACGACCACCAGAGTGCAAGAAATAAAAGCAAGAATCAATAAATGGGATGGATTCAAACTAAAAAAGCTTTTTCTCAGCAAAAGAAACAATCAAGAATGTGAAAAGAGAGCCTACAGGATGGGAAAAAATCTTTTCCACACAAAATTCAGACAGAGCACTGATTTCCAAACTTTATAAAGAACTTACAAAACTTTACACCAAAAGAGCAAAGAACCCAATCAATAAATGGGCTAAGGAACTTGGCAGACACTTCACAGAAGATGATATACAGGTGATCAACAAATATATGAAAAAGTGCTCATCATCTCTAGTTATTAGAGAAATGCAAATTAAAACCACCCTAAGATTTCATCTAACTCCAATTAGAACGGCTATTATCAGGAATACAAGCAATAATAAGTGCTGGCATGGATGTGGGGAAAAAGGCACACTTGTACATTGCTGGTGGAGTTGCAAATTGGTGCAGCCACTCTGGAAAGCAGTATGGAGATTCCTCAAAAACTTGGAATGGAACCACCATTTGACCCAGCTATCCCACTCCTTGGTTTATACCCAAAGGTCTTAAAATCAGCAAAATATAGGAATGCAGCCACATCTATGTTCATAACTGCTCGATTCACAATAGCTAGATTGTGGAACCAACCACGATGCCCTTCAATTGAAGAATGGATAAAGAAACTGTGGTATATATACACAATGGAATATTACCCAGCCACTAAAAAGAATAAAGCTATGGCATTTGCTGGTAAATGGGTGGAGTTGGAGAATATCATGCTAAGTGAAATAAGCTAAGCCCAAAAAACCAAAGGCCGAATGTTTTCTCTGATCAGTGGATGCTGATACATAATGGGGTGTGGGGGTTAGAGGGGGGATAAGAAAAGAATGGAGGAAGTATGGATGGTGTAAAGGAAAATGGGACAGGAGCGGGGGGAAGGAAAAATAGTAGACTAAGACAAACAGTATTACCCTATGTATATGTAAGATTATATGAATCGTGTGAATAAAAATAAATAAAGATTAAAAAAAGAAAAAAAGAAAGAATTTAGTAGTCCAAATAATCTCCAAAGTGATGATAAGAAGAGAAGTTAATATAGTGTTTAGAGAGGAGGGCTGGGAGGAGAGAGCCCAAGCACTCATGGTCTCCCTGGTCTTCTCCATCTTTCATACATAGCTTCCCATACAAATGAGAAGAAGGCCCTTAATTTCATATCAGATGTAAGAAGATCTGATATCTTACTCCTACTCCCTTCCCCCGGCAGGTCTTCATTAATACTTGTTATGTCCTGAATTTAAAAATGACTTCACAGTTCTCCTTTGAAGCAGCAATATTACACGTTTGTTATGGTCTGGATGTGGGTGTCCCACAAAAGTTCACATGTCAGACAAAGCAAGAAGGTTCAGAGGATTAATGATTGGGTTATAAGAGTCTTAACCCAATCAGTGAATTAATCCCTGATGGGATCAATTGAAATGGGTGTGGTTGGAGGTGGTGGGAATTGGAATGTGTCTATGGGTATATATTTTCTATCGGGAGAGTGATATCTATCTATCTCTCTCTCTCTCTCTCTGCTTTTTGACCACCACGATATGAACTGCTGCCCTCCGCCACTCTTTCCTACCATGATGTTCAGCTTCCCCTTGATGCCCTGAGGAATCGAGCCTCTATAATTGTGCTGGTCAGATCATTTAGTCACAGCAGCACAAAAAAAAAACTGACTAAAGCAAAGTTTCATTACCTTTTCAGAAAGAAAAGTCTACTATAATAAATAAAATGCTAATAAATGAACTGCTTTTCATAAACATCAGCCCTCCCTGGGAATGGTTTCTTTTCTGCTTGGCTTATTATATTCTCTTTCCCTTCCAGCCCTGCTCTGATTATTAACTAAGAACCCATCGAAACTGACATTTCCTTCAGCCCTGCCTCACTGGTGTTGACTAAGCCATTAACCATGTTCAGACATGGTTTTCTTAATCAGAAAGATCACCACAGAAGACAAATGTCCCCTCCTATTATGTGGGTGCCCCAGACAACTTCCTGTTTCCTGGTTTGAACCTCACATATCTGCCCAGACCATGTGCCATTTCCCAGTGGCTCTGAGGGAGATAGAAAAGGCAGCCCTTAGGACTTCATTACTCAGTCTTTACTATAGATCTCAGGTGGGGCCTAGAATTAGGGAAGGGACATCACATCCTGTGACCTTACCAAGGCTACTGGTCACAGTATCTGAGGTTCCAGATACTGACATGCACTTCCCACCTACATGAGCCTCCCCTCCAACCATGATGGTCATGCGTTGCTCACCTCACTTATCTCCTATTCCTCTTCCAACCAGAAAAGCCCCCTCCCCTGTTCACCTACCTAAAGGCTACCCAGCCCTCCTAAGTAAACTTCAAGCCACACCTCCTTTCTGAAATCTCTACCGACCATTTGTCTCCCAACATTCACAGATGACAACATGTATTCAATCTGAATCATTCCTAGACACACAACCAGAGTGGTGAAGTACAGTGACTTGTGAAATCTATCTGTGGCATTTGTCTTCCCTTCCCAACATTATATTAAGTTCCTGGAGGGTACAAAATGCGTGCTATCCGTGCCACGAGGTCTAGTTAAAAAAAGAAGAAGAAGAAGAAGAAAAGAAGTAGAAGGCTCACGATTAATAATTGCTGAATAAACAAAAAAGAGAAAGGGCTTGGCATCGTTCACTTATCTGTTAACAATAAAGAACAGTAGTTGCTATATTAAGCCTTAGATTGCAGCAAGCAAGGCGGACGCCAGGGAGACACTATAAGCTGCAATAGTCGGAGAACTGAACAAGCTTACGTCCCTCTTGCTCGGGCTACTGTCCTTGTTTGGGACGGTGGAAGCTACAGAGCTTGCTTGAGAACCTTCAGGCGGACGGAACTGTTGGGCTGTGGCCGCCGGGAAGGTTTTGAGGGACGTTCGGGGCTGGGCGGGAGAAAGTGGGGGAAGGAGAAGGGTGGAGCACAGGATTGCCGGAAGCTGGGTACCTGGCCACCGGACATTAAGCTTCCGGCCCCAACAGCAACCTTGATCCCTTCTTCCTCGGCAAAGTCTCCTTGGAGGCAATTATTAAACTGTTGCAGTGTGTGGGACCCATGGTTCCCAGTACGGAACGGCAGCTGGCGGTGCCAGGAAGCTTCGCGAAGCCAAAGGGACAGCTTCGGACCCGGAGTCGCGCCATCTGGGCGGGACTTCGGACCCAGCCACCCACTCAGCGTGGGCGCGCGGACCGGGTTCTCCTCGGACAACGTGGCCACCGTCTGCTAAGCAGCGTTTCTGGGCATAGTGGACCCTGCTCATGGGCATGTCGGGACCCGCCTGCCGAGGTGCCGCCTGAATTCACTTTTAAAGATGCAACCTTATATTTAAAACGTTGCCTTCTTTAGGGAACTTATTTAAAAGTGAGTTCTAATATAAATTGGTACAACCAGTTACTTTGCCTTAGAAATGATTGAAAGCGGGCATGAGATTTGGGATTCTTGAGGGGAAGGACGCCTCGGAGATGAGACTATATGTGATCTAGGAAAGAACGGCTCGACTGGGAAGGGGCTTGGTGGCTCTGGTTGCTTGCAGAGTCTGCACCGCTTATTTGTGTTACTTTGGTTAGTAATAACTTCCTCTCTACCTCTCAGTTACTCAACTGGAAGAATAGGTTGGACTAGAGCACTGTTTCTCAGAGTAGTTCCCAGACCAGCATCATTGTCACCTGGGAAATGCAAAGTATCGCCGAGGATGCATCGCTGGAGGCAGAGTCAGGGGATTGCAAAGGTGTAGGCTGGGCTACTTAGCAAGACCCTGCCTCAAAATGAAAAGGACTGGGAATGTAGCTGAATGGTGGAGCACCCTTGGGTTTATTCCCCAGAACTGGGGGATAGGCAGGTATATAAGAGAAAAAAGAAATGTGGAATGTATACAACTAGCCCTAGGCCTACTGAATCAGAAACTCATCGATGAGCCCAGCAATCTCGTTTTACAAGCCTTCTAAGTGGTTCTGATACGCGCTCAAGTTTAAGAACTGCTGAACTGAGCTGGGGAATCCATTGGAGAGAAGAGAGCTTTCATACTGTTTAATGTGGCTGATAACCTTACACAAAAATGCATGCATGGTATGCATGTATTTATCCAGTCTCTTAAGTCAGAAGCCCTCAACATCTACCTAAAACTGCTTAAAATTCTCTATAAAGAGACTTGCATTTTGAATGCCAATGCCCTTAGATATGTTGTATCTTCTTCCATTAACTTGCTCCTGTTCTTCAAGACTTGTTTTAGTGGTCACCTCTTCCAGGAAGGCCATCTAATAATACCTTTCTCCCTGGGTCAATATATCTCTTCTATCTCTTCTGGGCTTTTGCAGCAGGATATGACTATCTCTGTTATATTTATACACCAACTTTATCAGGTCCCCCACCAGACAGAGCTAGGCAAAGATAGAAACTTATTTTTGCCCACAGCCACTTAGGATGTCCTTATCAAATGCCATTGAATGAGTGAGTGAACAGATAAATTTTGTTATCAGCTACCTGAGGGGGCACATAAGGACTTCCAATTCTTTTAAATCTCTCACCTTTGAGAATTTAATGTTCTTCATATTATAAATTCCCATGATTGCTTGATCTATTGGTGCTTATTACTTTTCATAATTCTTTATAGTGCATTACATAATCCAAACTCTCTCATATCTGTTACCCCATTTGAGTCTCAGCAGTACTGTGAATTAGAGTAGGTGTGTTTTAGTCATTTTAACAACTGAGAAATGACTCAGATATTAAATTGCTTTCCATGGTTACCTATTTCTGTAAATATTCTTTAGTGTCTCCTGTTCACAAAGCATTGTGATGGACACATGGGAGATACAAACGCTATTAATGGCATGATCCTTGTCCTCCAGGAACCTAGAGTCCGGAAGAAAATAAAACTTACCATCCAAATAACCCCAACATAAAACAGTGTACATAAATCCAATCTTGAGTGATTCAGTCCATTAAGGCTGTAGGAGTTTTGTGGACACAGTAGTCATGGGTGGCACAGTAGGGAAAATGTGATTGTGGCAGACAGAAATTGTGGGATTACTAGGCAAACATGGATTTTAATAAATGTGAGGAGAGGGCCTCACAGGAGAAAGGAATCAGTTAACAAATAAGCAGAGACAGGAACTCAGCTAGTCAGGGGCAGGGTATAGATTTGATTGCTGTAGCCTAGGTATTAAGTGGAGTTGTGAGAGTCAGATAAAACTGGTCAGGCCACTACATAAACCACTGAAGGTGAACTTGATGGAATTTTACACACTTTTATTAATATGTAGTGGCCACTCTTGATGTTACAATGCCAATCCTTGATTTATCAGACATTTACATTAACTATTACTTTTCCTTCCTCCCAGACAATGCAAAGACATTTTCACTCCCTTTACCCCTTCCTGATCTGTATTCTGTTATCATGTCTTTGTATACTTTAAACCTCACTATATATCATTATTTTTGTTTTACATAGTCAGTATTCATTTACATTTATCTGCATAGTTTCCCTTTTTCATCCCTCTTCATTTTTTGTTCATCTACAAACTTCTATCTGAGATCATTTTCTCTTTCTAAAGAAATATCTTTGAACTGAGCATAGTGGTACATTACCTATAATCTCAGCAACTCAGGAAGCTGAGGCAGGAAGATTGCAAGTTCAGGTCATACTTTAGCAAGAGATACCCTGTCTCAACAAATAAAAAGTCCTGTGGGTATAACTCAGCGGTAAAACACCCCCTGGGTTCAGTCCCCACTACCACAAAACAAAACATGTATTTATTTATTTAATTTACTGGATTCATTTTACCATCATTGTTAAAGGATAATTTTATTAGGTGAAGAAAGAGTTCTAGATTGCCATCATTTTCTTTGAGTAAATTGAGCATATCATTGTACTATCTTCTCATTTCTGTTGTTTTTTGCAAGGCCTACCCTCGTTCTGTTTCTTCTAACTTTTGTCCCCTGCCTGCTACCTTCAGGGTTTTTCTCTGTATCTTTGATCTTCTGAAATTTGACTATGAGGCATCTAGGTGAGTGTCATATATATGTTCTGTTTGAGAGTAACAGGACTTTTGTCAATTTGGGCAAATTCTCAACACTTCTTTCTTCAGATCATTTCCATTCATTCTCTTTCCTGCCCCTCCCACTTCTAGGACTTCTTTTTTTGTGGGGGGGTGTACCATGGATTGAATTCAGGGGCACTGGACCACTGAGCCACATCCCCAGCCCTATTTTGTATTTTATTTAAAGATAGGGCCTTACTGAGTTGCTTAGTGCCTCACTGTTGCTGAGGCTGACTTTGAACTCATGATCCTCCAGCCTCAGCCCCCTGAGCCACTGGGATTACAGGCATGTGCTACCACACCCAGCTGGGACTTCTTTTGAATATGCTATACATACCTATATTCTATGTGTTTCTTACCCTTTCTCTTGAATTTCTTACGCTTTTTCTGTTATGTCTGGGTAGTTGCTTTTGATCTGCTTTCTTGTTCTCTTATTGCCTATATTTTCTACTAAACATCTATTGAGATTTTTATTTTGGTTATTATATTTTTAATTAAAATGTTTCTGGAGGTTCTCGGTCAAATTTTCACAATTATTTTTATAACTTCCAATACTTGCTAAATTTTAAGTTTGGCTTTTATGTCCTTAAATACATAATAAGTATAGTTGCTTTAAAGTCCACACATGATAATTCCACAGTCAAGAATAACCATAAAGGGCTGGGATATAGCTCAGTTCATAAAGTGCTTGCCTGTCAAGCACAAGGCCCTGGGTTCAATCCCCAGCATGTCAAAAAAAAAAAAAAAAAAAAGAATAATCATGAAGATGGTCTGTGCCTATAGTCCCAACTACTGAGGAGATTGAGGCAAAACAATTGCTCATTGGAGGACAGCCTGGACATTGGAGCTCATTGGAGAACAAGAACCTATCTCAAAAAAGTAAAAATAAAAAAGAAAGAATAACCATGAATATTTTTGTTACCTCTTGTTTGTGCTGGTTCTTATTTATGTCATCTTTGTTCCTCATTTGCTTAATTATTTTTTATTGTGAGTTGAACGTTATGTTTGAAAAACTACCTGTAGAAATAATTTGAAAATTTAAGATGACATCTTCTTCCAGATAAGATTTTCATTCTCTCTGTCCTGCATTTACAGACACTAGCAATCCATGATCCCTTTAATCCAAGTTCAAGGCTTCAGCCAGGTGCAGTGGTGTGTTCTCCCAGTGACTGGAGAGGCTGAGGCAGGAGAATCTCAAGTGAGAGGCCAGTCTCAGCAGACTTAGTGAGATTCTGTCTCAAAATAAAAAGGATTCGTGGTAAAGCACCCTTGGGTTTAAGAAAAAAAGGTTAAAAAAAGTCAAGATGATTTTTGTGCCACCCAGATAGCTAAGCTAAAGTTTGAAGCTAAAACTGTATGAGGAAGCAGTTTGCTTCTAGATTACCTTTGGGGCCCCAACTCTTAAGGACCTAGTAATTTACCAGAGCTCCCAACCTGATAAAGAAAGTGAGCAATGGATTTCAACTTTTGAGCCCCTAGACACTTAAAAATTTCAGAATTCACTCATTTCTCAATTATTCTTCAGATCAGCAAATGCTTTCTGGACAAAAGTGGCCCCCAAGTTCATTTCTCTGAATCATGTCCTAGATCTTGGCTAGCTATTTTGTCTATCTTATTAACTTTTTGATGTTTTAGGGGGAAAGGCTTAAAATATTTTCACCAGACTTTTCAGTGTCTACAGAGGGAATTTTGACTCCTATTACTTCATCTGCTTCTCCGAGAAGTAGAGGTCTGGTAGGGACCCTGGATATAAATGAGGGTCAGAACTTTTGAGGAACAAAAGAAAATGAACAAAGAAATGAATCAGAAAGTGGCAATAGAACTGAGCACAGTGGCAAACCCCCATAATCCCAGTGCCTTGGGAGACTGAGACTGGAGAGCTGCAATTTCAAAGCCAAACTTAGCAAGAGCCTGTCTCAAAAAATTAAAAAGGGGAGATGTAACTCAGTGGTAAAGCACCCCTGTGTTCAACTCCCCATACCAAAAAAAAAAAAAAAAAAGAAAGAAAGTGGTGTGTCTGATAATATGAGGGAGCTCTTACGAGGGTGTGTAGAAAGGTAAGATCAGAGGAAAATTCTTTGTTTTGGTTTCTTTTCCATACTTTGGCCAACAGAAAGGATCAAAGAATGTATTGGGTTAATGCTCAAATTGGTACTTCTAATCCTAGTTAAACCCATGGCATTTTAAAACCAGGCAGCATTGTCTAACTTATTTAATTGCTTCCTTGTTGGGGAGCCTCCCAATCCAACTGCAGACTCTGCCAAGAGGAAAGGGAAACCTAAACCACAGATGGATTAAGCCCCTCTCCAAGAGCACTGAGCCATCATCCCTCCTCTCAGAAAACCACTCTGAGCCATGCTGGGGCAGATGGTGGAAGCAACAGAGGCAGAATCTCAGATCTGAGGCAGAAACGTGAAGTTGAGGCAGGTGGAGCCCCTGGCTACCTGCCTTCCAGAACTACAGGTGCTGGAGCCTTTGCAGGGTAGGGATGATGGCAGACCCTGCTGCTTGACTGGCACAGCATCCGTCCTCCACCTTTTTTCCCCCACAAGCACTTTACACTATGGAGGTGAAATTAGGTCAATATTCATTAACCCAGACTCCCTGCATCTTACAATGGTCATGTGATACACTACTGGCCCAGGAGAAATAACCAGAAGATTGGTGGGACAGCTCCGAGAAAGCTTTAACTTTTTTAAGAAGACACAGATGGAGCTAGCACTGATTCCAGGCTTGAATGTAGATGTATTGCCTTGAAGCAGCCTTCTTGTGACCATGAGGAGACACCCAGAAGGGAAAGGCCCAGAAAGTCTTTAAGGCATGACCCCTAACATTGCTTTTTCCTTTTGTGAGAGAAAAAAAAAATCACTATTCTTTCAATCTCCTGTGGTTAGGTTTTCTATGATTTGCAAGCAAAACCACTTCTAACCAATGTTGGGAGATTTGGAGTGCCAGGAACCAGCATCAGAGTAAAATCTTCTGTCTTCAGAAAGAAAATATGATCAAAGCAAATATGATGGACCTGCCTGTGAGTCCAGCGGTGAACTAGTTGGTGATGTAGACATCATCAAAGTGACAAGCACTGAAGATACTCAGCCTAGTTGAGAGACACTGTTCAATACAAATGAAATCTCATTATCAAATGTTAGAAAAGGCTTTAAGATAATCCAGTAGGTTTGGACATGTTTTAGCCACAGTTACCGTTCCAACCAACCCCATACAGAAATTCAGTGTAACATGAAATCTGCTTCATTTGAGGAAGAGCTATTACCTAGAAACCTGCTCTATTGACCCCTCCATATCTTTGATGATGCAGGACTGAAAATTGTGAATTAACATTTGAGGAAACTGGGGTCACCCTGGCAGAATGAGAGCAACTCATTCTAGGAGATGTAATCAGTTCATGGTGCCTCAGTGAAATCCTTGTCTCCAAGAACATTTTCCTGGATCAAAAGAAAGGAATGGATGATGTTAAGCTGCATAGCAGTGGCAATGGTGGGCATGGGAAACCTAGCCATGAGATGTCAGCATGAGCAGAAGTAGCAAAAGTTAGCTTCATGGAAGAAGTGATAATGAAAGAGGAATAAACTCAAAATAGATCAGTAGTTCCACTGTCTCAGGGAGACACCTGACTATGTCTAGAGCTGCTTTGTGGTGTCACAACCTGGGAGGGTAGGTAGCATCTGGTGGGCAGAAGCCATGGGCCTGCAAAAAAAAATCCCCTACAGCAAAGAATTATCCAACCCATAATGCCAATTGTGCCTAAACTAATAAACCCTGGAATCAATGCAGAGAAGGCCAGGCAGAAGGAACACTGTGAGCAGCAGCAGAGAGAGAGGAAGGAGCCATGAGTTCCCTGAGAAGAGACTGGCCTTCTGTGTCCCCACACACGAGTAACTGCCTGCTGTGAATTATATCTTGGATGCAGGGATGAACACTGGCCATCCTTGAGTTTTACCCTAGCTCTTTGGCAGCAAAGCCTCTGCTCAGAATCAAGAAAGAAGCCAGCCCTGCCTGCTCTATACTTCTTTTCCTTATTTCCCCTGCCAGACCCTTGCCTCATCGCAAGTCTTCAAAAAAGGAAGGGAGCATCTCTTTCTCATCCTCCTTAATTCACTTATAATCTGATATCCAGCCTGCTTCCAATCTTCACGAAAACCCCCTTTACCTAAAGTCATCCTGCTGGGTCTCAGGAACTAGAAGAGGTGCCATCCCTTACCCTTATGTTGCAGGCAGGTGACAGGTGAGGGAAACTGTGCATTTGTACTCACGACTGCCAGGTCTTTGGGACTCCCAGAAGCTCAGCCCAAACCCCAGCTTCCACACTTGTAATTGGGGGAAAGGAGGAAGAGTGGAATTGCTAGTTCCCCTGGTGCCAACATGTCCCCAGGATGGAACTTGAGCACCACAGTGTCCCACCTTCTTTTGGAGGATTCCTTCAAATGAATGGTAGGTTCCCTGCAGGACCAGATCCATTGCACACTTTTTTATGCATATGCTGATGAAAGACATCTTGAAATCCAGGTACTTCCCAGAACTCAATACCATCTATTTTATTGTGTACAAAGAGTGGCCAGTAAAACAGCAAATGTGAATCTGAGCAAGCCTCGGGCACCTGGTTCAGTAAACAAGGTATCCAAGAAACAGCAAAGGATTAAACAACCTCAGTACCAAAGACAGGACACTTTGTCTATGGCCTGCCTCCACCCTGTCCTCTCTGTGATCCCCACCCCCACTCCTCTTCCAGTTCTCACCACCGTGTTCCTTAACTCCTTACCAAGAGCTTTCATAAGATTCATTATCAGTCATTGACCCTTCGGTCTAGTACAGATCCAGGGGCTATAGTTTCTTGTCTCTGGTTGAACAAGAAAAAGAGATAAAGTTGTCCTTGCAAAGCTCATTTTAGGCTCCAGGATGCAGGAAAGGGTGAAATTTTGTATGGTGCTTATGGTGGAGTGCAATATTCTTCTCTGGGATTCCTGAGATTCCTGAGCATTATCTCTTCCTGAAGCCCAACTCTGACTCTTTCAGATCAGCTTATCCCCATTCCTCTCAAGAATGATGGTAGATCCAAGAGGCTAAGTAATGTGTTCAAGGTTACATAACTAAGTATAGGAAATATTAGAGGAGAAATCACTGTCTCCCAAGGTTATTCTTTCGTGGCTTTGACTAATTCTTTCTTGTTGTTCAGATACAGGTACTGAAGAAGCCATTCCATTTCCTTTTGTTTTGTAACTTAAAGGGGCAAGAGAAGACAGCACCTTATTAGTTGCTATGACTTTAGCAGAACCTGAAGTGTGAATGCCCTTCTCCCTCCTGAGCCACCTGTTTGCTGCATCTCTATTCCCCCTCCTCTCACCTTCCTTTCTCCCTCCCTCTCAGGCTGGCCCCAAACTTCTGAGCTTAAGCAATTCTTCTGCCTTCACCTCCCAAATAGCTGATACTCTGGGCATGTGCCCCTGCTTCTGGCTTGGCTTTGTTTTATGGTGTCTATTAGGGAAGGAATGCCCAGGCCTTTTATCCACCTGTGCATGTCTGGATGTGTATTTCCAGCATGTGTGCACTGGCATTTTCCTCTGCACCCTTACTGAAGTCTGTTAATGTAGGTTAAAGGCTTTCCATACGTGTGCACATTTTGTACCCGTTAGTGCCATTTCCCATTCCTCTTGCTTAGGAATGGCATGGCCTCGGACTCTAGGGTGGAACAGATCCTTAAGGACAAGTAGGGTTTTGAAAGATCCTCTGGAAAATCCCCAACATAGAGCCTGAGTCTTCCTGACCTTCCGTGCAAAGCTCTTTTCCTACTCTGGGGAAGCCAGTTCGGATTAATTGTAGTTACTGTCCATTGTTCTTAAGCAAGGCTCACCAAGACTTTGTGTCCCTTCCAAGAAATCAGTTGCATGTATGTCCCCAGGAACAGTCAGAGGGACAATGCTGGCCTGAGGTCAAGCCCTGGACAGGCCTCTGCTGTCTGCCCCACCATAGAGTGAGTTCCTCCTACCTCTGAGAACATTCTTCAGGTTGGCAGTCCCCACCAAAAGGCAGAGGGGCAACAGCATTGATCACTCTAGCCAACAGGGAACAGAAAGGGGAATGCAGAGAGTAAGAGCTTTTGTACAACAAATCACAGTTCATACCATCAATAATAAAAATTGACTGATTAACTTGGCAGAAAAAGAACAGTAGTAGATGACAAATGACAGAAACACTGGGGAACCAGACTTGGAAAACAGACTGAAACAAGCAAGCAATGCAGCTGGTATAGCCCGGGGACAGTCTTGAGGGATGAGCAGACTGACTCTTGCAGCTACCTTCTCCAGACTCTCATCTCCACCATAACTGTTGAGTAATCCCAGCTCGTCTCTCCTAGTATGTCATTCCTCCCAGTTTCACAGTCCAGGTGGAATCTTCTACCTAGTCCAGCCGTGGTTGCAGACTCACCCTGAGCTGCCAAGGGCAGGAGAGAAAAAAAAAATCTGCAGAGCTGGATTGATTCAGCTTAGACCCAAAGAGTAGAGCAGAGATGAGGGGAAGAAGACTTCCAACTGATAAGATGTATTCCATGCTTTTATAATTATATCAAAATGGACTCTGCTGTCATGTATAACTACAAAGAACCAATAAATTTAAAAAGGAAAAAAGACTTCAACCGAGTTAGAGGAAACCCCCTTGCACTGAGTGTCCACCTGCAGGAAAGGCACCTCCCAGAAGGCCTCCCATCCACACCTCACCTGCTGAACCAGTTTAGAACAGAGCTTCTTCCTCCTTCAAACACCATCTTTTTTTGTATCCCTTGTTTTCTTCCTTGTTAGATTATAAGCTTCCTTGAGAAAGAGAACAAAATTTTATTTACCTGTATGTCCCTCGGCATCTACCAGAGCGTGCTGCCCTGAGAGAAACTGAACAAAAGTTGATCACATAAAAATAGGCAGGTCTTACCTGTATTATGTCAGAACTTCATTTTTCAGCTATATGGTAGATAAGGTGCTCTGCAAAAGACCTCCAGTACAGCACATATAAAAGATATTTATGAGCTGGGAGAAAGGAAGAGAATGTTCCAGAAGCTAGAAGGATTAGAAAATGCAAATACAGTGGGCTGAGAGTCCCAGAGCCAGGGTTTACCCATGGAGGTATCTGCCAATCCCTGTGCCCTAAGGTCTGTGAGGGAAGGGAGGAGGAATAACAACCTGGGGATCAAGCAGAGTGGGTGTCATATTGCATTAAGACCTCCCAAAAAAGATGACCCCCTCATTGGTAAGCCAGAACAGCCCCTGCAAAAAAAAAAAAAAAAAAAAAAAAATGCTGCAGTTATGTGTCTTTCTGGGCCGTGGCCCTGGATGGAGTCAGGGAAAAAATGCAAGAGAGGATTCTTAAGCTCATGTTCACACAGGGTGACGAGGCAGCTAGAGTCCCCGGGGGGAAGTCACTACAAGCAAAATAACCTCATTGATTTTCGCCAGTTTACTGTAGAAATCTGAGTTGTGACTAGAAAAAGGCTGAGCAGCATGGAGTTGTGTTTAGTTGGTACTAGCTCTGCCAGGCTCTTGTATACCTTGGCTTCCAGAAAACGGGGAGCAAGGCCCAGGGCCCCAAGAAAGTGACTACAGGGTATTTCTCTGAAGAATATCCCTACCCCAAAAAGAAACATCTAAAGATATTGGCAGGCTGGGTGAAGTGGCACATGCCTGTGATTCCAGCAACTTGGGAGACTGAGGCGAGAGGATCATAAATTTGAGACCAGCCTGGGCAACTTAGTGAGACCCTGTCTCAAAATAGAAAATAAAAATGGCTGGGGATGTAGCTTAGTGGTAAAATGCCCTTGAGTGCAAACCCTAGTACTGCCAAAAGAAAGAAGGGAGGGAGGGAGAGAGGGAAGGAGGGAAAGAGGGAGGAAGAGGGAGGGAGGGAGAAAGATACCAGCAATGGAACAGTCCACCTTGATTATCCTATACAGAAGGCCAAAATTGGTGAGCCCCACCCACACAATCCAAGCTTTAAATTCACTATTTATTTGTTTTATTTTTGTACTGGGAATTGAACCCAGGGGCACTGACCACTGAGATACATTCCCAGTCCTTTTTTATTTTGAGACAGGGACTCGCTAAATTACTTAGAGCCTTGTTAGTTGCTGAGACTGACCTCAAATTTAGATCCTCTCACCTCAGCCTCCCAAGTCACTAGAATTAAAGGCATGTGCATCATGCCTGGCTAAATCCACTTTTTTATTCCACTCTTAAGAACTCAGCAACCCATTACTAGCTTTTAGAGGAATTATCTACTGTGACAGAGCCCAAAACAAACAATTCTTTTTTAAAAAGAAGTCTGGAGCTGGAAATGTAATTCAGTGGTAGAGCATTTGCTAGAATGTGTGAAGCTCTGGGTTCAATGCCCACCACTGAAAAGGAAAAAAAAAAAAAAAAAGCAGGAAACCGAAAGCTATGCAGGGAGAAGAAAAGTTAAAACAAAAAGCTATTATTGTTATCCTTTTTGTGTGTGTGTGTGAACTGTAGAGCAAGAACAAGAACTGGAAGCTACAATAAAAAAATCTTAGAAATTAAAAATATTATAGAATTGAAAGTTATTTATCATAAAGTTATGAAGTTATTATTGAAGAATTCTCTCAGGAAGTAAAGCAAAATGGCAAAAGTGGTAAACAGCAGAGAACAATAATAAAATCAGAAGGTAAGCTTAGGAAGTCTAATGTCTACTTATCAAGAATTCCACAGCAAGAAAACAGAAAATCATTAATAAAATAACTTTTTTTAATGGTAATAGTTTTTTAACTTAGGATAGTTCTACCATTGAGCTACATCCCCAGTCCCCTCCCCCTCTTTTTTTTTTTGAGACAGTCTTGTTAAGTCACAGAGGCTGGCCTCAAACTTGTCATCCTCCCTCTTCAGCCTCCTGAGTTGCTGGATTACAGGTGTGTGCCACCGCACCCGGCAATAAAATAATTCAAGAAAACTTCCCAGAATGAAAGGGCATTAGTTTCCAGATCAAATGAGCTTACCAAATGTCCAAAGTAATATATGATAATAGACCTACAATAAGGCACAGATTTCAGGACACCAAGGACAAAAAAGACCCATGGAGTAGGAGTTCAGGGTTGGAATATGGGTCACTTACACAGTAACAACAACAAAATGGCATCAGGTTTCCCAGCTGGCAGACAATGGAGGAATGCTTTCAAAAGTATAAAAGAACCAGGTGCAGTGTGCACACCTGTAATCCCAGTGGCTCTAGAGGCTGAGACCTGAGGACCACAAATTCAAAGCCAGCCTCATCAATAGTGAGACACTAAGCAACTCAATGAGACCCTGTCTCTAAATAAAATACAGAATAGGGCTGGGGATGTGGCTCAGTGTTTGAGTGCCCCTGAGTTCAATCTCTGGTATCCCTGCCCCTCCAAAAAAAAAAGTATAAGGGAAAATACTTCAACCTAGAATTCCCTTGCTTCTTACATTAGTAACCAAATGTAGTTAACCATGTGAAAACAAAAGATGTTCGAGTATGTTAAGGACTCTAAACTAATGTACCCCTTGTCACCTTTTCTCCAATAGCCACAGGGTGATGTGACCCAAGAACACAATGGATTGATTCAGGAAAGAATAATTCAGGATATAGGTGAGGGGAAAACTGCTGGACAATTGTGAGGGGAGCCTTCAAGGCAACAGCTGCAGACCAGCCAGGCCAGCAGACACCTGGAAAGATACCGTTGAGATGGTGACATTGATAGGCTAAGAATGTGCGTAAACACATGGAGATCAGATACCCACCAAGGGGATAGAGTGAGTTTGAATTCAATTCGTGAAAAGTACTTAAAAACTAAGCACACTTTAAAGTCTTAATTAGGCAGAACAGAAGAAATTGCCCAAGAAAGACAAAATAAAAAAAAATTTAATTGCAAAAGCATTTATATAGCCATAAGATTGATCAAGTAAATATTGCAACACAATTATATGGAAAGATGAGGAAATGGGAAGACAGAATATGCATTGGAATGAGAAGGTTTTATGAAAGAAAACTAAATATTTAATCATTATACACATGTTATTTTCAAGGGCAAGGAAAAGAGGACTGGAACAGAGGGAAAGAAACTGCTCTGTTGTTTTAAAAAAGCCTTATCTTTCATATTTTATAGGTTTTTGTCCATGCTGGGATCCAAGGGCCTAGCACCAGTGAGGCAAGTGCTCTATCACAGTAATAGGCACCCCCAGTCCTTTTTTACATTTTAAACTGCATTCATGTTTAACCTTAATAAAATTATACCTATCTAAAATTTTTGAAATATAATTTAAAATAAATATTCATGTGTAGGAGCAAAATACTGGGAACAACCAAATGTTGTCAGCAGTAGAGCACAACACAGCATTGAAAATGAGTGAACTCAGATAATATATCCATGGGACTAAATCTTGAAAGCAAAATATTGAGCAAAAAAATGCAAGAAAGTATATGCACTGCCTGACTCCATTTATATAAACATCCAAACTAAATGTTGTATTGTCTTAGGAATATACCCAAGTTGTAATATAAAACAGGGAAGCCAGGCACCTTGGTGCAAGCCTGTAATCCCAGCAACTCGGGATTATAGGCATGACATTATGTGCATCTATGAATTTGTCACAAGGAATCACACTATTATGTATAACCTTAATAGACCAAAAGAGGCTGAGGCAGGAAGATGACAAGTTTGAGACCAGCCTGGGAAACTTAATGAGACCCTCAACAACCTAGTGAGACCCTGCTTCAAAGTAAAAGAGGACTGGGGATGTACCTCAGTGGTAAAGCACACCTGCGTTCAGCAAGGGAATCTGGGCAATTTAGCAAGATAAAAACAGATAAAAGATGAAAAGGGCTGGTAATGCAGTTCAGTAGTAGCATTTACTTAGCTACCTGAGGCACTTTTTAAATTTTTTTCTCTCTAGCTTCCACATATGAGATAAAACACAAGACCCTTGATTTCCTGAGTCTTGGCCTTATTTCACTTAAAATTATGCTCTCCAGATTTTCATTTTCCTGCAAATGACATGATTTTGTTCTTTTATATGACTGAATAGAACTCCATTATGTATATATACCACATTTTCTTTCATCTATTCATTTGTTGACCAATGCCTAGGCTGTCAACCGTTTTAGAAAGCCATCTAGTGCTATCACTAAAATTGAAAATGCATATATCCTTTGACCTTAAAAATCCTACAGATATAAAATCACCAATACAAAAGGATATATGTGTGAGGACATTTGTTACAACATTGTTCAGAAAGGGGAAAATCACAATTCATTGGGGAAGAGCTAAAAACAATTTGGTATAACACACCAGGGAATATTATGCCAATTTTTTGGGGGGTGGGGGTACTGGGGATTGAACCTAGGGGTGCTTTATTATTGAGCTGCATCCCCAGCCCTTTTTCTTTTTAAATTGCTGAGGCTGGCCTGGATCCTTCTGCCTCAGTCTCCTGAGTTGCTGGGATTATTGGGTAGGCACCACCATACTCAGCCTTATGCCATTATCAAAAGAATGAGTTAGATCTGGGCTGTGGTTTGAATATGGTTTGTCCCCCTGCAAAACTTGTGTTGAAATTGGACTGCCACTGTGGTGGTGTCAGGATGAAGGGTGTTTAGGAGTCATCAGGTTACTTAGAGGGACTGGATTCATTATTTGCGAAGCAGATTGTTTTACAGCAAAGCGCTGCCTGCGCCTGTGTTTCTCCTCTGAGCACTTGCCCACTCGCCCTTCCACTTTCCACCCTGAGTTGCAGCACCAGGCAGGCCCTGCCCAGCGTCATTCTCTTCAATTTCCCAGTCTCTACAACTATGAACCAAAAAATCTCTAGTCTTTGAAAATTCTGCAGTCACAGTAAATTGAAAATGCATATATGCCATATCATTATGGCAACAGAGAACAGATTAAAACAGTGTATGATACCTAACTTAATGGGGTCTTCAGAAAGCTTCTTGGGGAATAAAAAAAGCAAGCCACAATCAAGAGGCCATAACTATACACAAGTTATCCCAAAATGCTGGGTATGTAAATGTTTATATACATATGCATATATGTAAATGAATGTATATGCACATACAGACACTACATAGAAACACACGTACTACCACAGCATTACATAGCATGTAGAAATACAGCCAGGTGCAAACATGGGTGACCTGAGGGAAGGGATGGGAAGAAAGAGAAGTTAAAAGCAAACCAAAAAGAGAATAAAGGGAGAAAAAATTGCATACAAATGAGCATAGATTGTATATTAAACACACAATTATATTTTTGCAGTTATTAACTTTGTGTCTGTACTAGGATATGAAATTAAAAGTGTCTTGGTGTCAGGGAAATAGAGCAGCTGCACCGTCTCAATTTAGGGAAATTCAGTCCCCAGGGCCATGTAGCCAGGACCATGTAATTGGGTCAGGAGTGGCACTTTTGGAAAATCTCTGCCTACATCAGAATGACAAGACCTGTCCTTCCAGAGTCATAGCCTGAAGCAGCCACCTGTTGCTGTCAATCTCAGCGGCAGGTGACCCAGATGATAAGACCAAAACCAATGCCCATGACACCCTAGCCTGTCCTCCACCTCCCATTCTCAACTGAATCTCAAACCCTTAGAAATCTAACCCTCAGCCCGCAGCCATAGTCCCTGCCCTCTTCTTTAAAGTCCTGTGGCATGTGGCAGGAGCACGGGACTTAGGAGTCTGACAGCCCAGTTCAAATCTCCCTCGGTCTCTCACCACCAGGTGCCCTAGGGTAAGCTCCTCATCATCTCCAACCTCTGCTTCCTCATCTATAAAATGGGAATGCTGCTATCTCCCAGGGCTGCTGGGAGGATTCCATTCCATACATACTCAGAATGAAATCAGAACTTACCTGAAGATTTGTTGAGTGTGTGTGTGTGTGTGTGTGCACATGCACATGTGCACATGTGCGATACTTAATGGTGTCATTATTTGGGGGACAGGCTAAGAAGTCTGGCCCTTTGTTGGGAGGTCAGAGGGATGTGTAACTTTCCTTGTGAGCAAACCAACATGAGGGATTTTCCAACTTGCAAAAGACCTCTTAAAATAGCATAAATTTCCACCCAGTGTTCATGTGAATGCCAACCAGTACAAAGTTTGGAAATAATGAGATGGAGGATAATGGTTTAAGTATGAGCCTCCAGCTCATAATGGGACAGAAGGAAGAGAGGTTAGGAAAGGTTCAGCCTCCTGAGGATTAAGGGAAACCTGTGCCAGTCAGCCCACCCCTGGGAGTCCATCCTAGAGAACTTGGGCACCAATGTGCTCAATTTAGATTTGCTTGAAATAACTTAAAAATGGAAACAACTAAAATATGCAACAATGTGCAAAAAATAAGCACAATTTTTTGTTGTTGTTGTTGGTACTGGGGATTGAACCCAGGGGCACTCTACATCCCCAGCCCTATTTTGTATTTTTATTTAGAAACAGGGTCTCACTGAGTTGCTTAGGGCCTCGCTGAGTTGCTGAGGCTGGCTTTGAACTCACAATCCTCCTGTCTCAGCCCCCCAAGTGCTGGGATTACAGGTGTGCACCACTGTGCCCAGCAAAAAATAAGCACAATTTTTAAATAAAATACACCCAAACTTTTGACGGAATGTCATGTGGCCATTTAAAACGATGTTTATAGCTTGGCACAGTGGCACACACCTATAATCCCAGTGACTCCAGGAAGCCAAGGCAGGAGAATCGTGAGGTCAAAGCCAGCCTCAGCGACTTAGTGAGGCCCTAAGCAACTCAGGGAGACCCTATGTATAAATAAAATATTTAAATAGAGCTGGAGATGTGGCTCAGTTGTTAAGAGCCTCTGGGTTCAATCTCTGGTACCAAAAATAGATAGATAGATAGATGATAGATAGATAGATAGATAGATAGATAGATAGATAGATAGATAGACAGACAGATGATAGATAGATAAATTGATGCTTAGAGTGCATGTATGAATATGGCATAATGAATCCTACTATTACATATACTTAAAATACACCAATAAAAAGTAAAAATAAAATGATGATTACAAAGATTTTTAATGTCATAGGAAAATTCTATAGGTAGAGGGTGAAGTTTTAAAAGCAGCAGAGAAAAGAGTGTATATTTGATCTCAACTAGATAAAAAAAAATGGATGAATAAGAAAAGACTGGAAGTGAATGTGTCCATCCTTTAGAAGTTGGTAGTAAGTTGTGAACAATTTTCTTCCACCCCTTATCATTTCCTCTGATTTCTAAAATTTCTTCAGTGAGCAAACAGCACCATGAAACCTGGGAGGAAAAGCCAAAACGAAAAATAATGTAGCCAATAGTACGGAGCTCACGTAGCAAGGGCAGGATCCTGGGTTCAATCCCCGACCCTCCGCCGCAATAATAAAATACAAGTACAACAAATGCTGGTGAGCCTGTTCGCTGAGCCCTAGCTGTACCTCTGTGGCTGGAGGTCCCACCTCTTGACCAGTTTGCAAGCCTTCATGCACTTGACATTGCCGCTTCCTTTCTGAGCTGCTTTTCTTGCTTGGGGAAAGATGCACCCCTCCTGCTGGACTACCCAGGGGTGTCAGTTAGTGACCCCAGACATCCTGTCCCATGCAGCTTTGGACACAGGTCAATGTGTAATGAGACCAAACATTTTCAGAGAAAGTTTTCGGGCTCCAGCACTCCAAATGAAGAAGCCTCTTAGAAGGGGAGAATGCGGACAACTCTTTGGAAGGAGGGAAAATTGGAGAAGATTATGGAAATTCAGATGAGAACTTTAAAAAAGGGAGTGTAGAGACTCCCTGCATTTTCAAATTTGATGGAGGAGGCTTGATGAGCAAAACCTCAATAGTTAATAAACAAGAGGAAGGAAAAGAATCTACCCAAACTCAGAGGAGGAGGTGGTGTGAGGGAAGAGTGGGAAGTCCTGAGCTGAGTCTAATCAGCAACACAGAATTTGTGCCATTTGGATCGGACACCCTCTTATTATTCCTTCCGGTTTTATTGCCCTCCCTTCACCTCTTTTCCCATCTCTGGAGGCCCGCTCCTCCTGTCCCCCCACTGTTCAACCCTCCTGGAGTCCCAGTCCCAGAAGGAAGAGAAGTGAGAACATCATGCTCCCCTCCCCAAGGCCACTGTCTGCAGCTGAAACCCGCTTAACCCAGGGACTTAAGCCAGGAAGCCTCCCTGGCAGGATTTCAGGCAGCAGCTAAGTCACCAGGGAAGGACTCACGCCCTCCTTGCCATCCCCAGTCCTCTCAGGGAGAGCTGGGCTTGACCACACTCTCTGTAGGAGGGCTCCTGGGTCCTGCCCACCCCCGCCCACAGGTTGGATGGTAGAAGGATTACAAGAGAAGGGTAGCCATGCCTTTGGCCTCTGACATCTCACCCTCTAGTGTCCATCCTCTGCCTCTGCCCTCCCTGGTCTTAGCCGCTGTCCCCATGATCCCCCTCTGGTGAGGGGCGGTAAGTGGAGAGGATACTCCCTGGAGAGTGGTCCTTCAGGAGCATCTAGTCCACTGCCATGGGTTTCTAGAGGGAGAAAGGGAGGTTATTTTGTGGAGACTTCCAACTGTCCCAAAGCTCTTAAGTCAGGGAAGTCAACGGTATAACACATGCTGGCACAAATCTTGGGAGCCAAGACCTTCCAGCTACCCCCTAACAGCCAACCCCACCCCAGAGCCCAGAGATGGGGTCTAAACACAGCAGGCCAGATGTGCCAAGTACCTCCAACCGCTTCCTACATGGTCCGAGCATCTCCCCTCACCCTCTACTCCCCAGCCCGCTCTGCGTGACTGGATGACTTAATTCAAATTGCATTTATTTGCTCACTTCTAATCACATCCTAGGATCTCATGTCCCCTTGATGGTAAATAAAAATGAACAGAAGATGCCCTCTCATGACCCAGTAAACCAAGTTCATAGCTTTCCCAAATCAGAGTCCAAGTGCTCTAAATCTAGTCAAGTCAGAACCCAACCTGAGCAGGCAGCCTGACCACTTGGCCATTTCCTCTGATCTCTTAAGGCACAGTGAGTCACTCGCAGGGTTGGCTTGGTCCGTCATGAGTCATTATCTTCTGTTTGTGTACATAGGCATTACTTTCCCTGGTCTAGAGATGGACTGGGTGTTGTAATCTGAAAAGCATGGACAAAAGTTCCCCTTCTCTGACGATATCTCCGGCTTTACATAGTATCTGAAAACGTACCATTTGAAACATTTCTCAGAGCAACGACCTTTCAGAAAGTACTTGATGAGGCCAGAACAGCTCAGCAGTGAGTGGCAATCAGTACCTCCAGGTGGTTACGAAGCAGGACGTGCACTGTGTTCCACTTGCTATGACTGACCCACCTTCCCTTAAATAACTGAAGAGGGGCTGAGGCAGTAGGCCTGAGGAGTATGCAGAAGCAGGCCAACTCTAGAGGGAAGCTGGCACTTAGAAGAAGGGGACAGTATGAGGGGAGTCCCCTGATTTTAGGACTTTTATCCTGAGGGCCAGCTGAAGTTAGTGTCCTGACTTGCAACTCAAACTGAAAGGAAATCCACAGTCTTTCCAGCCTGAAGACGCAGGAGACAGACTTCAGGGCAATTAGAACTGCTGGAGGGTCTGGGAGTCCTGGAAAAAAGAGAGCTGGAGAAAGGAAGTCCCAAAGTTCATATGCAAACTCTACAGAGGTTTGTGCCTGACTTCCGGTCACCCACATAAAGGACGGACTGTAAGCAGTCCAAGGGTAAGAGAACAGGGGCTGGGGGTGTACCTTGGTGTAGATCGCTCAACCAGCATGTGCACGGCCCTGGGTTCGAGCCCTGCTACCACAAGGACAGTAGAGATATTTGAGATGCCACTCAAGAAGCCCTTTATAGTCTGAATCCCATCAAGTTAACCACTCTTACAACACCAGCCCCCTAGCTGATTTCTGTTTTGCTTCATTTTGTTTTGTTTTATTTTGTACTTCAGATAGAACCCAGGGGCATTTTGTCACTGACCTACACCCCCAGCCCTTTTTAAAATTTTATTTTGAGACGAGTTCTCTCTGAGTTGCTAAGACTGGCCTCTAAGTTGCAATCCTCCTGCCTCAGCCTCCTGAGCACCACTACACCTGGCTCAATGTTATTTCTTAGTTGTGAAAGATGCGCTATAATAATGTTAGAGGTTAGCTTTCATGAACGGTATACAGGCATTCCTCTGCAACTTTTCTGTAAGGCTCACATTGTTCAATAAAGAACTTATTTTCTTGATAGGAAAGAATGAACAAAAGAACAAATAGCGAAGAAGGAAAAACAGAAAACCAAAGAAATAGCACTGTATAAAATTATTAATAATTACATTATATTAAATAATTTTATTAAATGTTAATTCACTAAATACTCCAATGAAGTCAGGGTTGGTTAGAATGAATTAAAAACCAAAATTATACCTTAGTGTATGCTGTAAATGAAACCTACTTTGAATATAAAGGTATAGGTAGGTTGAAAGTAAATTGATTCAAAAGTATATACCATGCAGAAATAAAAAGACAATTCAAGACAAGAACATAAAAAGCACCATCTCATGATGTCTGAAATGCCATCAGGCAAACTGAGGAATTTCCTGGGTGTATTCAGTTGGTAACAGAGCTTCCAAATACATGGAGCAAAACTTGATAGAACTAAAGGAAGAAACAGACAATTCTACAACCAAAGATTATTGAGGAATTTGGGAGATTTGAACACCTCTCTCTCAGCCTTGACAGAAAAGAACAAAATTTGAGATCCAAGTTATCTGAAAACACTGTCAACCACATTTTTCATCTATAAAATGGAACTAATAATAAACCCACTGTTGGGAAGTTCTGTAAGGATAAAACATGTTAATCACTTAACCAGTCCAGGTACATGATAAATCATAATAAATAGTTATTAGCTACTTATCTGGGTAGAAAAAAGTTCACACCCGAACAGTGTCCCATCAGCATGGGTTAATTTGCCAAATTATTATTATAGAGCAGATCCTTAAAGAGTTAAATATAAAGAAAACATTGTTTTTAATAATAAAACTAAGGTATACAGCTGGGCACGGTGGCACACACCTATAATCCCAGGTACTTGGGAGGTTGAGGCAGGAGGATTGCAAGTTCAAGGCCAGCCTCAGCAACTTAGTTATGTCCTGTCTCAAAATAAAAAATAAAAAGAACCAGGGTGTAGCTCAATGGTAGAGTTCCCCTGGGTTCAATTCCTAGTGAAATGAAAGAAAGAATGAGAGCAAGAAGGAAGGAAGGAAGGGAGGGAGGGAGGACAAATTTATGCATATGATAGAAAACTATAAATGGTACAGTAGAAAAGTACAAATTAATTCTTCCCTTTCTTTCCCACCACTTCTACCGCAGTATTAGTTATCTACTATCCCATTATAAATATCATAATAGTGTAATGATGTTGTTCCACATTTATTTTATGTTTTTTGTGGTTCAGGAATTCAGGAGCAGCTTATTACGCCCTGGGTCTTTTTCGTTTTATTCATTCATTCATTCATTCTTGTTCTTTTTAGATATATATGATAATAGAGTATATTTTGACATATTATACAT
Source organism: Glaucomys volans (assembly GCA_020662805.1). Taxonomy (NCBI): domain Eukaryota; kingdom Metazoa; phylum Chordata; class Mammalia; order Rodentia; family Sciuridae; genus Glaucomys; species Glaucomys volans. The sequence continues at coordinate 680,009 of JAJEJO010000437.1, read as the reverse complement.
ACATGAAGTATAGCTTCCCATTTTTGTGGGTCATGTATTCACACATGAACATAGGAAAGTTATGTCTGATTCATTCTGTTTTTCCTATACCCATCTCCCTCCCTTGCCTTCATTCCTTTTTGTCTGCTCCACTGAACTTCTATTCTTCCCTCCCCACTTATTGTGGGTTAGTATCCATTTATCAGAGAGAATATTTGGCCTTTGGCTTTTGGGTATTGGCTTATTTCACTTAGCATGATAGTCTCCAGATCCATTCATTTACTGGCAAAAGTCATAAAGTAATTCTTTTTTGTGGCTGAGTAATATTCCATTGTGTATATATACTACATTTTCTTTATCAATTCACCTGTTGAAGGGCATTGTGAATTGAGTTGCTATAAACATTGATGTGGCTGTGTCACTGTAGTGTATTGATTTTAAGTCTTTGGGTATAAACTGAGGAGTGGGATAACTGGGTCAAATGGTATTTCCATTCCAAGTTTTCTGAGGAATCTCCATACTGCTTTTCAGAGTGGTTGCACCAATTTGCAGTCCCACCAGCAATGTACAAGTGTACCTTTTTCCCCACATCCTTGCCAACACTTATCATTACTTGTATTCTTGATAATTGCCATTCTGACTAGAGTGAGATGGAATCTCAGTGTAGTTTTAATTTGCATTTCCCTAATTGCTAGAGAAGTTGAACATTTTCATATATTTGTTGGCAATTCATATTTCTTCTGTGAAGTGCCTTTGCCCATTTATTGATTGGTTTCTCTTTTTTTTTTTGGTGTTAAGTTTTTTGAGTTCTTTAAATATTCTGAAGATTAATGCTCTATCTGAGGTGCATGTGGCAAAGATTTTCTTCCATTCTGTAGGCTCTCTCTTCACATTGTTTCCTTTGCTGTGAAGAAGCTTTTTAGTTTGATATCATGCCATTCATTGATTCTTTTCTTGAAAAGCAGAACCTTTTTTAATATTTTTTAGTTGTCAGTGGACCTTTATTTTATTCATTTATATGCATTGATTCTTGATTTTACTTTTTACTTCTTGCACTTGAGGAGTCTTGTTGAGAAGTTGGTTCCTAAGCTGACATGATGGAAAGTTGAGGCCCAGAGTCTTTAATGAAGCTATGGCCAGGGCATCAATTAGGGTGCTAAGGTTTGGCTATCATTTCATTGTGTAATTTGAGTGTCTCACAAGGGTCCAGTGTAAATGCAGCCTTTTCTGCAGGGTGGCACTACTGAAGCTTGGGGGGCGGGGTACTGGGATGTCATTAGGGGCAAGTCCTCAAAGGGGATCCCTGGCTCTCGGTCCTCTGCTCCCATTCAAGGTGTGGCTCTTTGCTCCTACACATGTTCCTGCCATGATGTGCTGCCATCTGCCACCCTCACAGAGGCTAAACAAAGGGGTCACCCCAATGTGGATTTTGATCCTCCAAAACTGTAAGCATAGCAAGCCCATCTTTACTTCATAAGTAGCTCATGACAAGCATTTTGTTCTAGGTACAGAGGCTGGCTACCACAGCACCTTCCATCATCCAGAGGCACACCTGGGGCTGGCACATGTGCTTCCATGTTCTGTATGACTATTGGCAAATGATCTCAGGTCCTTACTAGCTATTGACGAAATGGCTCAATTCCTTCCCACAGGAGCCTCTCCATAGTCCTGGGTGTCCTCATGACATGTCAGCTGGCCTCCCCCAGAATGACTAACCTAAAAGAGAGAGAAAGGAGGAGGCCACAGTGAATTTTATGATATAGTTTTAAAAGAAACATAGTCAACTTCAGCTACATTCCATTTATTAGAAGGAGGTCAATAAGCCAGGCATAGTGGAGCACACCTGTAATTCTAGGTATTTGGAAGTCTGAGGCAGAAGGATCATAAGTTCAAGGCCAGCCTGGGCAACTTAATGGAACCTGCCTCAAAATAAAAAAGAAATAAGAGCTGGGGATGCAGCTCAGTGGTAGAATGCCCTGGGTTCAATCCCCAGTACCAGAAAGAAGGAGAGAAGGCAGGCAGACAGGCAGGAAGGAAGGAAGGAAGGAAGGAAGGAAGGAAGTGAGGGAGGAAGGAAGGGAGGGAGGAATGATGGGAGGGAGGGAGGGGAATGAGCCAACACAGGCAAGCTCTGGGGGAATTAGGCTTCACCTTCTGAAAGAGAAGTGTGTTAGTGGACCGTCACATCTACCCAGAGGGGAAATATCTGATGCAAGTTTCTTCTGTATCTTTCTGGAAATTATGTATGCCCACACAAACTTATAACCCTTTTTTATTTTAACATAGGTAAAAATTTCACTATGTATACTATTCTCCCCCCTTGCTTTTTTTCATTCAATAACATATCTCGAGAATCTCCCTAAATCAGCACTTCTAGATCTCTTCTAGTCTTTTAAAATTTATTTTATTTGTTCTAATTAGTTGTACTTGACAGTAGAATGCATTTATGCATTTCGATAGATCATACATAAATGGAGTGTAATCTCTCATTTTTCTGATTATGCATATTGCAAGATCACATCGGTCATGCAGTCATACATGTACATGAGATAATAATGTCTGTTTCACTCTATTATCATTCCTCCCCCCATATCCTTCCCCTCCCTTTACTCCCCTCTACCTAATATAAAGTCACTCTATTCTTCCCTATGTAGCCCTTATTGTGAGTTAGTTTCTGCATATCAGAGAAAACATTCAGCCTTTGGTTTGGGGGGTTTGGCTTATTTCACTTACCATGATAGTCTCTAACTCCATCCATTTACCAGCAAATGCCACAATTTTTCATTCTTCTTTAAAGCTGAGTAATATTCCATACTATATATATATATCACATTTTCTTTATCCTTTCATCTCTTGAAGGGCATCTAGTTTGGTTCCTTAGCTTACCTATTGTGAATTGAGCTGCTATAAACATTGATGTGGCTGTGTCACTGTAGCGTGTTGATTTTAAGTCCTTTGGGTATAAACCAAGGAGTGAGATAACTAGGTCAAATGGTGGTTCTATTCCAAGTTTTCTGAGGAATCTCCATAATGCTTTCCATAATGGTTGCACCAATTTGCATTCCCATCAGCGGTGTATGAGTGTACCTTTTCCCCCACATCCTCGCCAACATTTATTGTTGCTTGTATTCTTGATAATTGCCATTCTGATTATAGTGAGATAAAATCTTAGAGTAGTCTTGATTTGCATTTCTCTAATTTCTAGAGATGTTGAACATTTTTTTCATATATTTGTCGATCAATTGTATATCTTCTTCAGTGAAATGTCTGTTCAGTTCCTTAGCACATTTATTGATTGGGTTATTTGTTTTTTTGGTGTTAAGTTTTTTGAGTTCTTTATAGATCCTAGAGATTAATCCTTTTTCTGAGGTGCATGTGGTAAAGATTTTCAATCTGTAGGCTCTCTCTTCACATTTTTGATTGTTTCTTTTGCTGAAAAGAAGTTTTTTAGTTTGAGTCCTTCCCATGGTTCTTTGAAAAGAAAATCAATAAACTTGATTAACCTCTAGCCACATGAACAAAGAGAAAAAGAGAGAAAACCCAAATTACTAAAATACATGATGAAAAAGGATATATCACAGCAGATACAACTGAAATACAGAAGATAATTAGAAACTATTACAAAAATTTATACTCCAATAAAATAGGAAATATTAAAGACATTGACAAATTTCTAGAGACATATGACCTACTTAAACTTAATCAGGGGGTTATACACGATTTAAACAGAACAATTTCAAGTAATGAAATAGAAAATGCCATTAGAAGCTTATCAATAAAGAAAAGCCCAGGATCAAATGGATTCTCAGCCAATTTCTACAAGACCCTCAATGAAAAATCAACACCAATACTCCTCAAATTATCCCATGAAATAGAAAGGGAGAGAACCCTTCCAAACTCATTCTATGAGGCTAATATCACCCTGATACCAAAACCAGATAAAGACACATCAAAGAAAGAAAATTTCAGACCAATATCCCTAATGAATATAGATGCAAAATTCTCATTAAAATTCTGGCAACTCACATACAAAAACATATTTAAAAGATAGTGCACCATGATCAAGTGGGGCTCATCCCAGGGATGCAGGGTTGGTTCAACATACAGAAATAAACATAATTCATCATATCAATAGACTTAAAAATAAGAATCATATGATTATCTCAATAGATGCAGAAAAAGCATTTGACAAAGTACAGCACCCCTTCATGTTAAAACCCTAGAAAAACTAGGGATAGCAGGAGTATACCTCAACATCATAAAAACCATATATGCTAAACCCAAAGCCAACATCATTCTAAATGGGGAAAAGCATTCCCTCTAAAAACTGGAACAAGACAAGGATGCCCTCTTTCATCACTTTTATTCAACATTTTCCTTGAAACTCTAGCCAGAGCAATTAGAGGAAAGAAATTAAAGGTATACAAATAGGTAAAGAAGAACTCAAACTACCACTATTTGCTGATGATGATTCTATATTTGGAAGATCAAAAAAATTCCACCAAAAAACTTCTAGAACTAATAAATGAATTCAGTGAAGTAGCAGGATATAAAATCAATACCCATAAATCAAATGCATTCCTATACATCAGTAATGAATCCACTGAAAGAGAAATAAAGAACACTATCCCATTCATAATCACCTCAAAAAAAAAATACATGGTAATCAATCTAACAACACCTCTACAATGAAAACTACAGAACACTAAAAAAAAGGAAATTAAAGAAGACCTAGATGATGGAAAGACCTCCCATGCTCCTGGATAGGCAGAATTGATATTGTCAAAATGGCCATACTACCAAAAGCATTATACACATTTAATGCAATTCCTATTAAAATCCCAATGACATTCTTCACAGAACTAGAAAAAGCAATCATGAAATTCATTTGGAAAGATAAGTGACTCGGAATAGCCAAGGCAATCCTTAGCAAGAAAAGTGAAACAGGAGGCATCACAATACCAGACCTTAAACTATACCACAGAACAATAGTAATAAAAACAGCATGGCATTGGCAACAAAACAAACTTGTAGATCAATGGTACAGAATAGAAGACACAGAGACAAACCCACATAAACACAGGCATCTCATACTAGACAAAGGTGCCAAAAACATTCAATGGAGATAGATAGCTTATTCAACAAATGATGCTGGGAAAAATGGAAAGCCACATGTAACAAAATGAAATTAAACCCTTATCTCTCACCCTGCGTGAAACTCAACTCACTATGGATCAAACATTTAGGCACTAGAACAGAGACCCTGAAACTACTAGAAGAAAAATTAGACCTAAATCTTCAGCCTAGGACCTGACTTTTAAACAAGACCCCTAAAGTGCAAGAAGTTAAATCAAGAATCAGTAAAGACTCTTCTAGTCTCTTTGATAACTTGAAGCATCCAGTCACATACATGCTTAACACACTTAACTGACCCCTACCAATTGTCATAGAAGTTGTCTCCAGTTGTTCTCGATAGCAGAACAATGCTGCCAGGAAGATTCTAAGATGTTTATTGTTGCCAATTTATGTAAGAACATCTAAACAACTAAGTTCCTTAGCCGGCATATGCCTGTAATCCCAGCAACTCAGGAGGCTGAAGCAGGAGGATCCCAAGTTCAAGCCCAGCCTCCACAAGTTTAGGGTCTCAGTAAGACCCTGTCTCAAAATAAATAAAATAAAGGGCCAGGGATGTAGCTCAATGGTAAAGTACCCCTTGGTTCAATCCCCAATACAAAAAACAATTTAAGTTCTTAGAGTAGAATTGCTGGTTGAGAGGATATACACATCACAGTCTTTTTTTTTTTTTTTTTTTAATTTAAGGTACTGGGAATTGAACCCAGGAACACTCAACCACTGAGCCACATTCCCAGACCTTTTTATTTTTTATTTTAATACAGGGTCTTGATAAGTTGCTTAGGACCTCACTAAGTTGCTAAGTGGCTTTGAACTTGGAATCTTCCTGCCTCAGCCTCCCATCACTGGGATTACAGACGTGTGCCACTGCACCCAGCTCCATTTTGTTTTGTGGGTAACCTTCTGCTTTGCAGACTATTTATGCACTCTCTACTTCATTTTATTGATCTGAAACTTCTCTTTAAGGGCAGCTTTTGAAGCACAGAGAAGAGAAAAAAGTTCTGGAACTGAGGAGTTCAAGGCCAGAAAGGAAGCATAGCTTGGCAGGGGAAGATACTGGGAGCATGCAGAAAAGACATAGATGTCTAAATTATATGACTGTATTTCAAAAAGCAATTATGCTGCTTCCCCAATGAAAACTAATAATGAAGACTTGTCTGTATTTTAACAGACAACAGGACAGTTAATTAGCTCTCCAATTATTTCTACAATGCTTAAAATCATTTTGACCTCTCTAGGTATCTATTTCCACCAGTATCTCTAACTCTTAAGCTCACATTGATTTTTCATCAGATTTTGCATCTATGGCAGGGCATGGTGACACACACCTGTAATCCCAAGGGCTTGAAAGGCTGAGGCAAAGGATTGTGAGTTCAAATCCAGCCTTGAAACTTAGCTATGCCCTAAGAAACTTGGCAAGACCCTGTCTCTAAATAAAATATAAAAGAGGGCTGGGGGTGTGGCTCATTGGTTAAGCACCCCTGGGTTTGATCCCTAATACCAAGAAGAAGGAGGAGGAGGAGGAGGAGAAGGAAGAGAAGAATCTGAATCTGTGCATATTCCATGCAGGGAGGACCCAAAATAAAAAGCTTACATGGCATTTTGCTGATGATTACTTGAGTTTTTACCGTGAGCCAAGCCCTGGCCATCGCCCTTTGTCAGCTCACCCTGCTGCCTTGCAGCAACCCCACAGGAAGGCCATCAACAACCAGTTTGTACAACAAACAAGCAGTTACACAAAGTCTCATGGGAGATAGTGGCAAAGCTGGGCCTCGACTCCCACCAGCTGGTACAGAGCTGTGCTCCTGCCAGAAGCACTGCGGCCTTTCCGCTGTGATTTATAGAGTGAGGGAAAAATGTTAGAGAAGACTGAAAAGAACCAGGCTTTTCAGAGAAGAGGAAATGGAGAGAAGACATGGGGAGGAACATCTTCTCAACTGTAGGACATCAGCATTGATTTACAGCTTACCCCAGAGATGCTGTGCACATACATTGCACCCCTCAGACAGTGGCCAAGGAAGCTTGAAGGGAAGGGGAACCCAGGTGCTCCTCACTTACTTTGTGCTCATAGACCCCTCACAAGCTGAAAATGCATCTAGCACACGTAACCCCCAAGTCATCAGAGCTTAGCACTCAGTACACCACATGTTCCCGCTGGTCACCTGTGGCTGAAGGGGGCTGCAGTTCTCTAGGGCTGCCCAGCATCTTGAAGGAGGATCACACTGCATATCCCCCACTGCCTGGGGAAAGATTAAAGTTCAAATTCTGAAATAGTTCCTGTAACAAGAACTTAGACTCTTCACTTTTGCCTGCAAAGTTCCAAAAACTAACCAAAAGACGAGGCATCTCTGCCTCCGTTTTGCTTTCTTCTCCTCGGCTCTGAGTCACTTGGGATTCCAGGAACAAGGGCTGATGGGTAAATATTTTTCAATGAGTCAAAGCCATCCCCCAGGTAGTGATCACTCTCTTATCTCAGATAGGGCCTCACCTGATCAATCCTGAGATAATGATGGACAGGCTACACCTGATGAAGAGCACCTCCTCTGGCAGCCATGCAAACCCCCCAACCCTTGGCCTGTTCCCTTTTCTATGAAACCACCAAGTCACTGTCAGCCCCTCAAAGACAGGCCTAAGACACAGGCCCCCTTGTTTTCCTGGTGTAGCTACACTGATGGAAGTTCCTCAGTCCCTGTCCCCGATGCCAATCCAATTTTGAGAAAAAGGAAAAAGAGGTTTTATTGCTTTGCTAGCAAAGGAGAAACACAGGGAATTCTTGTCGCAAAGGCTGTGATTCTGCCCATTAGCAGGAACAGGGACTTTTAAGGAGGTGACTTGAAGGCTACATTCCAGGTGTTCTCTGTTGGAGTTGTAATTCACTTGTTAATTTGGGAGACAGGCATTTCTGAGATCTTCTGGTACCATCCCCAAAGTCTGGATTACTTTGTTCCTATGGTGGGTGTGCACTCAGGGACAGATAAATCTGCCTAGGATGGGGAAGAAAGGTAATCCTGTTTCTTCTGAGATTAGAGAGGAGCAGGGAGAGAGGAAGAGAAAGAAATGTGTCCATTTCAAAAATAAGTTGCAGTGGCAGAGCAGCAAGGGCTGCATTCAAAGCATAAAGTGGACACTGTGACGCTCTCCTGCTCCTCACCATTACCCTTCCTGTTTGGTTCTTGGGACATGCGGCTGGAACTGAGTTATTGACTCCCTAGGGTCAGGTCTCTGTCCTAGGACTCCAGTCACTGCATATCTATACTGACCACATATCACATTCACACCATGGTCAAGATAAAAAGATGCAGTGGAACCATCATAGTTGGATAGCGTATTGGGCCTCCTGTCCTGGTCCATGAATACCCCCAGTATTCCCACATAGATTCATAAAGCCTTGAGACATTCTGCAAGAAGTTCATGGTGCAGGATGTTTCTAGGAAAACACAACACAACACAAAACAAAACACAGGCTCCCACGTGTCCTGGTTCATGACTCTTGTACTGGTGTCCCAGGACTTTAGCACTCGTTCTAGGCAAAAGTGTCCCGATTTGGATAGTAAGTTAAACAGTCACACTTACAAAGCACAGAAGGGCCTGGCCAGGTGTAACAGGACCGCTCCTTTGGGGAATTGTCCCTGGAAGAGCTACTTGGCTTACCCGTCCCTTTGCCCTCCGCCCTCCCCTAATCCTTTGGCAAATTCGCCTTCCCTCCCTTTTGCACACCGTTCTGTGTTCCACAGAGGCCCCACCTACGTGGTTAAGGTGTTAACTGCTACATAATCTTTCCTCAGATTTGTAGAACCCAGAACATCTGGTGACCTTTGGAATGCCCCTCCTTCGTCTTTAGTTTTGTGCATCAACTAACACAAAGCATGGAAACTGGTGTGAGGTATGTTACCACCGGGTGCAAAAGCTCATCCCAAAGAAAAACCAATGTCTGAGAGTTGAGTGTTGGGGAGAAAGAAAGGCTTTATTCAAAGGGCAAAGAACAGAGGAGTGGGAGCCCATGCTCACCAATGTCCTCTCAACTCCAGGGGGTGGAGGACAGGAACGGTGAAGGAAAGGGAGAAGCTAATAAAAGGAAGGAATATTCATGCCTTTTCTGGGAATAGGTAAAGATCTTTCAGGAACTCGGGTGCCACCTACCTCTTTCCGACTTTCCTGCTCTGGTGTTTCCAGCCATGGAAGTTTGTACATGTCCTTAGTCTTGATGGGGGTATGGAGGCGGTAGCTAGGCAAATCTGGGTCGAGTTAACTCTGTGTTGTAGTTCTAGACAACACATTTATTCAACAGATCTACTGCAGAGTTAAGTAAAATCTGGCCCAAAAGTTTAAGGCAACAAAGGAGAGAGATACAATATGAAGACTGATGCCAGGCCCTTTGATCCCATTTCAGCCACCCACAGGACATCTGCAGGCCCAAGTAAAGAGTCAGGTTTTTCAGCAAAAGCACTCTCCAGGCCCCTAAAGAGTAACGTAGGCAACTGTCACTATCATAATCCACACGTCAGAAGTGTTACCTAAAAAGTTAGTGAGAGACTAATAGTGAATTACCCAGCTGGGTGACCTCCCAAATCTGTGATTTTTAAGTGAACTGAGGGAAGGAAACTTAAGGGTTTATTTTAGGTTTTTCCCCCAGTAATAATTTAACTGGCAGAAAAGTAATATATCTGTCCAAAACGAATTTCAGGAGCTAGCCCCAGATGACCCCAGGAGACCATGGTCCACTATCATGCTTCAGAGAAGAAGATGCATGCCTGGAATGATGAAGACCCTGCTTATTAGCATGCAGCCTTCCTGCCCTGCTCCCCCTTCCCCTCCCCATAAAAGCCCTTAGTGTTTCTGAGTGCCCCCAAGATGGAGCTCTGAGGTGACAGCCACTCCATCTTCTCTAGGGCCAGCCCCTAAATAAACAGGATTCTTCCTACTAACTCTCATGTCATGAGCAAGTTGTGCCATTAATACTTGTGTCTTTCCACAGTGTCTGAATTTATTAAATAATAATAAATTCAAAAAAGACACCATTTTCATTGGCTGCAATTTCCCAAACATTTGTGGGTTCACAAATGTTTGGGAAATCACAAGTTCACAGGTTCTTTTATTCCAATGTTAATGATTAATGTCAGCAATACTCAGGTCATATATCATACTTTACAGGGAAACACACACACACACACACACAGAAAGATTAAGAAAAGGTGAAGTCAGTCACAGGGCTTCAGGATGCTATGCCAAGAACAAAGGCAGAGAGCTGATACAATACAAAAGCGTCACTGCAGATGACCAGACAAGATCGTGAACTGGCAGAGAACTTGTTCTGGACACAGGGCTGACAGCACAGAACTTATTCTAGGTCAGTGTCCGGGTGACAGTTTTAAAATGAGCTGCGTTAAGCAGGGAGGTCAAGCTGAGCTGAAGCCAGGGACAGAGAGTCAGAGGTTTGTTGCCTGTCGACCTCGCAGCACGTGCACCTGACAGCCTACTGATGGGTCGGTGTGTGCCACCGTAACCAGTCTTGGGTACTTCTACTTTTATGGGTTTCAGGTGAGGGGCTCTATCGAGTGGACTGATTCGTGCCTGGGTCTCCTGTTTCTGATATGGTTTGGTATACCCATGCACCCATGTACTTCTGATTTAATTCCATAAGTTAACAGGTGGTCATTTTTCATTACCAAGTTAATTTATCAGTTTGCATCTTATGATTCTGCTGTGTAGATGGAGGTCATTCCTTTTAATAAGTTCTGCGTGTCCAACATCTGATGACTATCTATTTACTCAGACAAGTTACCAAGTCATTCTTCCTTAACACTAATACTCAAAATGGAGTAGCTCAGGCTAGGCACATATGTTATGGCTCAGAGCAAGGTACAACCTCCTCCCCAAACCACTCATCTCTTGAATATTGGCCTTTAAGCAGCAAGCAGAGCAAACCTTAATCCAGTCACACAGAGAGACTGGGAGAAAGCAACATCAGCTTACTGTCTAATAATACAAACACAAACATTTAATTGAGAAGTTACTATGTATGCCATATTGGCGTGTGTATACACCTATGCATCTCCATGTATACACAAAGATGGGCCCAGAAGACCCAGCTAAGCCTTGAGAACATGGGACACTGATTCACCAGCTAGGTGAAACTTCTACTCTACTTATGCTTCTTCAAGAATACTTGTTGTAAACCAGAGCCTGGCCTAGTGTGATAAGAGAAGCCCTAGTGTGACAGGGCCACTCCTCTGGGGAGTTGTCCTTGGTAAAGTCATTCCCTTTGCCCTTCCCTTGCCCAAGGTTGTTGCCCTCCCTATTGCTTTTACGTCATCTCCTCCCTTTTGCCCAGCATTCTAAGTTCTAGAGAGAAGCCCCACCTAAATGGTTAAGATGTTAACTGCTAAATAATCTTTAGATTTACAGAACCTAGAACATCTGATGACTTTTGTAACAATTTTGTAAGTTTTACCTGGCAGACTAAGCAGGTGAATCAAGAGCAAATGTTAAAGCTTGGTCTAGTCTTCAGCTTTTTGTATTTTTGGAGATACATAGGTGTACACACACACACACACACACACAGAGCATGAATACATAATAACTGCTCTATTAAATGATCTTTAGTTCTATACATCAGTTAACACAAAGCATATAAATTGCTATGGGATTTAACTTGCATAAAAGTGATATATATCTCTAAAATGAATTACAGGAGCTAGCCTCAGATGACCCCAGGAAGCCATGGTCCACTATCATGTTTCAGGGAAGAAGATGCCTGCCCTAAGTGATGAAGACCCTGCTTATTAGCATGCAACCTTCCTTCCCTGCTCCTCCTTCCCCTCCCTATAAAAGCCCTTCATGTTCCTGAATCCCCTAGAATGGAGTTTCCAGGTCAATAGCCATTCTATCTTCTTCAGGGCCAGCCCTTGAATTAACCTGACTCCTTCCTGCCACTCTTGTGTCCTGAATACTGGTCTTTGAACTGGGGCAACCTGGATACGTTATTCTGGTAACACTGGAGGATAGAAGGAGGCAAAAGGAGAAGGGGGAAGAAGGAGAGAGATTTGTCTGTGTAGCTATAAAACCTAGAGTGGAGGGTGTGTCCCTCCGTCATGGTAAGGTGATAGCTATCCTAAAGCCCCCCCCCCCCCAGGTCCCAGATTTGCTTTTAGAACTAACACCACAGATTTCCCGAAGATCACCTCTCCTGATCCAAACTCTAGTTCAGACCAAGACTGAGGGCACCTCCAAAATAGAAGATGGAAGGGAGGTCCAGAAAGAAGCACTTAGTCAGGCCACACCACCGCTGAGGAGGCTCCATCCCCCAGCTGTGGGAACAGGGGCTCCACTCACTCTTGAAGAAACTCTTACCCTGACTATGGTATCTCCCTTGAGGTTCTGAGGAGCACTGCCACCTTGATAGGGCTGGTTTTAAAGAGTGAGGGCCTTTGTTTTAAGTGAATTTCACAAGCTTGAAAACCACATCTCATTTTGTCTCTTTAACTGTCAAGGTTGCAAACCCCACTATTGCCCAACCCACCCACAGAAGAAGCCACACGGCCTGGAGTGAGAGGGTCCAGGTCCAGTTCATTGCCAGGAAAGAAATCATCCATCAGACAGTTCAAATCCAAATTCAAATTCAGTCCTCATGGAGTCTCACCCTCTGTCCAAACCCCACCCCAGTCTTAAACCCATCCAATAAACCTCCAGGACTTTCTCCTGTCCCTCCACTGGGGTCCTGACTTCCACTTGATAATGTCACCCTGTGGCTCCCAGGATGGGTCTCTTAGCTCTCACTCCAGAGTGGGGTTGTAGAGGACCACAGCTTAGACATCACCTTGAACTTAGAGATGCAAATTATCTGCCTGTCTCAGACCATGTTGATGTTAATCTGCATTTTAACAAGATCCCCAGAGGATCCCTATTGCCATTAGAGTTTTAGAAGTACTATTCTAGGACTAAAGACCTCCGGAGGGGACCCTGGTCATGAAAGTGAATCATCACCCAGACCGGTTTTTTTTTTGTAAATATTGACAACTTTCCCTAGCTTCAGGTCACTCCTTCCCTTGACTTTTTTGACTTCCTGCCCAAATCTCTCCAGAAGGTTGTGAGAAAGGAGAGAAAAGGAGAAGATGGAGGGAGACAAAACCCATGTGGTGCACTAAAAATGTAGAGACAGAGGGAAGGAAGGGAGGGAGGGAGGAAAGAAAGAAGGGAGGGAGGGAGGGAGGGAGAGAGAGGGGGAGGGAGGGAGGGAGGGAAGGAGGGAGAGGGGGAGGGAGGGAGGGAGGGAAGGAGGGAGATCAGGGAGGGAGCAGGAAGGACTGGAGGGCCAGGGCTGGTGGCCATACAACACCTGCTTCCCATCCACTTCCCCATTTCCTATCCTGGAAAGCCATCCCATGGTTCCCCTTTTGGTTTTTCACATGACTCAGCTGCACGGGTCTGGTCTAATCACACTGCTGGCTGCCTGGCTGCTTCATCTCACTTCCCCCAGCTCCTGAAGAGCCAGCCAGGCCTGCAGACCTGGGCCCAGTGCCCTCCAGCACCTACCTTGGCCACACCCATGCCAAGCAGGTTCTCACTGGTGGCCTGGCTGGGTGTGGGGCTGCTGGATCTCCAGATGCTACAACATGAAAGGATCCCTCCAACTCCTGGCCTGCTTGGCATGTGTCGTTTCAATGGGTGAGTGTCTACTCCTCTCTCTGGTCCAGAGTAGACAGTCTAAGCTGTAGTCTCATCCCTTGAAGCTTGGGCAGTTGGGTTTACCCAGAGTCTCCAAGCCTGCCACGGAGGAAAAGCTGCACACTTTAAGAGGGCTGGGGAAACAGAAGCCAGAAGTTCAAATCGGGGCTTTGCCTTGGGTTTTCTGGTGACTCGAGGCAGTCCCCAGACTTCCTGGGCCTCCATGTATCCCCAGGAACAAAGGCCACTCATACCACACATTGCCGTGGGGGGAATGATGGACATGGAATGGGGAAGACAGGGCTGGCCCTGAACAAACTTTGGATGTTGCTGTCATCCCAGTGTTTTATGTCTTGATGGGCACAGCCCCAAGGACAGGGAGGAAAGCGTGTGGCTATTTGGGGAAATGCTGGAGTAAGGACGAATGGTGGGAATCGGGCCAGTGACAGAGGCCACCTTCACTTCCCAGAAATAACACCAAGAGGTAAGTGGGGACTCCTTTGGCAGGCTGAGATAACAACGTCACTTAGCTCTAAATCGGTGTCCCTGGGAACAGTGCTTCTCAAAGAGCACAGGAGCCCTCTGCATCACAATCCCAGGGGAGGGGCAGATTCCCTGATTCCTCCCAGGCCTGCAGAATCAGATTATCAGGCAACAGGGCCTGAGAATCTGCATTTGCACCCACCTTCTTGAGTGACTCTGGTGCCTGTAGTTGAGGGGATAAATGGCAAAGGCAATTCTCGTGAGCCCCTCTGTTGAGGCCCAGTCCTTTCCCCAGCCCCAGCCTGGGATGCCCCTCCCATCACCATGCTCCTGGACTTAGCTGTGTGTGCATGGCCATCAAGTGCCACATCCTGACATGGTGACATTCTGAGCTGTCAGTCAATATTCCTGGTATGGGGTCTTGTCTCCACAATCGATGATCAACTCCCAGGTCTTAAGCTCCTGTGCCTTTCTCTTTAGCATTTAACACTGTGAGGAGTCCAGTTTTGGTCTGGCACGCATGGAAATCAAAAGCACCTACGTGATTCTTAGCAAGTACTGGGTGCTTTAGTAACTCCCATGAGTCTGGTGACTCTATGGGAAATGAGCTATTTATGCTCCCTTTCCACAGTTGAAGAAACAGGCACAGGGAGGCCGGGTGGAGCCAGATTAAAACCGGGTGTGTGTGGCTCTGGGCAGCCCCTCCCCACTCACGCCTGCTGTCTCTCTGCAGGGACAGAGATAGGGAAGGGACTGTCTTTCCCCAAGCGGACCTAACTCAGCCATCTTTCTGGGATGATTTAGGGATGGTCCCACTAAGGGGGTGGGGGGTGGAGGAGGCGTCCCTGCCCACACCTGGCTGACAGATGGGTGTACAGTCAAGCACAGGTGTTGATGCCAGGCACAGCTTGGAACCCCGGCTCGGCCCGTCAGTAGCTGTGGGTTTTAGCAGGTCGTCTAACCTCACTGGGCCCCGCAGGATGGGGTCCCTGCCACCTCCGGGTGGTGCAGGGCAGGATAACTGGATCCACAATGAAGGCCCCATGCAGCACCTGGGCCCAGCAGTAGCCTAATGAGCAGCAGTGACAAGCTGCAGAGGCCGCAGCGCTGTGGGGGAGGCAGGGCTTTGGGCTCCAGTTTGGTTACTTTTCTCCTGCAGAAGGTCAGCGGCCATGAATCAGTTTAAGACAAAAATACTTAGAAGAAGCACAAATAGGGCAGCTTCATGTTCAAGAACAAAAGCCAAACCACACACAAGCTCTAGCTGTGTGTAGAGGGGAGCCAGGCCACCTTGCCAGCCAAGTGGGCTGAGGAGAACCCTTTCGGTTGATCAGCAGCCGCTGCATTGTTAAAACCACAGCCCAATGAACCAGGGTGCCCTGGAAACTGCACTTCCTGAACCCCTCCTGTTGTTCATCTGTGAGCTCCCCAGTGCCTCAGCTAGAAGACACAGGCCGTCACTCCACTGCATGTACAAGCCACCAAGCTCCTAGGCACAGGTGCCATGCTAACATAGGCCTGCTGGTCACAGTCACTGTCCTGTCCATGTCTGGGAGAGTGGGAGAGATCCTTGATGAAAGGGAAGTGGCAGGAATCCCCCTTTCCATGGCCTTCTCCACCCACATGCTAACCTCCCAAGGCTCCCACATGCCTCCCTTGTCTTTCCCCTCTTGCTTCCACCAAACTGGTTTCAGAAAACTGGAGAGGTGGGGCAGTGCAGGGCAGGGGGCCCTTGTGATCACCCTGGAGAGCTTGGAGGTCTCAGGGGCACAAGCCTGTGATAAGCAGGTGTGGTGATCACAGGAGCTTCCCTCCTCAGGAATCGCTTGTGCCAGGTCACTGAAGAACAGCTCGTTTTCTTTTCACCACAACCTGCAAGGAAAGGAGTCTCATTTCTGTCTCAGGGCATCTCAGCAAGCCTAGGTGACTTTGTTGGGGCACCACAGCCTGAACCTGAAGGGAGTTCTCCCAGGACACACCCAGCTCCTCAAGCATCGTCTGCCTACTTGGGAGCCAGGGTTGGACAAAGCCTGGTGCTAAGAGCTATTTACTTTGCCAGCTCTGAAAAAGTGCAGAAAAACAAATCAAAATGGCAAGAGAAATAGTAGCCAGCATCCGAGGACCTGAGGGTGCTTATTTGGGATGCAGGGAAAGGTCAGGGAGGGGAAGGGCTCTGTCATGGGGCCAGAAGGAAATGGGAAGTTTAACAAACTGAGGCTCTTCTGCTCCCAGCGGCTACTGTGGGCGGGTTTGCTTCACTGGGGAGTCCTCCCTGGGAGGTGGGAGGAGGGAGGAGGAGCAGGGCAGAACTCTGAAGGGCAGCACTATGGTGGCACTGGCTGCAGGACATGGCAGCCTGTGACTACATCAGCTCATGAAGTGGGCCACATCCACATCCATGACCACATGGCTGAGAGTCCAGAGTTCAAGGGGGAAGTGGGCTCACCCTGAGGGCAGACAGGACCAGTCAGGCTTTTATCACATCCCCTCACACGTGCCCCTCCCTGGAACTTTCGGGGTCTAGTTTGTATGAAGGATGGAATTCCTGCTTCCCCTTCCTAATCTCCTCTCTAGTCTCCATTTCAGTCTCTCTCACCTTCTCTCCAGTGAGAGCCTGTCCTGACAAGCTGAAGCCCAGGGAAAGAATCACTGAGAGCAAATTGAGGGACAGGAAGAAATAGAATGAAAGGTCATATGCCCCAGGGACCCACACTGGTGAAGTTTGATGGCCAGGATGATCAGGCCTCCCTTGCCCCAAACACTCCCTCCAGATGCTACAATGTCTGAGAGGCCACCACTGAATCCACTCCCCAAGAATACCCATTGGCATGCCCAGGTGACCTCAAGGAGGGAAGATCCTCACAGATGATTGAGCTTATTATACTAGATAATGTCAATCATGGGGTGGTGACACAGAAGCACAGGAGGCTGTTGAGGGATTCCGTGCCAGGAGGATTCCGTGCCAGGACACCATCCCTTCTGGAGGCACGGTGTCTGGCGACTTCCACCTGGCCTTATCTGCACCCTGCCCTCAAAATCCAGAAAATTGTTATAAAGCCCACCCCAGCAGACCTAATTCTTGTTAAAGTGCCATTCTGTGAGGGCACTCCTCTGGTCATTGTTTCACAGTGACCACCATGGGCCTCACTTTCCTGTCTATGAAACCCTGGGAATGTTCTTCAATCCTAGACATTATGAAAACATCGAAAGAGCAGGGTGGCCAGGAGCATGCCTATAATCCCAGCAGCTTGTGAGGCTGAGGCAAGAGGATCAGAAGTTCAAAGCCAGCCTCAGCAACTGCAAGGCCCTAAGCAACTCAGTGAGACCCTGTCTCTAAATAAAATGCAAAATAGGGCTGGGGAGGTGGCTCAGTGGTTGAGCGCCCCTGAGTTTAATCCCCTGTACCATCCCACCCTCCAAAACAAGAGCAGGATGCCAGGTCACACTCCTACTCAGGAGGCAGGAGGATTGCAAGTTCAAGGTCAGCTTGGACAAATTAGCAAGACCCTATCTCAAAATAAAAAGACAGGGGATATAGCTCAGTGGTAGAGCACTCCTGGGTCCTATCCCTGGTACTAGGAAAAAAATCAAAAGATGCATGGACAGTGCCTGTCCCCACTTTGCCATGAAACCCATAACCAGCTTCCTCTGTAGTTACCTGGAGTGTGACTGCGTTTGGAGCCCTACAGGTGAGCCACAGAGAGGTTTCCATGCAAATTCCTGCCTACTCCCTCACTCAAGGACTGGTGGAAATCTTCAGTCAGCTGTGGCCAAAACCAAGGTTTCTATTTCTGTTCCCCTCCAGCTGTGGCTCCCTACCACCCCCCCTTCTGCAGCTGTGTTCCTTTTTCCCACAAGTTCCCTTCTCACCTCTGGTGCAGGGCTCTGGGCTGTCAGATCAACTCCTCCCTAGCTGAGTCACCATTGTGATTATGTGGGAGCTAATGTGGATGCTGTCCCTGTTTAGATCAGCTGCCAGGAGAAGACATAAAGGGAGACACATGGAGTGTTTAGTAAATGGCTGTGAAGGACCATCAAGGCGTGAGTGTGAGCTCATCTTTCTGAGCAGCTGAGTTTTCTGGCTAACTAGGTTTTTTTTTGTTGTTGTTTTGTTTTGTTTTGTCTTATTGGTACTAGGGATTGAACCTAGAGGCATTTAACCACTGAGCCACAATCCCAGACCCTTTTTTTGTATTTTATTTAGAGATAAGCTCTCACTGAGTTACTTTAGGCCTTGCTAAATTGCTGAGGCGGGCTTTGAAGTCATAATCCTCCTGCCTCAGCCTCCTGAGCTGCTGGGATTATAGGCATGCGCCACTATGCCCAGACGCGGTGTCCTATTTTTAAGTATGTAAAAGTCTTTAAGTAGACAAATTTCTAAAATATTTTATGTGCTTCCTTGTCTTTTTATCCAGATTTGGCTTTCAGATAGATTGTTAGACTTACAAGTTACTTTATTAAACATCTAGAAACTTCATTGCATGTGTGAGTCTTCTGAGGCAGAGGACTACAGTGACATATCTAAGGTCCCCAAAGTCATTTCCAGAGCCAGGCCAGAGCCTCAGTCAACCCCCTGACACACCATCCTAAGGACATACAACTAAGGCAAGGCATCTTGTGACAATAAACTTTCCCATGGTGACTCAGGTTGTCACATATGCACCTGTCTCAGTAGCCTTCTGCAGAGTCATGGTGACTCAGGCTCATCTCCAACAGTCCCTCTGACACTGCACTTTATCATTTCTGTCCCAGGCTGTCTTTTCATTATTTTGACTGATGCCCTCCTCCCTGAGTGAGTGGCAATGTCCTGTCTTTGCTTCCTCAATGGGCCTGCAAACCCAAACCACCTTCCAGCTTCTCCGTTTTTATTTCACTGGGCTGGGAAACTAAATAAACTTGTTAGAATTGTGTACGAATTAAAAGCAAGGAGTGGCAGAGCACACTGTCAACATATGAGGAGGACATTTTCATTGCAGCTGTACCCCCAACACCCAGCACAATATATTTGACAGTAAACTCTCAATAAATGTGATGGAGTGAATAAGTGAACAACTGTGTGATCAGCTTGCAGGTGAGCGAAGGGTGAGGACTGGGCTGTTATCTCCGTGGCTCAAGGATGCCACATGGAGCTGCCAATGGTGCAAGGTGGGGTGCAAGGTGGGGACTGAGTCTCTGAACCCCAGGCATCACCTGGGCACTTCTCTGCTTAGCAGCCCCTCCCCCCTCTGTTCACACTCCTTTGCACACTCCCTAGTGAGGGGAAGGAGCTAACACTTGAGGAGCACTGTCAGTGTGTCAGGCACAGCAGGTGATCTGAGAATGCTGCTATGTCCCCCACTTTGCAGCAGAGAAACCTGAGACCTGAGATATCAGAAACTTGCCAAGTGATCACCCAGTCCACGAAGGAGCCCAAACCACTGCCTGGCACAGAACAGGGGCCTGATAAGAGTCTGACGAAAGAATGACCAGAGGTGGGATGGTGATCTAAGTCCAGCTGTGCCAAAGCTGGCCCAATTCCCACCATCCCCTCTGACTCACCATCGAGGGCATGCATTTTAGACAACAAGAAGGTGGCCTCCTGTTGACCCCTAGATTGACAGATGTGAGGCAGACAGATTACATGGGCCCTAACAATAAGGTTCCAAATCAGTAATTGTCTCTGCCCTGTTTTAGCAGCTGGCATGGGCTGCCAGAGGCAATGGTAAATGTCACCAGATGCTGGAGGCTTGGGTTCCAGCCAAAGCAAAGCCTGTGTTCCCTGGGCAATTCAGTTGGGGCCCTCCGGCCCTCACCTGGAATCCCCTGGCCGGCTCATGCAAAGGTCTCTGTTAGAGGCAGCGCAGGCACCGCCTCCCCAGCCCCGTGCAGCCGGCAAACTCCAAGCACGTCTCCTCATGATCAGAGCCCGAGGTGAAAGGGCCTCTGTGTTCCCCTTCCACACCTGGAGCAAAACCCACCTAGAGAGGGAGGGCCCAAGCTTGCCACTTGTGTCACATTGCAGAGCATTTTTAAACCAGGCCTTGGGCAACGGAGTGCTGGGACTAAGACAAGGAGGTGAACAAAGGCAGCAGAGCTTCCCAGGGGCGAGCCGTGGCTCTGCTGCTGCTTGGTGAAATGTCTTCCCAAGTCACTTGGGCTCTGAAAGCCCCAGTTCTGCTTCTCTAAAGAGGGGCTGATCATGGCATCTCATGAGGGCAGCTGTGTGTTTTAAACAAATGAGGAATATCTCCCAACAATCCTCCATTTTTCAGCTGGCTTCCTTACCTCCTCATGCCCTGCAACCGCTGTGTCCCTAGGATGTCCATGCTTCATGGCTTTGCTTCACTGCTCCCCGTGCCTAGAATGCTACCCCCAGGCTCAGTGAAATGCCCTCCTTTCTCTAGGCTCTGCTAACACACAACTCCTCTCTCGTGGGTTCTCCCACTCCTGCCTGCCCAGTATCACACACCTCTCTCCACCGCCACCCCCTCCTCCCACCATGGACCCCTCCCTTCTCCCTTCTTCTCTGTCATAGCAATTGAGTTCAGCATCAAAGATTACATGCCAGGCCACAGAGATACAAACAAGGCCACAGAGACATGGCTCCTGCCCTCCCACAGCTTCTTGCAGGCATCAGAGGCCTAGGCATGGTACAGACAATGTCTAGGCTAAGAAAGGGCCTGCACCAGCCTGAGGCACAGGGAGGTTGGCACAAGCCAGGTTTGGGCTCAGGAAAGGTCTCCTTCTGCAGGGACAACTCAGCAAAAACCTGAGGATGAGTAGGAGGGAGCTGGTGAGTGACGATGGGCCAGAAACCCCGGTCAGACACAGGAATATTGTTCAGGTTCACCATTCGAGCACCTGGCAGGCTTGTGGAATTAATTATGTGCTCACAGATCTCTCTCCGTTTCTGAGCCATGAGCCCCAGCAGGCTGATTAAGCCTCTTGTTCATCTTTGGCACCACGGCTCATATCCCAGGACTGGCATGGAGTCCGGAAGTATTCAACAGACATTTGCGGAATCAACAAATGCAATAAGCAATACAGAGGTGCTTGTGCCTGGGTTCGTGATGCCTGCAAGATTCAAGAGATCAGAAGAGGCTGAGATCACAAGGGTGGGAAGTGCCAGGGAAAACGAGGCAGGCCTGAGCCTCCAGACTGGGGAGACACTTTCTGCAGCAGCACAGCCTTCAGAAAAGGTTCTTCAAGTTTGGAACTGAGCCCTTTGATTATGAACCACTGAGCAAACAAACTCTTTCTAGGGATCAATGTCAAGTCCTCCACTTGGATTAAAAAAATATCATTTTGATTGCCCAGAATGAAAGAGATTAGGCCCCCAAACAGGTTACCTAAAGAACTGTAGTTGTACCTGATGGTGGGCAGATGTGAGCCCAGTGGGTTTTATTGGAGGCACAGCTCCCAGAGGCTGAGGCTGCACTGTGGGGTTCATATCACTCTGCAGGTGCACCACACCTGCACTCACCTGGGTCAGGACACTACACTCAAGGAGAGGCAGGGAGGATGGAGAGGGGCAGGTGAAGGACTGGGACTGCCACCAGAAAAGAGAAGGCAGAATGGGTACAGGATGGCTGTGATGAGATCCCAAAGGGCCATCAAAGGGGAGGATGTGCATGCTCCAAACAGCAATGGCGGTCCTGCAAGTGTCGATAGATGTTGGTTCTATGCAGGAAGGATGTCTTCCCCTCTAGGTCATTCTTAGGATGGTCTGCCACTGGTGGGCTGAGGGAATTCCTGATCAAGGAGTGAATGTTGCTAAATTACAGCAAACAGCTAAGAGCACTGGGTTTGGAGTCTGAAAGACTGGGTTTCTCCCACTTTCTGCCTCTGTGATTGTGAGACTTCATTTTCTCACCTGTAACAGTATCTTCTTTGCCTTTCTCCCCCTAACAGCTTTGAGGGTCACTTGCATGGTTTATGTGAAAAAGCTGTGTGAACTGCAATGCCCAATACTATTCCTTCTAAAGGTCCTTTTGTGTGCCAGGTCCCTTTTGTGTGCTGTGCCCCAGGGCACTGCCTGGGCAGGATTAGCATCCTCCCTCCCTCCCTCTTTGGGGAGGCACCACACCTGACCTGATCCTCAACACAGGGCCCTGGGACTCTCCAGCTGGGGGCAGAGTTCAGCTTGCAGACTTAGGCTCCGCCTTCTTTGGCAGATAACAAGGTGAGAGGTGGGGCAATAGTGCAGAGGCACATGCACAGAGCCAGGAGGCAGCAAAGCAGCCCAGCACTCTGGTCTCTCTGTTCCCTACCTGGGCACTAGCCTTTTGGAAGGACAGTCAGGACACAGTCCACCTGGGTTGTCCCTGGTTGTCCACCAACTCAACCCACTGGCTTCAAAACACTAGCAAAGGGAAGAGGAAAAGGAGTAAATGAGAATGGAGAATTGTAAATGTGTCAAGGGCTGACCTCCCAGGGCCTCCATTTCCATCTGGAAGTGGGAGTGTTGGTGTTCTCAGATGACCCCCAAGCCTCTAGTGAACTACAGTGCAGGGTGTGGAGCAAGAAAGTCCTGAGTGTGAATGCCAACTTTGCTTAGCTGTGTGACCTCAGTTAACCTCTCTGTGCCCCAGTTTAACAACATGTAACGGGATAATTATGCTTACCTCTAGGATCACTTGTGAGAACTAAAAGAAATACTACTGGGAATTTGCTCAACACTGAGGGGCCCAGTAAGTGCTTTTTCTCTTATCACCATCTTGGGGACCCTGCAACTCTATAGTAACTACGGAGTACCAGGAATTTTCCACAGAAGAGCAGGTGTGTGTGGTGGGGTGGGGGTGAGGCAGAATAAAGTCACTAGGCCTGTGGCTGAGGTGGAGACCTCCATGAATGAGGCAGATGGTCCCAGGAAGAGGGGCAGGGGTCCCTGTCATGGAAGGACAGGCTAGGGAGATGTCTCTCAAGTCAGGAAGTGGGGTGCCAGGTTCCCTGGGGAGGGGAACGTGCTTCCTGAGTCCTGGGGGTTCCAGGGCCCCGGGTTGAGATGCTGTGGAGACCAGGGGTGGGTCAGGACACCCTGACGCGCCCGGACTGTCCGCAGGTGCGCCCGCGCAGCGCTGGTCCATGCAGGTGCCGGCGGAGGTGGGCGCCACCGTGGGCGACGCGGCGGTGCTGCCTTGCACCTTCACGCACCCGCACCGCCACTACGACGGGCCGCTGACCGCCATCTGGCGCGCGGGCGAAGCCTTCACGGGCCCGCAGGTGTTCCGGTGCGCGGCGGCGCGCGGCAGCGAGCTCTGCCAGACCGCGCTCAGCCTGCACGGCCGCTTCCGCCTGCTGGGCAACCCGCGCCACAACGACCTGTCGCTGCTTGTCGAGCGCCTCGCCCTGGCAGACGACGGCCGCTACTTCTGCCGAGTGGAGTTCTCCGGCGACGTCCACGACCGCTATGAGAGTCGCCACGGAGTCCGGCTGCGCGTGACGGGTGAGGCTGGCGGGCGGCCAGGGCGGGCACCGCTGCAGACGGTTTTCTCCTTCCCAGTCCTGCCGCTGCGACTGGAAGGCAACAGGACCTGTCCCCGCTCATCCATCCAGGGGCTCTCAAGCCTGAGTGGTTAAGGGCCACCTGGGAACTTGTCAAAAACGCAAAATTCTGGTTGCAGGAAGCATTGGGCTGGGGACTGAGGAATGGCTATGTAATGCAATTCATAGAAACTGAGTGACCCCAGTAGCTGGAAGACAAAGGGGAGAGAAAAAGATGGAACAATAGTCTTCTATATGATGATGGTTACAATGATAGGCACTTGAGGACATCGCATTCCTCCTCCGCAGAGGTGCACAGGTACAAAGATGTCTGAAGCAGGTCCTCTTCCATAGAGCAGTGGCTGTGCACTGCAGCACCACCCCCGAACTCGGACAATAATGAATGGCCGCTTAGTGAGCACTTGCTATGAGGCTAGGCCCTCGTCATGCACACCACAAGGATCCATTTGCTAGACCTCAGCAACCCTACGAGGTAGGTTCTATGGACGATCCGCATTTTACACAAGGAGAAACAGGCAGTCAGAAGTGGGATGGCTTGTCCCCGGCTACACCTGTGTTGGGAGCCTGGCAGCCTGGCACCCTGGCACCCAGGTGTCCGCCTCTCCTCCCGAGGCCCCTGCACCACCCTCCTGCAGTTCTCCCAAGGGCACAGGGGAGGGGTGCCTCTTGTCTTTGCCCGCTCCTCTCTCACTGCTCGGTGTCCGGTAACCGTCACCCCTTTCCTCTTCCCTGCAGCCGCGCCACGAATCGTCAACATCTCGGTGCTGCCGGGCCCGGCGCACGCCTTCCGCGCGCTCTGCACAGCCGAAGGGGAGCCGCCGCCTGCCCTCGCCTGGTCCGGCCCGGCCCAGGGCAACCGCTCCACGGTGGTGCCTGGTCAGGGCCACGGCTACCAGGTGACTGCCGAGCTGTCCGCGTTGACTCACGACGGCCGCTACACATGTACTGCCACCAACAGCCTGGGCCGCGCCGAGGCCAGCGTCTACTTGTTCCGCTTCCGCGGCGCCACCGGGGCCTCAGCGATCGCGCTCCTGCTCGGCGCGCTGGGCCTCAAGGCTCTGCTGCTGCTGGGCATCCTGGCCGCTCTCGCCACCCGCCGTCGGCTAGGTGGGTGTGCAAAAGACCCGGGTAGGTGCGAGGAGGCGGGCCGGGGCTCTCCCCTCAGGTGACATCAGTTAGCTGACCAGCTGGCATGACACAACCACAATGTCCATTTTGCATCTATGCCCCATCTCGATTTCTTCTTCCCGCATGGAGCCCAGGAGGTGGAGCCAGCGTGAGTCGGATTTCACAACTAGGAAGCTGAGGCTGGGAGGTTAAGTACCCTGCCTCTTGCCTGGAGTCATGGAGAGAGATTCAGCCACTTTTGGCTCAGGAGCTGCCCCTTTCCACCACCTTACATGCTTTAGCCATGGGTTTTCTCAGAAGGCACTGCTCCATTGTGTTACTTCAAGCATCCTGAGAACCTGCTTGCGATGCACGGTGCTCGGAATAGAAGCTGCGTAAGACATGGTTCCCCGCCCTCCCACTGGAGGCTTTGCAGCACACTGTGAGAAGGTCACCCAGTTCCCACTAACTACAGAAGCCAGAGGATGGTATACTATTCTGGTGAGGCCAGGAGGGAAGGGCTTGCCCAAGAAGTGAGGTTGAGAGCCAAGCCAAAAAATCTAAGGACACATGAGCTCAGAAAACAAGGAGCAAACAGTGCTTCTGGCAGAGGGAACCACACATGCAAAGCCTAGCATCTTGAACTGGTGGGTGTCACAAGAGAGCTGCCACACTGCTGTTGCCAAGCTGGGTGGCACATTTGTTGCATGTCCAGGTTCTGGTCCTCCCAGGCTGATACCACTAGTCTCAAACTCCGGGGAGAAAATCTAAAATGACCTGGCTGCTGTCCTTGCTGTGGCCATCCTGCCATTCTCACTGGTTCTTCAAGGTTGCCATGCATTTCATGCCCATGCTCGAGGGGCCTCAGGCATTTTTTCTTCTTTCTGGTGAACGACCTCTCCCTCTGCCCTTTTCCTTCTTTACTTGGAGTCATCTTTCAGGTCAGGGCCTCAGTGCCACATCTGTGCACCCAGCTCCTCTGCTGTCTGCCCTGTGTTTCCTCAGGACCATTTTGCACAATGGGGTGGGTGCAGGTGTGTAGGCTGGAGGCTACAGTGCACACTCACACCTGCTCCCTCTTTTCCTTCACACAGAGCACCCGGTCCCCCAGGACACCCCTCCACGGTAAGTGTGCTCATTGCCTCTCCCCAATTCACCCCACCTAGTCCCACTGGCCAGGGGGTGCCAGCTTCACAGAACTTGACATGAGGAGAAAGAATGGGCAATGGGCAAGGCCAGGGTCCTTGTCCAGGGTCTGGGCCCACCCCACAGCTGCAGAAGCACCCCTCTCTCAGTCCAGCATAACCAAGAGCAGGCCACACTTAGCTGCTTCCCCTGACTCCCCCCCCCCAGCCTGCTGTCCATGGTGCTGAGGGGTGACACCTCCTGGCTCTTTGGTCTTACAGTCCCCCAGCATTCTAGAACAGGTTATCCCACACAGAAACCACCATGGGGATAGTTATTTTCCCAGCCACTCTACTGAAGGCTTCCCACATAAAATCTCATTAGAGGTTCTAAGGACCTGGCTTAGATGAGGAATCTGGGAATCCCAGCTGGGAAGACATTGACCCAGAGGTCCATGCTGTCCTCTGTGGTGTCCCCTCAAGT
Source organism: Glaucomys volans (assembly GCA_020662805.1). Classification (NCBI taxonomy): domain Eukaryota; kingdom Metazoa; phylum Chordata; class Mammalia; order Rodentia; family Sciuridae; genus Glaucomys; species Glaucomys volans. Next base: position 653,552 of record JAJEJO010000437.1, on the reverse strand, counting down.
GAAGGTCTGTGTTGAGGAGAAAGAATCCAGTTCTAGCCTAGCTCGGTGGTGCATGCCTGTAATCCCAGTGGTTCAGGAGGCTGAGGCAGGAGGATCACAGGTTCAAAGGCAGCCTCAGCAACTTAGCAAGGCACTAAGTAACTCAGTGAGAACCTGTCTCTAAATAAAATATTTAAAAGGGCTGGGGATGTGGCTCGGTGGTTAAGCACCCTGGGTTTAATTCCCTGTACAAAAAACAAGCAAACAGAATAAAAACGTTCTAGACCCTGGGTGCCCTGGGCCTGATGCTGGCTAAGGGCAGGGGAGTGGTGGTCCTTTGGGGCCCTCAGAAGAGCCTAGCCCCTCTCCAGCTGACTGCCCAGCATCTCCTGCAATCTTGATCTGTCACATATCCCTTTCCTTTGCTAATGTACTACTGAACCAAGTCCCCTAAATCAGGAAGCCAGCTGCTGTTCAGTCATTTAACAAACATCCAAGTGCCCACTATGTAGCAGGCACTGACTTGGATGCTAAAGGGACAGAAAAATCCTTGAACTCATGTTCCATAATGGAGAAATTTTTTTTGGATGAGGGGTGGGGTACCGGGGATTGAACTCAGGGGCACCCGATCACTGAGCCATATCCCCAGACCTATCTTGTATTTTATTTAGAGACAAGGTCTCACTGAGTTGCTTAGCACCTTGCTGTTGCTGAGACTGGCTTTGAACTCACGATCCTCCTGCCTCAGCCTCCCAAGCCACTGGAATTACAGGCGTGCGCCACCACACCCAGCCCAGATGTAATGCAGAATTTTAAAAAACACATACACAAATCATCTTAGACTGTAAATAAGGGCTGTGACAAGTGGATACAGTGATTAAGCAGAGCCCTCAGGGAAAGGGTGACCATGGGCTGTGTCTCCTTGGATCAGAATATCCTGGGGATGTGGCACCTAGGAAACCTGAGGCTGGAGCCTGGGGTGGGCAGGGGCTGCGGCAATGTGAGAAGGGTAAAGGTGAGGAGATGGCCCAGGTGGGACTCAGGAGGGAGGCAGCATGGCTGGAGCATAGGACAGGGAGTGGGCAGATGGGGCTGGAGGTGCTCTGAGTGGACTGGAGGATGGATTTAGCAGGAGTGGTCCCAGCTGAGCAAGGAGGGGGGACACCGTGTGGTTGTATGGACAGCGGTGTCACAGTGGAAGTAGAGAGATGGAAGGTGGGGCTTGCCTGAGGACAGGGTAGCAGCATATGTAAGGGAGGCGGCCAGGAAACAGGTTGGAGCTTGAGCCCGGGAGTTCTTACCAAGGTGACAGGGGAAGAAGGGAGCAGGTGTCAAGGCCACTCACGGCATGGAGGACAGGGGGTTTTGAGATGCCCACTGAAAGGAAGAGGGACCTGGGGGCAGGGTCTGGAAGTCAGGGACATGGAGCTGGTTTGTGGAGCCTCAGATGAGATCACTTGGAGGTGGTAGAGACCCTGGTCCTGGATGCTGTGCCCTCCCTATTCCTGTCCTGCTCCTGACATGCAGTTGGTCCTCAACCCCTGCTGGTTTGGACTCCACTGCCCTTCCATCTCATGTTCTTTTCCGGGCCTGTCCTGGGGTACAGTTTGGAAGGTTGGGGACCTCCCCTCCATTGGGCGGTCTGTTCACTTTCTCCTGTCTGCAGACCCCAGGCGCAAGAATCGAATTACGAAAATTTGAGCCAGATGAACCCCCAGGGCCCACCAGCTGCCACGTGTTCCCCACGAGGAGCCCCTCGGCACCAGCATCCGTTTGCACACGGAGAAGTGAAGGCCAACACGAGGTTTGCTTCCCAGGTAGCCCTCAGCTAGGTGACCGCTACTAGACATCTCCGAGCCCCTGTGACATGTACGCTAGTGGAGCAAGCATTCTGAAAGAGGGTGTGTACACAGGAGCCTCCACAGGAAACTTCCAGAACAGCTCCCCTCATCCTCTCTTACTAAAACAGACAGGAAACTGGCATAGGGTCTGGAGGCCCAGGCTCCATCCTGCTCTGTCACCAACCTGCTGTGTTTACCAGGACACTTTCTTCCACTCTCTGGGTCTCAATTTATCCACTATGGAGCAGGGAAAACAACATTCTTTCCCATTAATGGCAGCTCTATGACCATCTGAACAAATAATGGATGTGAAGGGGCTCTGGAGAATATGAGGCTGTCTCGGGTATGGGCCTTTGGATGTGCAGGGTTCCCAGATAAATGGGGCACTCACAGCAGCCTTGTGGTGAAACAAAGCATGCAAGAGAACAAGCAAGCTGGGGGGCAGTGTGTGCAAATTGTGCTCAGAGAAAGAGCAACTTCTGGAAACCTGGTAGCAGGGAGAGACCTGGAGTCCTGCCTTCTTCCATCTCCACTGTGACTGCTCTGCACTCTCACCCACCTCTTACCACATCTGCTGCACTGAACTGCCTTGAGCTGGGACCTCGAGGAAAGGAAATCAAAGACTGTTATCTCAATGCATCTGGAAGCTTGTCTCAGGGACTGAGAGCTGGGAGCCCTGAGGAAAGCTCTGAATCCAGGTGAATTAAGAAGCTACAAGCAGGTGTCTTGGCCCATGCTTGTGATCCCACCTACTCCAGAGGCAAGGGAAGGACGGCAAGTTTGAGATCAGTCTAAACCTGTTGAAACTCTTTCAAAATCAAATTTAAAAATGGAAAGGCTATGGCTAGAGCTCAGTGGTAGAGCACTTGCCTACCATGGTGAGGCCCTGGGTTCCATTCCCTAAGTACCATAAAAGGAAAACCAACAAAAGCCCAGCTGCAGTGCTGACCTCTCTCTACAGTATGCTTCCTCCTAGAATGTGGGAAGTCCAAAAGCAATGGCAATTTTGTCCCATCTGCCCCAATTCAGCCTGGATAATTTTGTGGGGGAAGAGGGGAGGCTGCTGCCTTCCCTATTTACACTCCAGTGTGAATTTGTTGGTACTATTAAGAGAGTGGGAGAAGAATCCAGGTAAGCTGGCAAGAGGAAGGGCCATAGGACAGGGGACTAAAGAGATCATGATGCCTCTCTGGGGATATGATTTGAAGGTTGAGAGCAGCAGGTTACCAGTCTCCCTTCCACTCCAGAGCCTTCACCAGGGACAGTGGGTGGCAGCTCGTGGTTAATGTGGGATCTAACCAGGAGCCTGTCTTAACTAGTAAGAGGTCACAAGAGGTGGCATCTGTATCTCCTTGCTCAGAAATGCTTTCAGGCACCTCCAAGGGAAGTCCTATATCACCAGGGAAGAAGTTCAGGACAAAGGAGTGATGTGTATTAGAACATCTGCTTGGTCTTTGAAGCCAGTTTTACCTCCAAGAAAAACTGACAGCAGTTATTTTCTATGTATCTGTTTCGTGCTAGGAACTGGGGATACAAAAATGAAGGTGGCACTGGGCATGGTGGTGCAGGCCTGTAATCCCAGTGACTCACAAGGCTGAGGCAGGAGGATCACAAGTTCAAGGCCAGCCTCAGCAATTTAGCAAGGCCCTGAGCAACTTGGTGAGACCCTATTCTCAAATTAATAAATAAAGAGGGCTGGGATGTGGAAGGAAAAGAAGTAAGATTATGTGCAAGTTGAGACAGCTGGGGTGCTGCGGAGCACCCAGACAAGGCAACTGGCCCCATCTTGGGAAGGTTTTCTGGAAGAAGCTACCTGGGGATGGTACTTGTTGGCTGTGCAAACAGGGGAAGGATGGAGATTGGGAGGGAGAAAAGAAGGACATTCTAAGCAAAGGGACAGTCTGAGCAAAGAATAGGAAGTTGATCACAACACAGTCTGTAAGCAGTTAGAAGTTGCCAGAACAAGAGGGTAGAGGCTGATTGGGTAGTGTACCGTGTGCGGGGTGGAGGGTGCTCCACCCCAGGCATGAGAGTAGCAGAAGGAACTCAGGGCACCCAAGAGGCTGAGTGTGGCACTGAGCTGTTTGTACTACTTGGCATGGCTGCATTCACCCATGTGGCCACTGCCATGATCAGAGCCTCAATGCTCTGGGCTGGGCCCTGGGCCTGGAGCAGTCTCCCCAGTGAGTTCCATGGGGCACTTGCATCAGGGACACCTGCACGGGGAGCTTGTTCAAATGCCCATTCTGAGCACCACTGGGACCTACTGAACCACAGGCTCAGGGGAGCCGACATTTTAAACAAGCTCTTCAGGTGGATTTGCCCCACACTTTATTTTTTTTTATTTTTGTTTATTTTTTTGGAACCAGGGATTGAACTCAGGGACACTTGGCCACTGAGCCACATCCCCAGCCGTATTTTGTATTTTATTTAGAGACAGGGTCTCACTGAGTTGCTGAGGGCCTCGCTAAGTTGCTGAGGCTGGCTTTGAACTCAGGCTGGCTTTGAACTCAACGATCCTCCTGACTCAGCCTCCCAAGTCACTTGGATTACAGGCGTGCGCCACCATGCCCAGCCCCCACGCTTTTATTATCATTTTCAAACACACACCAAGAAACTTGAAAGTGAGATGCTCACCCCCACACCACCACCTTCGTTCAACAGTTACTTGCATTCTGCGTGTGTGTGTGTGTGTGTGTGACTGAACCATTTGCAAGTGAGTGGCAGACATCACAGTCCTTCACTCTAAACACCTCTGAAGGCAAGAGCATCTCCTCCATCTCCTCTGTACTGTTACCACGCCTGAGAAAGTTAAAGTGATTCAGTAAAGCTGCCTTACATCCAGATTCAGATTTCCCCAACAGTCCTCAAAATGTCTTCTTGAGTTAGTTATTTCTAACCGGGATGCAATTGACTCCAGGTGATTCTTAGGCAAGAAGAATCAACTTCTTATCAACTTAGGCAGAAGTTGGATACTTGCTTTCTGGGGTGCCTGGCATTGTTCACCTCATTGTCCAGGAGTACAGGGATGCTGGCTAATGATCTGGTGCCCTTGGCTGTAGGACTTGCACTTGACAGCAGGACTTCTTGAATGGAAGAAGCAGGAATGGATTCTGATGGAGCGGTTTCAGATCGCATGGCCATGGGGAGCAGGTTCACAGAGAGCTGGAACCTCCTTAACATCGTGCACACAGTCATAAGCAACCTCTGCTTGGCCTCCTGATAAAGAAGCTGCTCTGAGGGGCAGCAGGGAGGGTGGGTGGGGACAGTGGACAGCACTTGACCATCCATCCCCTCTGTGAGAGGTCTGGGTGGGGCAGAGCTGCTGCGGCGGCCGCCGCCCCATTCCCTCCTCTCCTCCCTCCGCCACGGGCAAGCAAGGTCAGAGACCTGGGCAACAGGCTAGAAGGTTAGCATAGTTGGTACTTTCCACTCTCCTCTTGGGGCCACAAAGTCAAGGAGAGAAATGACTTAAATGACTTGGTGTTCTCAAGACTGACTTCCCAAGGCAGTGCAGAGTGCAGGCTGGGCCTTCAGCAAAACAAGTCTGCTCATGAGTTGCTTTCCAACCCTTAAATCCTGTGATTCTATCTTGAAAAAGCAGCCAAACTCAGAGAAGGATGAGCGGCACACCCACACCCAGAAGGCCTCATCCTTGGCAAATCCCAAATTGATGTTAATCCCCGGTAGAATGTATAGCCCCTCCCGCCCACTCTAGGCGTGTCTTACAAATCCATGAAAATTAACATTAAGGCGAAATTCCCTGGGATTCCAATACTGAAGGTCCATTTTCAGAGCCCACCCTGAGCAACCTCTGGGACACTGCCCTCTGCTGGCACTTGGCCCTCTTGGCAGTTCCCTCCCTCACACCAGATCACCACTCAGGCAGCCGAAGACTTGGTGCAGCTTTTAAGTCCTCCTATGGAGGTGAAGGCCACGGTACAGACCCTGAGGGGCTCTCCTGATCTGAGTCTCTGGTCCATGCCAATTCTCTTTGAAATCAGAGGCTTCACCATTGTGGTGAAACATCACAGGATAAAGATCTTACCCATTACAAACCAATTTAAAATTTTTCTTCATGTGATTATGTATGAAAAGGAGCCCTGCCAACCAATTTGCCGGAAACCAGACAGGCCCACCGTGGGTGAATTCACTCTGAATGTAGTTTATTTGCAGAATTTTACGTAATTCTTATTTCTTCCTGTTTCTCATCATTATATAAAAACTCATCCTTTGTACGAGCATGTAAAACATTGAACAATGAATAAGAAGTGAATATTGCACATTTAATGACCAAAACAAAGTAGTGGCTTTTAAAGGCCACTCTATACATGTGGGAAGAACAAGTTGAACACATTGAAGTATTTGTCTCCAAGGTAAGTGATTTTAAACCATAGAAAGAAAAATAAATTCTAACTCTCAGCGCTCAGAGAGATATCACATTGGTACATTAAAAAACAAGTTATGATCAACAACATTCCTTAGCAAGTTCATTATCCCAAAATAGGATCGGTAATATTTTTTACTCATCAGAAATCAGGAAGCTATCCAGAGTGAAGGAAACCTCAGAGACAGTTGCACCAGGTCACATGATGCTCCAGAACATGAGTGTCATGGTGGAGAAACAAAGTCTGCATCAGGGCCTAACTAAATGTCAAGAGCTTTACCCAGCATGACCCAGATGCAAATGGAAGATCAGAGTAGGGGACACTTTTCTTTTGAAAGCAACATGCTTATTTCCTACATTCTTATTTTGCCTAAGATAAGAGTTAACTGAGCAGAGAAATGGTCAGTTACTACCTCAAAATAAGCCATAAGTTTCCCCAACACGGAGCACAGACAGCAGTAAAGGATTAAGTGTGGAGCACCTTGTTGTGACCCGCCTCACACACATGCAATGAGACCAGTCTTCAGCAGCAACTAGTATTAAACTGAGGTCTGGAATTTGAATCCACCATGAGTTTAATGTGCCAACCATACGTCACAGCTAGAGCCAATGATGCCCAAGTGTTCAGAGAAGTGTCCTGCACTGTTTGACAGCAAGCACAACCATGCTAGGGCAGGGGCCAGGATGAGGGGCGCGGCAGAAAGCAGAGAAGGCAAGAAAGCCCTCTCCTGGCGCCTCTGAGGACCCACCTCAACTATGCCCCAGGTTGCGTGGCTTGTCTCATCTAGTCCCTTACTTTCCCCAAGGGTGGATCTTGGGACATCATGGTAGAAAACTAAGGTCTTTGGGGCATTTAGTCTGGAGAGGACTAAGGGATGGGGATGTGTGGTGTCAGGGGTGTGATGGGAAAGGAAATGTCTGTTGAGAGTGGGGAGCAAGAGAACAGAGCCAGCTTGCACTGCCCCAGGCAGGTCCACAACCAACTGGCAACCTCCTCAGGAGATACCCCACTGCCAGCAGAACTACACAAACTTGCCAGCGGCAGCCTGAGTGTCCCCACAAGGGCTGGACTAAGGCTACTGGCTGGGTAGGGGAGGCTGAGGATCCCACTGAATGAGAGGTGGACCCCAGGTGTGTTAAAGCCCCCTTTGACTTTTAACTGTTGATTATTCTAGACATTTATTTCCTGCTCCAGAAGCAACAACTTATTTTAGGAACAAAAACCCTATGAAAAATGGTGTTACCACCTTTCAAACACAAAGGCACAGACATGATTAGCCTATACAATACAGGTACGCTGGTTTTGGTGAACACTGAGGAGGAACAAGGTTGTCACTTGATTGGAGGAGATTAGGTAGGTTTGCATTCTCTACACTAACTTCCTCCAATCTCAAAGAGAGTCAGGCACAGCCCTGGGGAGGCAGAGGCATTCAGAGACTAAGCTAACAAACCAATCAAGAAAGCAGCCACACGTCAGAGCTGAGGGCGACAGTATGGGACCTCTGGGAACAGTGGGGCTAGTTCCACCTGCTAACTGTCACACTGTGCAGACACATCCAGCAGGACCTTCCTGCCTCAATGGCCTGTCTTCTAGCTCTCTGCCTTCCATTTGCTCTAGTCAGATACAGAGCAAGGACATGGGGGAACACGGCTGCCTCTCTGACCCCCTCTACCACAGGGTAGTAAGGATGGGAGAGGCACTTTTCATTGAGAATGGAACACTGTCTCCTCCTTCCTGCTCCCAGGAAGCATCAGACATCCATATCTGAGCCGGATGCCATGGCCAGCCACTGTGTGAGTCCAGAGTGTGCACCTTCCATGCTGCTCAGCCCACAAGCAGGCCTGGGTCTTGCCCAATGCCACTGCTGACATGCAGCACCTGTCACTGTCTCTCAGACTATGGCCTCGCACTCTCTGAAGGTTGGCTGTCTTTTTGAGCACAGGTTTGTCACCTGCAAGCAGAGGCAGGCTGGCCGAGGTGCAGCCTTCCTTCTGCAGAAGCAGCAGCAGCACAGCCAGGTTCTGAAGTTTTCAGTATCTTTAAAGTACTGAGCCCCCAATTCCCACAGGAACCTATGAGATGAGCAAACCTGACATGAAGTGTGAAGAAGTGCAAGCACTTTCACTGACAGTCTCTACAAATCAAGTTACAAGGTCAAGTACATAGGATGACATCAGGTGTAAAGATCTACATCGACTTTAATGTCTAATATATTCTACTAGTGTGAAGAAGCCCTGAAATTCAGATGTGCAGAAGTTACAACCAAAGGTTGACTTTATTTTTTAAAACCTTTACAGACTAAATATGTTATAAATATTATAAACTTTCAAAAATTAACAGATTGATCATAATTTTTGTTAGAATGTACATACTGTCACTCAAAAATTTCACATTCTAGGATATCAATAATTTCATCTTCCTCAAAGAAAACAGTACACAAATATTTCCTGTCATAAAATCACTGCTGCCAAATCAGCCAATTTAACTGTCCACAGCTTCTAAAATTTTTCATATACATAGAATAAGATGACTGATTTTGAAAATGGAGAGAAGCAAAAACTAGGCAAGCTGAGACGTGTCACTGTGAGATGACTCGCGGTGGCCTACAAAACTCAGACACTGAACAGGGATGTTCTTTATTGGAGTTCTGAGGCATGTCTGTGAGGCAGAATTGTTCTGTCCAATGAAGAAGGAAAGTTCCTACAACTTCCAAATGTGGGGGTATGTGGATATGTGGGAGAAGATTTGTATTCTGCTAACTATATCCCTCCGTCTCTACTGAGAGCCTTGGGGGATGTCAGACATTTGGGGGCTTTTTTCTAGGGCTGCACAAAACTCACAAAGAAAGACACATTATGAAAGATGGACAAACAAAATCCATTTTGAGCCAAGAGTTATGCTGACAAGTCAGATGGGTAACTCCTGGGGGAAATAACATGAGCAAGAGATGGCACTGAACGAGGCAACGCTGCAGACAGGCTTTGGTAATAAATGACTGTGACAGCAGCTGAAGGCACGGGGCACCTCCAAAAAAGCCATATTTCAGAAATTCTGCTGCCCTGGCCCAGTTTGCATGGACAAGTGTTTCAGCAGGTCCACCAGCTTTATCTGAGTTTAAATATGGAGGGAAGAAGCAAGCAGGGAATGGAAAGGTAAGTCCCCTGATCAAAACTGGGAACTTTAGATAGTAACCTTGGTGTCTATCCAGAGTTTCAAACTTTGATGTTGAAGGAGTGAGGTGAATGAGGGGACCTGTGGGTATGGAGGAACTCTGGTGGCTGGAGAGAGTCAGCACTGTGCACCCTGCACCATGTGGACCAAATAAAAGGTGTGTGTGCTCAGCATGCTCATCACAGAGCACCAGCATGACACGCTGATTCAGATGGGGGCTCTTCCATGAGGACACACAGCCAGATGGAAGCAGACATGTCACCATCTCTGCTGACCACTATCATCAGGATCAAGGGGTCATGTTTTGCACATGGCTCACTTCAATTCGTCTTTTTTTAATCTCTCTTCTGAGAGAAATAACAATACCTTTAGGCTGTGTATTTCCCCACATTTGAGAAATGCAGAAATTCACAAGGTTGATTTTTTTCACACTAAAAGCACACAAAGGGGGTTCAAAGTGAGGGTTATATATGTATATGACTCTCAAAGCACTCCGATCTGGCACAGGAATCTTGACATTTAAACAGGGGAGACAGAGGACATACCATGAAAATTCCCTCTGCAGGACTTACGAGATGACTAGGACAGTTGGCAGCTGTGAGTGGCTCTGTACCCAAGTGGAACTTAGTAAGTTTCAGTTGTGAGGAACATAAAAACTAAACAGTTCCCAGGGAGTGAAACACACACGCATACAAGGAATTGCCTAAGGTCTCCCAACTGCATCTCAGTCAGCCATTCCATGGCTCAACCGAACTCTGCAGTAAAACTGAGCAAAGTTACTTGTGCAACAGCAAAGTTAAATGTAAACATAAATGGTGACAGGGTTTGTCAAGAGCCTCATGGTTACTACCGTATGTTGTCCAGATAATGCACTTCTGGGTAGAGACAGTTAACGAGAAGAGCCAGGAAGCTTTTCCCATCTTGGAGGCAATGGCCAGGATGCTTTATAAACTGGGCAGCTTGCAAAATCTGATCCTGGTATTCAACGTACTGTTTACTCAGGGTCATGGATTCAAGAGCAGTCAGAGCCTAAAAGATATGAAAGACAGAGAGTTAGCCCCATAGATGCTTCCTCTCCCTACTGGGCACACCCACCCCACATGAAGTCCCCCACTCCACCCACTCCTATGCGTGGGGTTCATGACACTAAAGAATATCAATTCAAAGGAGGGATTTGCTTTGAAAAGCAAATCACAGAGGGAGAAACACAAATGTAGAAGATGTATTTTTTGAGGATGGCAAGTGACCCAGAGGTTGAGAAATAAATTCCCAGGTTGGCTGTAAACAGAAGTCTTAGTGTTGAAAATAAACTAGAGATATTGTACTAAGTTATGAGCTCTGTGAACAGAGTCAATCAAAAACAGGAATCCAAGGGGGCAGGAATCATCCTCTCTCTCCCCCAATACCACCCTTTTTCCAACCACTAAAGACAGGTTGCCTAAAATTAATCCTTTCATAAAAGAGATGGTGTTTTTCAAGTCTGAAGATCCTGATGGCAAGTATGCAGGAAGTATACTGGAAGGCAGGCAAAGGGAGCCTGGGTGACCCTCAGGCAGTTAAGGCAGAGTCCCAGTGCCCCAGATCCTGGGGCCTCTGGAGAGCTGAAGACTTAAACACATCCAAGATGCATCCCCTGACTTCCCACCCTGCCCTCAGAGGACTCAGCTCCCCAGCTGTGCCGCTTCATGCAAGACATGAGGGTCTCCAAAAGCAGCTGTCCAGTCAGCAAGTGACAAGTTACCAGGTATTTTATGAATGGAATCCCTGTGGAAAACCTGCCAATTGTACCATGTGATCCTTGCTCTTAATATCTCACCCAGCATGCAGCTGACTGAGTCATCGAGCTGCCTGAGACAAGCAGCCAAGGGGGCTCAGCACTTACCACGCACACAGACATCCTGCAGAGTGGCGAGTGGGAGCAAACTGGAGCCAGGCTATTGGTACTGACCTGCTGAGCTTTTGGGGTCAGATGTAATTCAGAACCAGGCTTCAATCGGATCTGATCTTCTGTAGGAACCTGAACCGAAAGGAAGGCAGCCATGCCTCGGGCAGCTACTCGGAACCTGAGGTAATAGAGAAAGGCGAAAACAGATAAGTGACCATTACAGCAAGTATTAAATAATAAATACCATATTTTCTATGAAAACACAAGATAAACATATTTCCAGATCTACTATGTAGTAAGCCTCTTAAGGAAAATCTTAAATATAACAATATGTGTGTAATTCAGATTCAAGAATGAAAGTGTTGGCAAAGATGTAGAATAACTGGAACATTCATATACTGCTGCCAGGAATGTAAACAGTGCAGGCACTGTGGAAACCATTTTGGCACTTCCTTAACCAGTAAAGTATACAGTTACCATATGACCCAGCAATTCTCCCTGGTATACATCTAAAAGAAATGAAAACAGATGTGCTTCGAAAAATTTGTACATGGCTGTTCATAACATTATCCACAAAAGAAAAAAGACTGAAATAGAACAACTGTCCATCAAATGATGAATGGATAAACAAAATGTAGTAGATCCATAAGCTAGAACATTATCCAGCCATGTAAAGGAATGAAGTATTGACACATGTACAACACAGCTAAACCTTGAGAATGTTATGCTAAGTGAAAGAAGTCAGACAGTAGAGGCCACATATTATAAAATGGCCATTTTCACAAAATGGCCAAAGTAGGATTTAGTATATAGTCAAAAAGTCAATTAGTAGTAGCCAGAGACTAGAAGGAAAAGATAATGGAGGTGACTGTCCAATGGGTATAGGGCTTCTTTTGGGGTGATGAAAATGTTCTGGAACTAGATAGTGATGACTGCAACAATATTTTGAATTTTTGAAATGGCACTGAATTGCACATCCTAAAATGGTTACCATATATGTACATTTGCTATGTAAGTTATTTATATTTCACTACAGTTTTTTTAAAAAAGAGCACTTGAAATGATCAAAAGATACACAGCTGAATTTTAGTGAAACAAAAATCACAATCCTGCCAAATTCTATCATAAAAAAAAAGAAAAAAGAAAAAGAAGGTTAACTGCTTTGGAATGAGAGTTCTCCAGCACTGCATCAACACGATGGGCCACTCCACAAGGATGGTGACATCACACTGGTATGAGAAGTTTTCAACACTGACAAGGGCTTAAAAAGAAAACTATGATATTCTTTCATACTTTAGGATTTTCAGCAACAAAACCTAGTCTGTTTTTCATTACTTACCCTTTTTACCAACCAACTTTAACCCACCCTAAGGACTTAACAGTTCATTAGACTGAGCCCTTTGCAGATTCTGGACTTCCCTGAACTCACAACACAGATACCAAGTGCCCATGATAGTGCCCAGAGGTTTTTTTTGTTTTTGTTTTAATAGGAGAGGATTTTTCTTTTCTTTTCAGAGCTGAGGACTGAACACAGGGCATTTACCATTGAGTTACATCCAAGTCCTTTTTATTTGTTATTTTCAGATACAGTCTCCCTAAGTTGCTTAGAGCCTTGCTTACTTGCTGAAGCTGGCCTTGAACTTCCAATCCTCCTGCCTCAACCTCCCAAGTCCCTAAGATTACAGGTGTGTGACACCGTGCCTAATGAAATGACCAATGTTTTTTAACCCAACCTCGCATACCATCGCTGGCTCCAAACCAAAAAGAAATCAGTTGTGTAATCAGATTACAAAGTCAACATAAAGAGATAACACTAAAATATACTGAGTTTAAAATTGTTTCCAAGCAAGAAAAAATAAAAATGTTTTTTAGAATATCAAGATGTAATCAAGCTCTGGGTTGTTTTGTTTGTTTTGTATTGTTTTGTTTTGTTTTGTTTATTTTGTCCCCCTTCATCTTTCTGGAAAACATAACACCTACACAAAAACCCTACCCCAGAGTCCCACCCTGAAATAGATGCAGCCACCTGAGGCCTTCCAAGAAAGCAGTGGTAGGTGCATCCTCACCTGTTGGACAAGGGTGACTTCCGGCCCAATCCAATTGCCCCCAGAATCCCAGAGCTGAGCCTCTCCTCAGCCAGGAGGTTCTGCCTGCTCTGAAGCATTAGCAGAATTCGGACAACAGATTCCGTGAGGACCGAGTCATTCTGCTCAGTCTGAATCAGGGACAGCTGCAGGACTTGGTGCCACCACAGAAACAGCTTTGCCTCTTCCTGTGCAGAGCTGGGGAAGGTGCCAGAGGAAGGAAAAGATGAAGTGAGATTTTTTTTCCACTCCCATTTAACCTAAAGTCCCCATTTGACTTTTAAGTAAAGGAGACATTCAGTACCTTAAAAGCCTAAGCTAATTGGTGTTAATAAAATGCTAATGTAGTGGGACTGTAACAGCTACCATTGGTGAATGCTTACTCCATGCTAGACACCGTGCCTGGGCTTATGCTTTCACTTACTGTTCACAACCCTGGAAGGGAGAGATTTTTCTCTCTACTTCATGCATGGGAAAGCTGAAGCCTGGTGCTTAAAATGCTTGCTTTAGGAAATAAAAAACTGGCTCAGAAAATTAGCCCTTTAAGAAAAGAATCTTTTCCAAACAAATGTCACGGTAGCTTATAGCTTTGTTTTTTATTTGTGACTTGATTGTGTGTTCTTAAATTACCCAAACCCTAAATTCCAAGTTAATCAAGTACAAGTTTTATAAAGCAGCCAAAGGCCAACACACCTTGGATACACCTGCTCCACCCACTTGCTGAGGATGAGCAGCACTTTCATTTCATTCCTTAGAGTCTGTTCACTATTCAAACACTGGAGCAGGTAAACATACAGGGTTAGGTAACTGCCAAGGGCCAGGCACTCCTGCAGAAATTCTTCTATAGTGAGCTCAGGAACTTGAAGAGACACCAGAATTGGGCCCCATCCCAAATTTTGATTGAGGGAGCCTAGGAAAAGAAACCAAGAGGCGACATCAAGACATAAACAAGAGTCTAATTATTTAACGAATGCAACAAATCTTTTCACTTTAAGCTTCAGGCCAAGGTAACATCTCATGTTGGCTCTACAGACCACAGAAGTGACATGTGGGTTGGAGATACAGCTCAGTGGTTAGAGTGGTTGCCCAATAGCACGTGAGGCTCTGGGTTTGATCCCAAGAACCATATTCACACAAAGCTCAGACCATATCTCCAGACATTGATTTTTTTAATAACACAAATGAATTTCAAACTTACTAGAGATAGTAATTACTAGAGATACTAATCCTAATGATTACTAGAGATAGTAATCCTAATGATTCTCAACTCTGCAGAGAGTGAGGGCGGGGTGCATGGTGGCATGCATATCACCTCCACTGATGGACATGGAATGTTTGTGGGTTGCTGGGATAGGACGATGGCAGGTTATGGGCACTCCTGGAACCTAGCTCTGCTATCCTTCTTTCTCTCCCATTGTCTAGTATGATGTATACCTGAATATCAGAATAAAAAAGAGGTGTTCTAGCAATTCTTAATCAGAACAGGTTGTTTCCTGAGTCTGAAAGTTTAGAAGTAGGGAAAAAAGACAGGAGAGAGTAATCTCTTAACAATAGTTTAAAAAGCATGATCAGAAACAGTAAGAAACATTTCTATAAAAACTCCTTTTATCAAAACTGACCAAAAAAAGGGGGAAAATAAACATAGTGGAGTATTATTATATAGACTGGGGAGAACAATATTTGTTTTGAGGACCAAGACTTTGCCTTTGACAGCAGGGTTGGTCTGATACTCTAAAACCAAAACAAGTAATGTAAAACAAGTTAGAGCCTTTGCCCCTTGAAAAAGGTGATGGTACCAACAGATATGGATGAGTGATTCTTATGCTAACTGCAGATCTTTATGAAAAAAAAAATGTACTAAAACATCCATTTCCAGAGAAGAAATTAGAATGGTAGAATCTGAAGAGATATCCCCTGGTGACAGAGCTTTAATCTTCCTGAAAGACCAACAAAAGATGGGGTCCCCTTACCTTCCTTGAAGTAGGCAGAGATGCAGGCTTCTGTAGTCTCTGCCATGTGGCGGACGGATGCCAGGCTCTGGCAGGCTGCTGTTAACAGGGGCAGCACCACCAGCCCATGTACTTTTTGGCCAATCCAGGTGCGGATACTGCCCCGGAGGAACTCTGCCGTTGGAATGGCTGCATTGTTCATCATCATCAGGACTTCCATAAAGAGGCTGCTGAGGGCCATGTGGCGGGTCTGGCTGTCCATGTCTGAAGGAGAACACAGACATGCTCTCAGGCTGCTGGCATAGGGACAGGATTGTGATCATGAGAACAACAGTGCTACAATCTTAGCTGCTCTCTGGGCAGATACGATAAACTAATTAGCAAGAGGACCCTCCATCCCCACTCCAACCCCCAACACAGTCACTGCCAAGCTATCAATATTCTAGAGTGATTTACACAGATAAAGATTATTGCTTAAAAGCAAATATAAAATTATGGAAAATCTTTTAAAAGGTTCCTAATAGCAGCTTTTATTTCTTTTCCTCTTCCTCCTCTTTTTTTTTTTTTTTTTAAGAGATAAGGATCTCTCTATGTTGCTCAGGCTGGCCCCAAACTCCTGGGCCTATAAGAACATGCTACCATGCCCCTATTTCTTTGTTTTTTCAATAAGAAAAGTAGACAGATTGGTAAAAATAAACAAGTTCTTCAAAGAAAATCATAGGGGAGAAAAAAGTCGAATACAAGAAAAAGAACAAATTCCATTTCACAAGCAAATGTGAAGGGAGGTCATTGGGGCAGACTCCTTCACCCACAGCATGAGAAATACATTTCACTGGGAGTTTTAAAAGGCACAACTGTTTCAAGCTCTTCTTGAGTTGGGTACTTTAAAAAAAAAAAAAAAAAAAAAAAAAAAAACAAACCCAGAACAGAGGCTTTCTGGTCACAAGACTCAGTTTAATGTCCATGGGACTGATAAAAAGGAGATCTTACTCATTACAAACAACAAAACAAACTCACTACTTAGACACTGTAAAACAGACCCTAACAATGTTAACTGTAAGACCTACTTCTTATCAATTAAGAACTTAAAAAATCTTGAAAGAGATAATAATAGCAATGTGCATGGGAATTTTTTTCATATATTTCTGTAGGTATGAATATTCTTAGTGATTAAAGCTTTGTCTCAATTTCAACTGAACAGCAATTTCAACTCTAATTTAACTTTTAATTATGACTCACAGGAACAAACTACTACAATGAGCCTCATAACAGATCCTAGCCTCTCCCCTTCCTATTCATCACCAACAGGGGCAACAAACATTTCCCTGAAAACCAGATCTGATCTTGTTACTCTCCAGATTAAAATTTTCCTAAAATACTCTTCCCGCCCCCTTCCCTGGTCGGCTATTGTTCAAAGTTCAAGGCCAAATCACGAATGACCAACCATGGCATAGTTTCTCCAGCACCTACTGACTTTTCTTTTTCTTGTCTCTCGTTTGTTTTTGCAGGCGTGCAGGGGGACAATGTAGCTAGTGTGAATTCTTATTTTGAAACCATGTGAGGAACTGGGGATGCAGATCTATGGTAGAGCACTTGTCTAGCATGCTTAAGATCCTGGGTTTGACTCCAAGCACCACGGGGGAAAACAAAAAAGAAACCTGAGGGTCAGTTTGTATTTAACCAATACTCAAAATGGACCTCTTTCCCTGCCACACAGACATCTGGCCCAACCCCAAGACCAGAAGAGAGAACTGTCCTTGCTCTCCACTCACAGGAGCATGGCTCATCTGTGCAGGAAAGATGTCGCTCTGTGGCTTACACATGGGACCCATGCTTTATCACCCCTGCTATTATCCTGAGAGGGCTCCAGTGAGAGCCAGCCTCTATTCCATCTACCTTTATGGGTTCCCCCTTTCACTTCATATCTGGCCTCTGAGATTTCCCAGCATCCTTGGCTGTTTTCAGCAGGAGAGGCAGTCCAATCCCCCAAACTGGTAGCAGCAGAAATTCTCCATGTAAAGTATCTTGACAAGTCTACAGGTGATTCTGAAGTGCTCTCCTACTTCAGAGTCAAACCCCTAAGAATGCTGCTCGCTAGCAGGTCTCCAGCTACCTTCTATTAATTAAATCCAATGTGTCTAGCTTGACCCCCAGTCCAGGTTACCTCACACCAGCATCTGCCAGGGTCAATTCCTTCTCAAGTTCTTAACACTTGTGACTCTCCCCAAGGCTGAGAGTCCCAGTGTCCAAGCAGCTCTTTGACCACTGCCTCTCTGGGAACAGGAATAGCAGGGTTCTGCCCATTTTCCTCATCCTACAATGCCTTACACATCACAGTAATTCACAGATTACATGAGTATATGGCTTCCCACTGGTCACTTACCGGGCGGGTTAAAGACAATGATATCATCTAAGAGCTTAGACATTTCCTGTTCTAGGACAGCAAAGGTGACTTTTCCAGTTTGTTCCAGGGTGCTGAGGAATTGAACCATCTGATGAGTGAAAGCTTGGCATTTTGGAACCACATCCTGACAAACAAGAAAAGGATTATTCAAATGAATCCAAGCAAGGAGTGTTAACTGAGCACTCCCTGGGAGCAGGGCAGGGAGTGGAGAGGACAGATCAAGAAGCCACGGGAAGTCCTCATTCATGCAGTCCGGGGTCCCATGTTTGGGGCTATGCAAACCTGTGGTAACTAGACTAGAACCGTCTTCTCCCAAATTCCACACAACACCCTTCCTTTTCACTACATTCATCACATTAACCAAATACTGATGACCTGCCAGGATCTGTCCAAAAACTTTCATGCTCACTATCTGATCCAATCCTCACAATACTTCGTGAGGTGGTCCTGAGTTTGTCAGACCTCAATCCTATACTCATCACCCTCCCTGCCACTCTGCCACTGATGACACTCAGATCATGAAACCAGTAGCCCACTGCCAGCTCTCAATCCTTCAGACCTCTGGTCATCACGTGACACTACTAATAGCTGAAGGCTTAGCAAAAGAGAGAAACCAAAGGATCCAAGCAAGGGGCCTGTGTGAGTACACAGTGACATTACCCTAGCTTTCTCTGTTGAGCAGTCAGCATGTTTGAGACTGTCCTCCGTGGTACTTATGCTACTTCCAGTCCCAAAGACCTTGCCCTGCCTTTTAAACCATCTTCACAACTTACAAGATGCTTCTGGCTGTCGGTAGAAATGGAAAGGCCCGCAGACACTTTCAGAAGCTTTACAATCAATTCAGCAGAAGGTTCCTTTGCCAGGATGATGGACGGTGGGTAGTGACTGCTGAAATAACTTAGCACACTCTGGTACGACACAATGTCCACAAGGTGCCACGAAAGTGAGCTAGTCTGTCCCAGGAGACTAAGTAAAGGTGAATCCTAAAAACAGAACAGATGGCTTTAGTTCCGGAGCCCTATCTTTCCAGAAATGTGTGTCTCTAACTAGTCCATGGGAAAACCACTAAGTTGACCTATGACAAGAACAGAACCTCTGATGTCAAATAAGAATCTACTCCTTAGAAGCATTAGTAATGACCATAACCAAAGTCATGGCAAAAACCCACCAACATTAAGATCTAAAAACTATTCAGAACCAGTTTTCAAAGGAACTCTGTTCTGCTGGCCCACGCCAACACACTTCCAGAAGCACAGAGCAGGAACTAGGAAGTAGATATAAAATAAAATAAAATGGATTAATATAGTCTAACTCAGTGGGTTTCTCTTCATGACTTAGAACTAAACAATGGATGATCAAAGAAAAGCAAGTATCTTGCTGAAGGCACAGCTCATATGCCATGCATCTATTCATGCAGACGGAGGCACGGCAGGGGGAATTAACAGAAAAGCCACAACCAAATAGAAAGTGAGGAGCTACAGAGCCTCGTCTGATTGCAAGCCCCCAAACTTACAGTCTGGTCTACGAGTTGAACTTCCTTTGCCAGCAAAATCATCATGAAAAGAAGGCAGACAATCATGCTCCGGGTTTCAGGCTGGGGACTGGGATTCCAGGCGTCAGCAAGCACACTAACCCAATTGACTTCACAGAGCACAGACCCCAAAAACAAGAAACAGCTCTTGGGGCTTCCTCGTTCCACCTACAAGGAAATGGATGAAAATTATTGTTTTGCTTTATGCTGTTTGACATATCTTTAAAATGTATATAAATAAATGTTTCATGTATTTGTTTTTAAAAACATTTTTCCAAGATTACACATATCATCCATAATCCTACCTTCCAGAGATAAGATGTAACATTTGTCATATCTTTCCTGTCATGTTCAGTGTATGTGTGCATTTTTAAGTTTGTTTGGATTTTGTTATCTATTTCAATAATTCTTTGTTTTGGTTACTGAAACAAGGTTTCACTATGTTGCTCAGGCTTTTCTCTAACTCCTGGATTCAAAGGATCCTTCTTCAAGAGCCTCCTAAGTGCTGAGACTACGATATACACCACCATGCCCTACCAGGAGAGGAACGACCTCACCTAATCCCAACCCAGATGAAGATTCCTTGCCAAACTGAGTCACTGGAGCTGCAGGAATATGTCAGAATCTTCAGGTGTGCTGAACGATGAAACTGAGCACTACTAGTTAGAATTCCCAAACCTGAGTGAATATCAGAACCACCAGGACCTTAAAACACAGATAGCTGGGCCCACCCCCAGAGTTGTTAATTTCCCACATATGGGTTGGGAGCAGGAATGTGCACTGCTAACAAGTTCCCGGTGATGCTGATGCTGCTGTCCCCAGGATCATGAACTGAGACCTGCTACAATATATAATACTTAATATTACTTTTTTAATGTAATGTTATATTATTAAAAATTTCTTCATATCATTAGTCTCTATAATTTTTGATGACTACATAGTGCTTAAACTCTCATAGAGTTTTTTTAGGGGTATATATACTATAAAGTGTATAATTAACCTCGAAGTTATATTTTATAAGCCTATTTCAATATTTCTAATTTATTTAAAATAAAACATGGCTAAATCATAAGATTTTTCTTTCAAAATAAAGATTAAAAGCTCTTTGTAAAATCATGATCTATGATTTACTTCTTCCCATTACTGTATATTATGTTAACTACTAATTCTCTTCCCTCTTAGAAAACAATTCATCCTCCTTTAAAATCTGTTCTCCATGCTCACTCTCAGTCTTGCAAAAAAAAAAAAAAAAAAGAAGCATACTTCATTATGCCAACAAGATATAGTGAGTTAAAAGATTTCCAGCTTCTGGGCAGGTCAAGGGCCATCTATCATCAGAATAATATCCCTAGAGATAGATGAGAGTCTACAGCATCCCTTGCCAGACGGGTCTATTATTTAATCAGTCTTACAGTGAAGGTCGTCCTCTTACTTAGTTAAAATCCAATCTTATGGTTCCTTAAAACAACTTTCTCTCATGTTCATAATGGTGATTAAACATCTATTTAGTTTCTACCTCATTTACTAAATGCAACTGCAAAATCATTCTTCAACCTTCTATTTCTCTAAAACAACTGCCCTCAGCTTCTTTGATGCTTGCTGCAGAAGAGTGATGCACAAGGGTAGCACTGTGCAGAGCTTCACTACAGCATGAAAAGGCTCCAGTACAGTTACTAATCATCAAAAATAACTAGAGAACCTGGGGATATACCCCAGTTAGTAGAGTGCTTGCCTCACAAGCACAAAGCCCTGGGTGCAATCCCCAGCACCGCAAAAAAAAAAAGAAAAGAAAAGAAAAGCTATACAGCCGGGCACGGTGGCACATGCCTATAATCCCAGAGGCTCAGAAGGCTGAGGATCACAAGGTCAAAGCCTCAGCAAAACCAAGAAGCCTAAGCAACTCAGTGAGACCCTGTCTCTAAATAAAACATGAAATAGGGCTGGGGATGTGGCTTAGAGGTCGAGTGCTCTTGAGTTCAATCCTGGTACCATAAATAAATAAATATACACATAAATAAATAAATAAATAAATACCAACTAAAGCACTTAGGGTGTCTTAATGATAAATGTGACACTGAGAGTCAACATAAATTAACTGATGACTAATGAACAAATGAACCGAAACTATCATAAAAACCTATGCTAAGATTATAAAGGGTTTTTTTTAATCAGAAACTTAGAACAACAAAAACCGTGCCAAATGCCTGACTGGTATATAAGTAACCCTGCAGTACCTGTTTTTTGTTAACTATTGCTTCTACTACAGACTCACATGCACACTTACTGGTACCTTTTTTCAGACCATTTCAGGTGTTTTTACAATTATGATGCATCTATTGTAACACATTTTATCATCTACATTCTCATCATTCACTTACATGACTGCTAAAAGAAACTAATGGCTTGAATACCAATTCACATTTTGCTTTAACAGAGCATTTAACAAGTTGTTCTAATGACAACATTCTAGAAAAAAACATGTACACAAAAACATCAACCAAGACTGAGCAAGACAAATCATTAAACTACACACGCACACAACATAAAGTCTAGAGAATGACTGACATATTACAGATAAAATGTTTCTCTTGGTTTTAAAAACTATTCTGTAGATCTTTTCCAATCATCTACTAACACACATAAAGAAATTACTTCCACAGCCTGCTGCTTTCCACAAGTACCACTGAGGTGACACTGAATGTGTACACAGTCCACTTTGGCACACACTACCCCGGCACAGAACCACAGGGAAGAGGCTGCTCCCAAGCAGCAGGGCACTCCAGGGTGTGGTGACAAAGTGGGTGAGGAGCTCACTTTGAAAAAGGCCTCCATGAGCATCTGATCAGGATGCAGGTCCTTCCACTGGAGTTTCTGGTATGCACTATGGAAAGCATACAGAATGAACTCGGGCATTTTGGGCGCTGTACATGCTTCACAATAATGCATCAGGTGCAACCGAAGGGCTCCTTCATCACCTGGCAACAGCTTGTCTAGAATGTAAAAAAGAAAATACAGCTGAAGACCTTTGATTTTATGCTTTTTTTCTTCTTGTTTCCTCTCTCTCTCTCTCTCTCTCTCTCTCTCTCTCTCTCTCAGTACTAGGGATTGAACCCAGCAGTACTTCAATTCTCCTGCCCCAGCCTCCCTAGTCACTGGGATTATAGGCATGTGCCACTACACCCAGCTGGTTTATCTTTTTTGAAAAACAAACAAACAAAAAATTACAAAACATGAATTTGAACCAAATATTGAAAATCAAAGGTTCTCAATGTGACCCCAATTTCAAAGATTTTCATGTGCAGGAGGGGGAACACTGCCAGATAATAATAATACTGGTATTTTAATTACTTAGGGAACTGGTATGGGCAAATGATGTTGTGGAGATCTACGGCCTTTTAACTCTGATATGCTCTTATAGTCTGTTGCCCTCAGCATGGATCCAGTCTCATGTTCCACATCATGAATCATTATAGAAATGAAATCCAGTGAACACCACATCACCTGTCAGATCACCTTTTATCAAAAGGACAGAAGATGAGTGTTGGACAGGATGTGGAGAAAGGCGCTCCTATCAACTGGTGGGAATGTAAATCAGTATAACCATTATGCAGAAAGGTTGGGGGGGTGGGTATTCAGAATACCAGCAACAGGCAACACCTGAAGAGGGGACGGCTGCAACTTTTCCATTAACTAACAAACTCAGAGAAACCTCACAAAAAAGAGAAGTTACAAATTTAACAGTACATCATTGTTATTAGTGGCCTTTCCTCAGTCACAGCTAACTGCCCACCAACCAAAATAAAATTAAATAAAATAGGAAGACAGAGGCAAAGCATGACTGAATGACTTAGTGAGAAAGTGAACACTAACCGGACATCTAGGCTCTCTCCCTACCTTTAAAACTCTCATGCAGTAGATCCACACAGTCAGTGAACAGCTGCACGACGCCTGAGGCCACCACAGCATCGCTCTCCAGCCAGGGGTAATGTCGCTGCTGGGTGCTTTAAAGAAAAGAAACACAAGCTAAGGATCAAGGTACCCATGATCAAATTACCCTAATTCTAGTCTAGGGGGGGCCAGGTCCTAGAAAATTCTGCATTATGTAGCCCTAACACACATTTTGACCATTTCAAAGGCTGTGAATTCCTGGTGGCAAATCATAGAGTGTAACATTAACCATATGATTTTACTACTTCTCCTTCCTATCCTTTATTCTGGAACAATTAAAGTTCAGAGTGTGCTATCTAATCCTTAAGTTAACATCTTTTTGCATTCACCTTACACCCTTAATATCTTGGTTACATCAAACAGTTTAGAAAAATACCTTAAGGTGGTTTCAACAAAAGATTTTCTCTACTTAAAAAATGAAATAAAATAAAATAAGATAAAATCCATGTAACAAAAAGATGGCCAAAAATTAACAGCCAGGAAATAGCCAAAGAATTCTTTATATGAAAATTTTAATTTTTAAATTTGGTCCAGAAAGTTCAATATCAAAAAAAATTCTATTAATTGGTCTCAAAGAAAAAAAAGCAGCCTTTCACTGTAGCTGGTCTATATTCAGTCACTACAAAATCCTGAAGCTTTCACATTATTCAACGATAACCCTCTACAAGAGCAGATCTAGAGCCTTTCTTGTTTCCCCTAAAGGGCTCCTGAAACCAGAGTCAAAGACCTGACCTCCAGTTCCCACTTTAACACAAACAACTGTCAGGGAGACCTGAGTTAAAACATTCAGGTTCCGGTTCCAACTCTCAGGATCAAATTAATGTTTTCAAAAGGAAAAAAAACCCACTCACTGTACGTGGAAACTTACTGTATGTGGACAGCTACCCACCTCTAAATACTTTAAATACTCATGAAATAATGCTTTCATCTAACAGCAAACTTCCATGTTTTAAAGGGTAATTCCTACCCAATAATTTAATAGTCAACTTAGTTCCAAAAATTAACCCAGGTAGTAAAGAAAATTAAGGAAGTTCCATCTTTTATAGTGCTATCTTATCAAACCTAAGAGGAACCTCAGGAGAATAGCATCTATTTCTTTGAAATTAAATACCAAACTGCGTTCAGCTTCTTTACTGTAGAAAACTGAAAATAAGTTTCCCAATTTATTCCAAATTAATATCAAGACATCTTTGATCACACAGACTAATAATTTCATAAATTAAAAATGTCTTAAGTTTTACTTTAAAAATTTCTAAATTTAAATATGGCCCTATACTTTATCATCACCTTTATCAAAAACCCTTACTTATTTACTTGAAGTAAATAAATTTCAAAGAATTTTGAATATCTAAAAAAGTATTTACCTTTCACTGTCCTCTAAAACCAGGATCCATGGCTTAAAAAGCTGGATGATTACCGAATGTAGGGATCTCAGCACTGAAACAGCAAATATTTTAGAGATAATCCTGTGTAAATATCATTGCTAACATTTTATGGAAAATCTATTTCTTATTATATGTATACTCAATAAACCTCTGTTGTTATATAAGCAACATGATTAGTACAACTAAATATGTTTGATAAGTTTGCTTCATTTACTGCAATAAATTTGAGTTGAATATTTTTTATTATAACACAATGTCATGGATAATTTTATAACATGTATATTTTCCAGAACAAATGCTTTAATATTCAGAACACTCAGCTAGATAAATTACAGGAAGAAGGAAGTAGAGATAGAAACCTATCTCTTTGTACCACACCCTGCAAAGGATTAGAGACGAGCTGCAGCAGGCCTCCTGTACTCGCCATGTAATGAAAACAGCATGACACAGACACAGCATGCATTTGCACTATATATTTCTACCTCCTCTCCCTGACAGTCAATATAAATCTCCTAATGTATCTATTCAAATCTCTTCTAATGGAAGGGCAGAACACCTTACACCACATTGCAGTAAAGACATGGTACCTGTTTTGCTGCTGGGAGATGGGTCTTGGGCCAAGGAGGCCATTTCTGAGTCAATCAGCCTTTTCACAAGATAGCCCAAGAGTGTCTTCACATCAGCCATGTAAGGACTCCATTTTGAAAATAAACCAAAGCTTTTAAAGTCCAACTTGGATAACCGAAGCTTATAAAAAAAGTCTGAAAGCCACTGTATGGTCTCCACTACCTGGAAAAAAATGACCCATCAAAATGCTTACCAAATATCTGCTTTTAGCAGAATATGATGTCTAACTGGGAGAAGAACACAGGTCTTTGACTTTTTAACAGTTTTAAAATAAATCAGTGGGTTTCAAATTCTTTTTCTAAAGCCATGGAATCTTTATTCTATGTGAACCCACATAAAACAAAACTGGTGAAACTCAAGGCTCGGTACAGAAACCCACCTAGTAGCCTCAGGGTTAAGCCAGATGGCCTGAGGCAGGTAGGGAAGCACCCGGCCTTATCTTGGACAGACAGAAATCAGAGTCAGGAGTATAACAGAAAAAAACCATCCAGGCAAAGGGGACAAGGAGGTAGCAAAGGACCAACACAGAAAAACATAGGGTTCTGAAAGATGAAGCACAAAAGCACACTTCTTAGATGGAATGTTATCCAAAAGCAGATCTTAGATATTTTTAAACATGCTCCAATTGTTTTTTAAAAAAACAGCAAGAGAAATGAAAAAGAAATGCACAAACACCTCAGCCACCAAACACTCATACCTGTTTGTCTGACAAGAGAACATGGGAGGAGCTGTGACGCCCAGGGCCCTCAGCAGAAGTGGTCCCCTGAGGGCAGCTTGGGACACAGCAGCCCAGCGCTCGCAGAGTGGCTTTCCAACACTCGGGGCTCAGCAGCTGCTCAGCAGAGCCTGGGGGGCAGGCAGACAGCAAGTCAGTATCTGTCCAAACTCACTTTGCAGCTTTAACCAAAGAATACGTAATTAGAGCTTTTCAGTGTTAGTCAAAGCAATAATAACTAAATGAAAATCCAAACCAAATTCAGAGGAATAACTGAGGTAAAGAGACCAAAGTAAAAAAAACTTTAAAAAAATTAGATAGCTGAACATTTGACTTTCCCCGTTACTGTTGACCCAGTTAGAAGTGAGCTCTGCAAAGCCACCACAGCTAGAGCGAGATGGGGATCCCAGGCTACAACCCAGCTGGAGAAGGGTAAAGGTGCCATTGTCCCGGCTGGAGGATGACAGGTACTATGGGTGTGAGAAAAGCAACAGTGCCAGGACCAGCGGCACTGGAGCAGAACGCAACTCCAGAATCTAGCCTCTGGGGAAGGAGTCCTGCCAGCCCGATAACTCTACTCCTACAGCGGGCAAACCTACACCAAGACCCAAAGGCAGCACACGGAGAACACCAGCCAGTATTGCCAACTAGTTCCCATTCCACTACTTACACTCCCATTCCACAGGACAGAACAATACCTCCCCCGGTACTTTTCAACCAGAGGGGGCAAGAGAATCAAACGGGACAATGCAAGTTCACGGGAAGGTCTGAGGGGACGGAATGCAAGGCCAGCTGCAATACATGAAGTGGGGGCATCTATGGGACAGTAAGGTACCTCAGGGCTCCTATAATCTGATCCTTGGGCAGAGGCCCAAATCAAGCAACGGATATGGAAGTTGTGCACGCCTAGAAGATGACAACAAAGCCATTAACAGCTCACCTGCAAAGACTAACCCAGTGGGAAGGCAAAGGATGGAACCCTGGGAACACTGCTCTGGTAGCAGGGAGGGCAGGGAAAACAGGAGGTCATGGATCATGGAATCCGAGAGGTGTGATATTATTCTTAAGGTTTTAACTGAATTACTTTTCAAGGTAAGTAGAAATTTACTGCTAAATATGAGTTGGTGGTAGCCTATATAGTTCACAATTTCCTTGAAAGGTTTCAGGGAAGAACCCACAATACATACTTGATCAAATTTTGAAAATATACAATAAATATTAGCTATGTACATATTCATTAAAATTTGTACAAATGTTATTTCCTACCATTATTCTCCATCCACTCTGCAACTTGCTCTCTAGCTTTAAGTGCTTTGAAAATGAGAGACTATACATCTGAGGATCCTTCAATACAATGAATCATTAACTTATACATTAAACAAATTCTATTAAGCAACACAAAGATTTGATAAAAAGCAAAACTAAGATTTCCATTATATTTATGAAAAGTATGTATAAGAATGAAAAACATTATCTCATTGACTGATGTTCAATAAAATTACCACCTAGTGAAATTTCAAAAATAAAAAAGCCGAGACCCTTTTTTTCCTCCCCTAATCTCTAACACTTCTCTGGAAAATTACCGGAAGGAGAGGACAGAGATGGTGGGGAAGCAGCAAATTTAATGTTGTTCTTTGGCAAATATAAGTACAATCTGTATCAAGGACAGAAGGCATGAGTAAAAACTAAGTCAAAAAAATAGGTGGGGGGTGGAATGACCCAAAATGTATTCACTACTTGGAAACTCAGAGAAATCAAACAGCATATGAAACACACGGACCCTTCCTTGCCAGATCTGTTGTCTGCAGAATAAGAAGCTCCTCTCCCACTTCGCCCTACCTCAGGATGGCAGCAAAGTCAAGGTAAAGAAGTGAGTGCAGGACACCAACACCAAAGCCTAAGAGCTGCCTTGCCACAGCTGGGCTCACTCCAGCACTCGAGACAATGGCTGACCATTCTTACAGATACCAACTGTTGGGGCACTGCCAGTCAAGTGCTTTCGGTGATGATTAGTAATTTTCAACTCCAGTATTTGTATTACTCTTACATTTTTAGATGATATCTGATAAATATGGCATTAAATATACGCTGAGATCTAGTTAGTTACAACTAAATGAAGCTACTTACTTTGCATCAACAGCCTGAGAACGTCACTGTACTGGTCAGGGAACTGGTAGAGAAGAAGGTAAGTCCAGTGCTTACAGAAAAGATTAAATGGCATCAAAATATCTTCATCTGGTTCAAGGCCCCAGGCAGTAAGTGCCAAATGAATGGACTCCAGAAGCCTGGTACGATCAGACAGAGGAGGTTTAGTGGCGTTTAACCATTGCTTAAGATCGAACTAAAAAGAAAAAGAAACAAGAAGATTTATTTACACTAGAAAATTAAATGAAGTACAGATAGGTGTTGCAAATTTAGTTTAAAAGTTAACAATTACCTTGCATTTACCTTTTTACAAAAATGGAAAATAAATGTACACACAAATGAAAGAATATATAAGAAATTCATTGACACCATTATGCAACCATCTCTATCTCCCTCTGGGAGCTCAGAGGCAGACTTCTCTTTTAACAACAGGCTTGTTTGTGTTATGGAAATCTTCTTGACTATTCATTATTATTTATAATTTTATTTTGTTCCTGAAAAATTCCCAAATTTCCATCTGACTTTATTATAGTAAGGTTCTTCCCCAAGACCTGGATCAGAACTAGTAGCTCTCCTTCACTGGTCACAGTACCAAGCAGCCACTTCATGAACTATCTCAACTTAACAGCCATGTTTCTGAGCTCTATCAGTCACCTACCTCAGTCAAAAAAATTCAGACTGTTATTGGTATTACCTTCCAGAATCCCACACTATAAAACACGTTTTCCTCCACTATAGATTGAGATCAGTCTTTGGGCTCTAAAAAATGCCAAGTTTTATTGCTTCATAAATGTCAGAGAAACATACAAATAAAGGCAAAATAGGTAAGGCTCTGAAATTCTCAACTGGTTAAGTAAATTCATCCCTTAGTCTCACAGAGTAAACAGTCTATTCCAAATGAGGACAAAGAAATTTTGTTTAGATCTGAATTATTCTAAATACAAGAGACTTGACATACTACAGCTATCACACACAATTTAGGCACAAATTCAGGATCAATTTACAAGAAGGACATATTAAACTACTATTATGAATATTTTCAAACTGTACTAAGTTTTTATAAAGGGCTTAAGGAAGGAGATTCTTCTAATACTACATGGAATGAGAGTTCTACTTAACACAACCAGTGTGCCAACCCCAAAGAGAAATTTGTGGGGTCAGGTTGCTCAAAGATCTCCCAAAGTGTGAAATAAAAGGGGCCTCTGGTCACATGGAACCAAACCTCCAGGGGTCCTTCCATTTCTATGGAGTGGAAAACAACAATCATTTCTCAATTTCACAGTATCAGGAATGAATCACCTCACACCTTGGTTAGCAGCATGAAAATCATATCACTGTTGTCCTCGCTCAGAAACTTCACCACTTTCTCATACAGTTGTATGAACTCTGCAGGTGCAGCATTGGGAGTAAAGAAAGGCGACAGAAGAGAGCAGAGCCTTCTATTCTTCAGAATGGTCTGAAGTACCTTTTTGCATTCTGATTTAGTGCCACTGATAAACACCTTAAAAAAATAACAAGGAAAATGTCACCAAATTCTCCCCTCCCCTTTTATTTAAACAACCAACTTTTAAGGGTTATTAAATAAGGTGAAAATATTTTTTTCAAAATGAAAATATGAAACAGAAGATATCTAAAATCAACATAGATATAATCTATCATTTTCAATGGAGGTGATAATGGGTTATCTGAACCCAGAAATTTGCAGTGTGCCTACTAACATGGTTACTAAGAATCCAAGGTGGTCTTGCACTACATCAAGAAAATAAAACTTTTAGGTTATAGGTGTTATTGAGATGTTCCTTTAATACATTTAAAAAACTAACTTTCACAACATATAATCAAGATAAAAGTAATCTCAGGATCAAAAAGGCTTTGAGAAGCAGAAATTTAAAAAAGACAAGACTGATAAGTTTGAACAGACATGTGAAAACAACTTCTGTAAGGCAAAAGGAATCATAAAATGAAAGAAAAATAACAAACTAGAAAAACACACTTGTAACATATTCCAGGCATAGGTTAATAGTGTGAGAACTCTTTCAAAGCATCAAAAAGCAAGAAATTGGGGCTCTGAATGTGGCTCAGGGATAAAGTGCTTGCCTGGCATGCATGAGTCCCTGGGTTCAATCCCTAGTACCACAAAAAAAAAAAAGCAAGATATGTGCCAATGACAACAGCTAACAATTCATTATATATATATTTTTTTTCATATATATATATACATATATATATATACATACACCATATCCCTTATCCGATTAGCAAAACTTGTAAAAGAATGACAATTTCTAACATTGTTCAAGATACAGAGAATAAACTCCAACACTGCTATGGTAGTATAAATAAATGTAAACTTCCCAGGAGATCAATAAAGCAAGAACATCAAATGCTACATAATGATGCTAAATATACAATATACATCAAACCCTTCTGATATAGCAATCATACTTCTAGGAAATTATTCTAAAGAAAACGGTCTAAGCCGGTGTGGTGGCGCACGCCTGTAATCCAAGTAACTTGGGAGGCTGAGTCAGGAGGATCACGAGTTCAAAGCCAGCCTCAGCAACTTAGTGAGGACCTAAGCAACTCAGTGAGACCCAGTCTCTAAATAAAAAATACAAAATAGGGCTGGGGATGTGGCTCAGTGGCCGAGTGTCCCTGAGTTCAATCCCTGGTTCCAAAAAAAAAAAAAAAAAGAAAACGGTCTAAGAAGTCACAAAGACATATGAAAATATTTATGTCAACCTTATTGTAGCAAAACAAATTACCTAAATATCCATCTAAAACATTAACTCAACACATTATAACACATCTGAATCATAAAACACTATGCATAAATTTCTATGTGAAGATACAGGTCTATATTTATTAACATGGAATAATATCTAAATATATGTTGACAAGAAAAGAGAAGATTACAAAATAGCATGTGCCCATTTGTAAGTGTGCATCTCTATATATACCCATACAGGTAGGAACAACAGACTGTGTTTACATATACACAGGACAAACTATAACAAAACTTTAGCTATGCAACTAACACTTCGAGGTGAGCAGGATCACGAGAAATTTTTCTTCTTTATACTTTCTATACTATCTATATGACTTACAATAAGCATATACTAATTTTAGGGATTAGAAAAAATACCTAGAAAAAAATGGATTGAAATATCTATTCAATGTCACTTCCTTATAAGCATCTAACAAGTAAGTACTCATTCAATTAAATTACAGTGAGAGTACATGGTTTTTCAAGCAGGTTTTCCTTCCTTTTATGACACATTTTCATCAATCTGCATGGATACTTTGCCCTTGTCTTGTAAATATCCAATATGTTTAACTGTCAGCCAAATGGATAGATAAATAGTGGCCCAGCTGGGAGGCAGCTGTGGTGCGGTGGAGCGAGTAGGGACACTGTCAGATGCCCTAGGATCCCATCAGCCTCAGCACTCCCAGCCACACTCTGTAGGCCAGTCACTTAGCCTTTTAGAGCTGGTTTTCTCCTCTTTAGGACAGGAATGATACCAATCTCACAAAGTCACCATGAGGATCAAATACAATAATGAACTAGACAGTATTTTACAAACAATAAAGAGTTTCAGTAACGTCACTGCTAATAATACAAATAATATATAGAATCTGATGTCCCCAGACTTTCAAACATGAATAATTCAATCTTTTATTTACCAACAATTTTCTTTTTTGAATATTTTTTGTTCAGATGGACACAATACCTTTTTTTGTTATTTATTTATTTTTATGTGGTGCTGAGGATCAAAGCCAGTGCCTTATACATGGGAGGCAAGTGCTCTACCACTGAGCCACAACCCCAGGCCCTGATTTACCAACAATTCTAATCAGTTTGGAAGCTAACACTCCCAAAGGGCTTCTGAATCAGTAAGACTGAACCTGCAACAAAGTCTGAAGCTGATGCTAACTGTATCCAATGAAGATACTGGGGGTACTCACTGTATCTGAACAAGGTAAACAACACAGTAACTTTACCTGTCCCAAGATCTCAATGCAAGAAGTGAAGAACTGTCTTGTGGGGGGATGGCGCTGCGTCTCATCACTCACATAATCCACAACAGTGAAGAAAAGGCTAATGCCAACCTTCTGAACCCCAGGTGTAGGCTGCAACTTGTAGGCATTCACTAAGGCCCTGTTGGGAAAACATGGACAATAGTACTAGGTCTACAATAATAGAATTCATATTCACCAGTATTTCTTTCATAGTCCACATTTATCTGGCAATATTCAGAACAGTCCTCAGAGCCCCATGCAAATGCCACTTTAGAAATATTTCATGTGATAAATGTGTAACTTCCAACTTTCCCCAACTCAACTTTAATACATAGCTATTATTTTATGCTCCCCAGGAAAAACAAAAATCAGCTGCATGATGAGGACCAATTAACATTCTCACTCTCCCTAAAATCTGTCATAGTTTGTGTGATTTAACTTCTTTTTATTCCTTATATAACGTATATTTTTAAACACCAGAACCCTGCTTTCCCTACATTTTAAAACCCAAAACAGACTGAGGTTGAAGAAAAGATTTTGGTAATACAATAAGACTTGAAATCAGCATACTACAGTGAGGCAGCTATATCAGTATTTACAGCAGCTCAATTCACAATATAGCTAGATTGTGGAACCAACCTAGATGCCCTTCAACAGATGAATGGATAAAGTACCTGTGGTGTATATACACAATGGAATATTATTCAGACATAAAGAAGAATAAAATTACGGCTTGTGCAGGTAAATGCGTGGAGTTGGAGATATCATGCTAAGTGAAATAAGCCAATTCCAAAAAACCAAAGGCTGAATGATTTCTCTGATAAGTGAATGATGATACATGATGGGGCAGGGGAGAGGAGGTAAGGGAAGAATAGAGGAAGGATGGACTGTGTAGAGGGAAATGAGGGGTGGGAGGGGGCAGGGGAAAGAAAAGATAATAGAATGAGACAAATATCATCACCCTATGTATGTGTATGATTACACAAACGGTGTGACTCTACTTCATGTACAACCAGAGAAACGAAAGTTGTACCCCATTTGTGTACAATGAAAATGAATCAAAAATTTAAAAATAAATTTTAAAAAGACCTAGAATAAAGATGACCTTCCTAATTCACACTTTTTCTAGTGCCTCCCCAGTGATAAAAATATCAACTTCTGGTTCACCTGATCTCCTCCTCCTTCTCAGGCCCCCAACCACACTCCACCCCAATCTGGTAGCTGCTACTACCAGATGTGAAGGCACCTTAAAGTAAAAGGCAAAGACAACCTCCCCTGTCCCAGGCTATGTCCTGGTGGCTTTGGGAAAAAAAGAAAACCCAAGAGTTCCAAAAGAAAACCACATGGCTACTCAATTTAATAGCTACACTCGAAAGCCCTAATTCCCCTAAGCAATTATAAAGGAAACTGTTCAGCAATGAGTTGACAATGAAACTTCCTGGATAAAGATGACTGTGATATCAAACTTGAGCACTAAGTCCCTCTATCAGTAAATTTCATAATTCAGGGGTCTGGAAACTTTTTCTGCACAGGGCCAGATAGTAAATACTTTATACTTTCTGGGCCACAAAGTCTGTCAATATGCCATTGTAGCTCAAAAGATATAGATATTATAAATAATGAAAATGACTGTGTCCCAATAAAACTTTTATTTATAAAAAATAGGTAGTAGGCCATAGTTTGTGAATTTCTCTCTTAATCATTGGGATGTCCAAGGTAGCAGGTGGGTGTAATATCAGGTATAGTTACTATTAATAATAAAACAGTATTTTAAATTTCAGTGTTGTCAGAACTTACGTAATTAGGTTCTCAGCATGCACAGCAGCTTCCACAATATTCAGTGCAGGTGGTTTAGCAGCTTCTGCTTGCAACTGCTTCACTTCTTTTCGCAAAATATGAAGCTGTTGGCTTACTGCTTCATTCTTATGCATGCCTTCAAACTAACAAAAATTAAAGTGGTCAATGAACATCTTTTCCCCTATGTGCTTCTAGAACATATATTTTACTACAAATACACTGGCATATGATATAGTACAAATTACCAAAGTGCCAAATACACTGGCAATTAATACTATAACTTGACACAAAACACTCAGTTGAGCCTGAAAAGGATGGGAAAAAATTTTGTCAAAAAACTATTAAAGGGTTTGGGATACAGCTCATCTGCACAGCTTTTGCCTACCATGCATGAGGCACTGAGTTCAATTCCTAGTATCACCAAAGGGGGAGGGGACTATTCCATGAACAAACAAATTATTTTCTTCTAAAAAAAAAATCAAAAATTTTATGATTTAGATATGAGGTGTTCCCCAAAAGCTTATGTGAGACAATGCATGGCAGCTTAGAGCTGAAATGATCAGGCTA
This sequence comes from Glaucomys volans, assembly GCA_020662805.1. Lineage (NCBI taxonomy): Eukaryota > Metazoa > Chordata > Mammalia > Rodentia > Sciuridae > Glaucomys > Glaucomys volans. Next base: position 619,116 of record JAJEJO010000437.1, on the reverse strand, counting down.
TAAGCATTGTAAGCTAATCAATCAGTGCATTAATTCCCTTATAGTAATTAGCTGGGTGGTAACTATAGGCAGGTAGGGTGTGGCTGGAGGAGGTAGGTCATTAGAGGAGACATATCTTCCGGTTATATATTTTGTCCTTGGTGAGAAAAGAAGTCTCTTTCTCTCTCTGCATCCTGGTGCAATATACTGAGCTGCTCTCCTCTGCCATACCCTTCTGTCATGATGTTCTACCATACCTCAGGCACAAAGCAATGGAGTCAGCCATCTATGGACTGAGACCTCTGAAACCATAAGCCCCAAAATAAACTTTCCTCCTCTAATAGTTCTTATTGGGTCCTTTGGTTACAGCAACAAAAAAAGTTGACTAAAACAATATCTATATAAATTATTACCTTAAAAGTTGATATGATCTTGAACTGGTTTAAAGTCTTTTGTAGGATACATTCTATTTCACTTATGTTTTGACTCCTCAAATCCTCAAAAAAGACAGACCTAATATCTTCCACCAGAGGCTTTCCTTGTGACACTTCTAGTTCTCTCCTGATCATACCCCACTGTACCCCCAGCCTTAACCCGGTGTTGTCTCCATCCTGCACACACACAATTCAACTTCAAACACATGTACCAGCATAAAAACAGGATGACACAGATGCTGTTAACAAAATAACTCCCATCTTGAAAGGAAATATATGTAATTATTGAACAACAAAATAAGGTAAAACATGCAAAGGTGTCCAAATCAATTGCATGCCAGTTGAACGGACAACTGGCCAATTCAGTGGTTCCTGAAAGTTGGTCTGATAAAAATTGTACTGGTTCTCAGTGAAGAAAAAGAAGAATTTGTTGGGCTTTAAAAAGAAAAATGTATTTCAATTTAGCCTAAAGATTGTGCTTTTTAAAATTATGTCTTTCCTACTTGAAGGAGCTATTACCATGCTTTCTCTAGCTGATGGTGACCCTCACGATAATTGGTTGTGTTTGTGCATGTATCATGTTCTTTTGTAGAAGTGAACAGACCAAGAGGATATCTTAGACCCACACTGCAACACAAAGACAGAATCATTGTGGGGTCTTCTTCCTGCTGCAGTGGCTTCTGCCTTGGAAATTGCTGATAACAAGATGTCATGAGGAAATGCCAAAATTGGCATCCCACCCCCAATTCAAAGTCACAACTGTTATGTCACATAGTCAGCTCAAAGATATCACTCTATCTGGACTACAAAGGGAATTATGTTATGTTCTTCTATAACCCTTCTATTCATCTTTGGGAATCCCACAGGGATCACTGCTTATAGTGACAGAATATAGAATTTTAAGACACTCAACTGCCAAGTGATTGGTTCTGTGGATTCTCACTTCTGTCATCTGGTGTGACTCAACACATCCAAGAAACAAGGACACTTGGACCCATGAATATTCCCTTGGTATCAGACCCCAAGCATATCATTGCTTAGGATTATGGGGTCTCAAAGGCTAATGAAGGCATCTCATCCAGGGGACTCTTTATCACTGTGATAAGGGTATCCCTCACCTGTAGGTGACCTTCCTGTTGGCTGCTCTGTGTATGACACTCAGACTCATGGAGGCCTCCCAGTTCACTGACAAACATGAGAAAGTGTATCCAGCTGGCTGGAAGCCTGGCAGTGATACCAACAGGCCTGATGTCCAAAAGAGCAAAGAATGCTGAGCCCTGTGCCAGGGTGCAGGGGACAGCCATGAGAACAAAGGATCTTTTTTACATTTTAATCTACCAAATTTGCACTTAGAAAAAATGGGGGGAAAAAGAACCAACATGTCAGTGACAGTAGTGAGGATTGAGGGAAACAAAGGGACAAAAAGGAGAAGCCATGGACTGATGCCAGGGGTTGGGGCTGAAATGCAACAGACTCAGTCCTGGGGAGGCCTTGAATAGCAGCTACCAGGAGGTTTGGACTTATCTTGTAGGCACAGCAGAGAATGCTGGAGAGTCAGAATATTCAAGAAGGCAGGAGTTTTAAATCCCACATACTCCTCTGATAGTCTTCCAATCACATGGGTGAGTTTACATTTTCTCTTTATACACATCTACCCACACCTAGTTTCCAGACACCACTGAAATGACTACAGGTATCCACTGTCTATAATAATGTAAATATTTAATTCACCAAATCATTTAAATGAGACCCTGTATCCCTGTCAATGGCATTCTCATACGGGCTAGGGATGTAGCTCAATGGTAGAGAGTTTCCCTAGTATACACGAGGTCCTGGGTTCCATCCCCAACACTACCAAAAAAAAGTGACTTTCATAAATTCTTTAACAAAAGTTCCTGGAAGGCAATGACTCTGTCTTGCTTACACAGAACCTAGCAGGGCACAGCTCTTGACAGTCAACCAAGCACACCTATTTTCTATGATCATGATGATAATTAACACTTGCTTCTATAAATCTCACCAATGTTATGTTAGAAGTCTTTACTTTCCCACCAGTTCTTATTAGAACAAAGGTTAAAAAAAAAGGACTGAATGACCACCAGTTCATAATGACAAGAAGTTGGAGACAATAGAACAAAGCAGCATGGTGGAAGCCCCTCCACTTGGGACATTTTAAGTAGACAAAGAAATTAAAGATCTGGACAAAGTATGTTCTCCATTCTTCAGCAAGTTTCTACAAAAATGGGAGGCCCTCAGTGGGTCTTTTCCATCTTTCATTTGTAGTAATGGATAAATTTTTCACATGATAATAAATCAATCCTGGGTCTAACAAGCATGCCCCACAATACCAAAGTACAACCAAAGGAACCCAATAATAAATCACACCACTTCCTCAGGGAATATCTGAAGCATTAAAAGCTTCCATTGGAAGGAATGACCACAGAAAAGGCACGTCTCACTTCTCAAAAAATATACTTGGCTTTTGTATACCCAAAACAAGCTATACATAGTTCAAAGACCTGCAGAGTGCTGGAAATTTCCAGAATTTTCCTTTCCAGAAGAATTCTATTAAGCAATCTAATGATATGATATGAAATCTTGATAAATAAGCTATTAAAAATTACATTTGATTTATAAAATTGTCTCCTGTGAAGCTACTTTAAAAACTGATCCAATCCGAAGCGTTCAGTTAAGGTCATAGATTCTCTAATCAGAAAGAGAAAGAAAATGGTACTCATCTTCATTTAAATAGGATGAAACTGTCATGACCAGCTCACTCAAAATCACAGTGCCGGTTTTCAGAAAGCGGAGCAGAAGCAACTGAAGTAAAATGGCATGGCGACTTTGAATAGGTAAAGCATGGGTCTGGAATTTAGGAGGAACACAGGTCTGAAATGTAACTGAATTAATTATCAGCTGCGTGACTGGCAGGTCTCTTAAGTGTCTTTGAATCTGTTTCTCTGAACTCAAGCTAATTTTCTGACACTTAAGTAAGATAATGTAAGCAAAGCCCCCAACGTAATACCTGAGATATGAGAGTGACTAAGCAAGCAACAGGAAGGACTCTAAACAGGCCTGGGAAAGGCAGTGGTATGCAGCATTGGTCCATCCTTACTGCTTTCCAAGATCCAGTGCTTGGGAGACTCTTGAATTGGAGTAAAAATGTCAAGTGAGCAATGTGTAGTATCTGGGCTGAGATTTGTATAGAAACCACAAAGATGTTTAAATGGGCCAAAGGTAAGCTCAAGTAAAGAATGACTGCTAAATTCTACTAGGAAAAAGTTGCAACTTCTACACTGTCTTCCTTTCACAGTCAAATAATATCTACAAAGTTCTAAAAATAGTTTAAATCAAGAAACTTAAATGCAAAGGATATAAATCTATAGCTGGTCATTCCTTCAAACACATCCACTCTGTGGCACTACACAAAGACAAATGAGACAGGGCCCCGACCTCATGGAACTCAAAATCTAGCAACAGTTACAGAACTAATCAGGATATAAAAGGAGCAATCTAACAATCAGTGTGTGGTGACTTTCACTGACTGATTCAAGAGGTATTATAGGGCACCTACTATGTGCCAGCAGCCACAAGATAGATGCTAGAAGTATTCAAATGAGTAAATGTGGAAACCCTATTCCCAAAGTTTGGCCTGGCAGGGGAAAAAAGAGCAAGAGACTGCAACAGCACTGCGACACAAGCTCCATGAAGGGAGGGAACATGTCAACCTAGCTGAGGAAGACCTCAGGACTTGCACCAAGCAGAGAAGGCTGAGCAGGCAGTCAGGAACCAGAGGTCAGAGAGGGACAGAGGCAGCTTATGCATAAGGATGACTATATGAATGTGCGTGTCATGTCTGGAGAATGGAGAAGGCCTAAGTGGCTAGAAAATAGAATGTTTGGGAAGTAAGAGAATAAACAGTGCCACAGCAGAAGATCAAGAACAGGTTATGAAGGGCTCTACAGTCTTGTTCCTTTTAGATACTGGACAGTCAATGTGGTGTTTTAGCCTAGAAATGTGATCAGATCTGTGTTTAAAGAGTTGAACGGTCGAATGGAAAAGGGAGATGAGGAGAGATACTGTGCTAGAAACCTGATGTGACAGCTTAGGGGAGAAGGGAGGTGGGCCTACCATGAGGCAATGGCAATGGCCATGATGAGAAGGGAATAAATTTAAAGCCATGTCAGAGGCCAAACCAATATATCTGGGGAAGCAACTAGATGAAAGGAAGAGATGATATTAAAGCGAGGTCTCCATCTGGGAGACCAGGTATGCAGAATTACAGGAAGAACAGGTTTGGAGAGTAAAGATGTGATCAGTGGGGGAACCTATGGAATTTGCGGTATCCATAGGATATTCAGGTGGACTGTAAGTAGGCAGGTGGAAATCAAGATCTGGAACTCAGAAGAGAATTCTGGTTAGGATCATTAATATATGGCAGGTGGTTTTTAACCTCTGGGGGTCATGGACTACTCAAGATCTACTGAACCTACAAATTCTCCAGAAAAAACTCCACATGCACTTTTAAAAAGGAGCTTACCAACCCTCTACAGACCATTCACAGACCTCAGATTCAGAACTCCAAGACAAACCGTGAGTGAAAGCAGATGATGTCATATCAAGAAGGGGCTAAGGAGTGGAACCAAGCACAACCAGCAACCTAAGGGCTGAACTGAGGAAGATAATCCCTGGAAAATGAGGAGTGATTTAAGAGGACTCAGAGACCTCATGAAGTTCATTATCACCAGATGATAGCTATTAAACAGAATCAAACTACTGAATACAGCTATGAAGTGGACACTGGACACATACATGTACACAGAGGGCTAGACTTTTATGTATAAAAATAACAAAATATATCTTTTGTAGAACTCATAGTTATATCATGAGTTGTAAACAAAGACTCATAACTCACCCTCCCTATTCTCCACAAATACCTCACTTCCCTAAACTAAGTTACACATAACCAAATTTATCCATTTGGTGGCTTTAGGCTTGAGCACAATCCCTAGTCAAAATTAGAGCAAAACTAATTGACTTGCAAAGATAATGCTCAAGTTTCATGGTTAGGGTTTCAACTTTTCTTCTACCTTGCTGTTTGCTATTAATGAGTAGACAAAAAATAATAATAATTTTATCTTCAACTCATAGAAGTATCAATCAGCAAGCACTGATCAGGACAGCCTCAATTAGCAATTACTACATAACTGTCTAGAGACCATTTTTCTTCCCTTCTTTGGTACTGGGGACTGAACCCTGGGGCAATCTACTTCTGAACTACATAGCTAGCCCTTTTAATTTTTTAATTTGAGATAAAATCTCACTAAGTTGTCCAGACTGGTCCCAAGTAGCTGAGATTACAAGTATATGCCACTGCAACCAGCTAACAGAAATCTTAAGTCTAAGAATATAAAAGCTGTTTACTGTCTTCAAGTTTTTAATTCCCGTGGCACATATGCATTATTGGGCAAAATATTTGTTGAAGTAGATACTATTATTGAGACTGAACTCTTAGGGGCCATCAGTGAGGGTTATCAAGTTTCTGGATCTTTCCAAACTATACTGAAAGTCAGGGTACTGAGCAAAGAAGTGAGGTCAGCAGAAAACTAAAGCCTGCTTTAAGAAAACTTGAATATTGCTAATGGTTTATGACCACAAAACATAGCTATTTTTTCAAATTATTTAGGCTTCTCAAAAAAAAATCATTTTCCCCTGTCTGTCCTTTTTTACATTTTTCTTCCCTCTTTTTACAAGCAATATTGGCAACTGCCAATTGATCTTTCTAGAACAGAAAGCACAAGTATTTCAGTGTGTCTGTAAGAACATCTAAGCAAGTCACTGGTAGGCCTGGGGCTCCTTGGTCTGCCTGGTGGCATTTTCCACTGTACACCCTGAGCACCAAGTCAGGCCAATATTCTTCTTTGGTTGGGGCAGCAGATATTTACAACTCTTCACAGAGCAAGCTATCAGCAGAATTAATACTTATCTTACTAGTCCCTAAAAAATACAATTTAGGAGAATTCCCTTCTCTATATGGAATTAAAGGCCTGGCAAAGATACAGTATGAAGTTTCAAAACATGAAAAAACACTATATTTCTAAAACCATGGATTGGTAATAAGATCCCCCCTCGTGTTACAACCAGTCTTCAGTTTTTCCCTCCAACTCAAATTCCATTCTAAGTTGACAAACTTTTCTTCCAGCTTTATTACCTCAGCAAGTGATCCTTCTTAAATACCTCCACCTTGGTCTTACCACAGCATTAGTACCTGGGGAAAACTATAATAAAAGAAAACTAACTTTACAAAACATCTGGCCAAAGATAAGTCAATGTTTAGGAGCCTTGCATGTTTATAATAAAATGGGAAGATAGGCTGAACTCATCTCTCCTGCCAGGTCAAATTTCTTTAGATACATATGACAATGATTTTTAAAAAGTAAGAAATAAGTTTGAAGATTATAACAAATACAGTAAGCCTGAAAGGTTATTTCAGAGAAGACATTTTAGAGAAAACAGTCTCCCATGGAAAATGATGAAACATATACAACAGTTAAAATGCAGACCTGGTAAAAAGAAGGGAAATTTCTAAAAGATAATTAAAGGTAAGCAAAACACATTACCCTTCATTTTCAAAAGCAAACAAAGAGCTATTTTTGTGTGAATGCAGTCAGTCAGCAGGCAGTGCCTATCTCTAGCTATATATCTTTCCCAGCTCAGAAAATAGTGACTTCATTTGCAGCACTATAAAGTACGTCAGTGAAAGAGCCTGGGCCCAGGAGCCAGACTGCCCGGGCCCTTCTGCCTCTGCCACTTCCTGGCTAAGCTGAAGCTTAGCTTCTATTCTCGAGTCCTTATGATATCGCAGATCCAACTTCTGCCTATATTTCCAGTGTAAGAAGGCAACTGAAACAGTAACTTTCAGTCATATAGTTAAGCATCCATCTCTCATTGCCTGTTGGCAAGCTATACCCAGCTGATTCACTGGCTCTGTCCTTCCCACATTTGTCCTGAGGAGTTCCCTGCTGTCTGCAGCATCAGCCACAGAGCTGTCATAACTCACACCACCCTTTCCACTACTCCACAAAACAGGCTAAACAGACTGATCTAGCCACTGGCCTCCAGTGACTTCATGGCAACTCCATTTCCCAAACTAGCATCCAAACTAACTGAATCCAAACTAGCATCATCAAAATCTTCTGAGGATCAGTTTAAGCCCATCTTCCCTAAGAATCTTCTCACTGATTCTGCATTTCTATGAATTCCTATTTGAATATCTGTCTTGTAGCACTCAAATATTTACTCAAAGAAACGAGTGATTAGCTGTGTTTTCACTCCCGCTAAAACTATGAAATGCTTCCAGACACAGATCGTGTGCTACCTTTCTTGCAGTTTTTTTCAACAATATACCAATATTAGCAACTCAATTAAAATTTTCAAAATTACAAAGAATATAAACAATCCTACCTGAACTGTTACAACTGCTGCTCCTTGGCATTTTTTACCACTGCTGCCCCTACACTCCAAATGCAGTGTGGTCTGTTCTTCTCGATTCACGTACTGTTTGGGCATTATGTCCAACAGCTCACCATCCAGGGCAACCTGCTGAGATTCCCGAAGAGCTGCAGTTCTAAAAAACAAGCCAGAAAGCAAAAGAAAGTCTTAGGAAAGGGTCTATGAAAAGTGATAAAGGCTTCCAGCTACCCCAGCCAGTACTATAACATAAGTAACAAAAAGATGGCAGGAAAGTGTGTGTGCCATGGCTTGGTCAAACCAATCAGAAAGTTAAGAAACAATGGGGGAAAAAGTCTTATGGTAAAGTGGCACAATTTTTCAGCCATAAACAAATCTCCATTTAAAATGTGTGGTATACTGATATGACTATTAAAATGGATACTGAAATATACAAGAACAAAAGAGACTTCTAATTTAATCATGCTAAAGGAATACCTTGATTTTAAGTACAACTGACTTTTAATTATTAGCAACTCAAACTGAAATATCAAAGATTAAAAATGCTAAATGTGAGTGGTAGAGCACATGCTCGGCATGTGGAAGGCCCTGTATTCAATCCCCAGCACCACCAAAAGAAGAAAAAAAAAAAGCTAACTATATATAGGGGATGTCAATACTGTTCTAATTGTATTTATTATTATGTTAATGGGCAGATGCTCATGTGTGCACACAACACAAACCCAATAAATGTTGGAACCAAACACAGGCAAGAAAAAACACATCAATAAAAAATTGACTTACATGTATTTGTAAAAATAAGGCTTACTTAGGGAGGTGCTAGGAAAATGAAATTGATCAAATTATACTATGATGTGCATGTACAAATATGTAACAATGAGTCTTACTGTTGTATATAATTATAATTTGCCAATAAAAAGAAAAAAAAAAGATGTACAGAACAAAAAATAAGGCTCATTTACTATTAATAAAAGACTTCTCCACTTACGCTCCTTACAAAACCATAAGCTAGAATGGAAACTTCGAATAGTGTATTCCATATCTACCATGTGAACTAAAAACACTGAACGACTTCCCCACACTTCAACCAAGTGACTGTATCAATTTTTTAAAGAACACACAGTTAAGAGAGCAAAACAGTGACAAAAGAAAGCAAATCTCATTTAGTCGCCACTTCCGACACCATTTTTCAGTATCCAGAAGGTCTCCTCAGGGGAGGCATAAGAAGATCTTGGCCAACAATGCTGATGTTCAGAAAAGCCTCCACAGAAAACAAGATCGGCAGTACATGAGAAAACTACATGTAATTTCAACATGAAATTAAAAGACCTGTCAAGACTCAGTTCACCAAGTGAACCGTCTGGGCCAGTCTGGTCAAATTAACCTCACAGTGAGAGCGCTGATGAGGATGCCAATCAGGTACTAAATCGTCCAGGCTGACAAGGCAGCCAGCATGGGAGCATGACCCCAAGAGCACGTGGTCTTACCTGGCCTGCTGCTGCAGCAGATTCAGGTCTGTGCACACCAGCTGGGTAGTTTCCTTTTGACTCAGCAGCACAGTGGAGGCAATAACTGGTACAGGAGGCCTCATGGGGTGCAGAACAAGAGGAGGCTGGGGAGCCTCATGTTTCCGCAAGTTACTTAAGATCCTTTCTTTGGCTTAAAGAAAAACCATATTTACAACATAATGGGTACCAGTAAGTAGTAATATACCAAATGGGTACAAAGCTCTGCTCTACTACTTCATAAAGAATGCTAGAGATCCCCAGATTAGTTCCTTAAACCACAAGGGGTCTAAATGAATAAAATCATTATTTTCTGGTTCTTGTGAGTTTTGAGTAAGCACCCAAGGGTCTAGTAACATTCTACTAGGAGCTGAGCAGGGGCACATGGTATATAATTCAATAGAATCCCTGTCCTTGAAAATTTTATAGTATAATAGTAAAGAGAAAAAGCTAATAATATTAAATTAGTACTTGTGACAGCCTTGCATGACATACTAAGCTGTTTGGACTTGATGTCAGTACAAATGGGATCTAGAGAGTAGCTCTAAGCAAGCTCAAGACCCACAACAGCTATCATCTAGATGATGGATGGGGCTAATGCTGTAGGTTCAGAGGTAAGTAGTAGTTAAGAGTTTCATGCCACCATCCAGAACACTTCACAGGATAGGAGAAGAAGGAATGAGCATTATGGAGTACAGCTAAGTGAAAAATCTAAAACTAATTCAAGATTTGAACAGGAGGGCTGGAAGTATAAAAAATAAAATAAAAGAAGATGTTGGCATAAAATCCTTACGCACCCACATTTATGCAGTCACACAGTCAGTTGGTCACTTTATTCATTCACTCAGCAAATGCTTTGCAGGGTCCAAATAAGCTGCCCAGTTCCATACAAAAGAAATAAAGGTGAATCCATACCAAGCAACTCTGCACTAGATCGCACATGGTCTCTGATTAATCAAATTTAAATATCTGATATTTCTTACACTTAATATGGAGCACTATTACAGTATGTGTCCAATAAATTCCTATCTCCTGTCCCTCTCTGCACCATGCTACATACATACCAACAGCGGGTGGGAACTGAAGAACACTAAAACTGCTGTCACACACCAGATTCTTTTCAATAGTAAAATTATCAGAGGAGGGAGAGGTCAAGGAAACTTCAGGTCAAGAAGTCAAGTCAACAGTACTTAAGCTACTACTATGGATTTCCGATCTCATTCCAGATGTAACATTCAATTTTCTATTCTTGTTGAGAAAAATCAAAGAAAATTTAATAACCGTGATTTTTCTTGGCAGAAAGAGACTTGTATTGTTTGTACCCCAAACAGATGGAGGTTAACATTCCAAAAGGATCAAGTATAGCACTGTCCTTTATAGCTGGTGTTTTTCCACTAGAACCACCTCTCTTTGTACAGATGTGACAAAGCTGGCTAATCATCACTGGGTAAGACTTGTGACCATCTGTGTTAAAAGTTTCTTTCAAACAACATTAGAAGTCATGACTCTAATAGGCAAACTGGGGGCTCTTTCAACCCAATAAAATTTACCATGGAAGAAAAATCAAGGATAATATTTTAAATACAAAATAAAAGAAAAAATTAAAATTCAGGGCATACTTTGGACCACAACTGACCAAAATTTTCAATCGTATAAAACAAAATAGGTCAAGAAATACAAATCAGTGTCACAAGTATGCTGGTCAAATTCTTCCTACAACCACAACCACAGGCTGAATCGTTGGGTATAATCATCACCTCACCTGCTCTCATTTGAGAAACACCTGAAAGTTATTTTTCAGAAACACAGGCCCCAATTTTGTTTAGAATTGCAACCTGTACTGAAGGTCAAAAACAAGAGGCAGGATGTGGAGTGGTGAACAGAAGGGTCTCAGGAACCAGACAGCTCTGCTACCTTCTTGGACATGGCCCACATAGGCAAGACCATGCTACACCTCGGGTTGTTTCTGTGCTCTACAAGGAAAACTCTACTGAGTTGATGTGAGGACTGAGTTAACATATGTAAAGTACTGGGACAGTTGCCAAAACAAACTAAGGGCTTCATTAATTATGAGATTAACTCTAAAGAAGACAAATAGCCTTTCAGGGCCATGTTCAGGCACCATGAAAGCACTGCAAACAGGCAGGCATGAACAGAGAGCATTTACTAGTTTCCAGATCTAAATACACATTCCCTCTTCTCACCTTAACTTTCAGGAATAGAAAATGAAAATCTGTACAGTTAGGTGGAAGGCAATTTTCATACCTTCCTCTATATACCTTTCTATGTTGCTTTTTATGGTGGTGGCAGAGGGGTTAACAGGGATTTAATCCAAGAGGGCTGGCTTTACCATTGAACCAAGGTCTTTTATAATTTTTTGTTTTGAGATAGGGTCTCACTAAGCTGCTAAGGGTGGCCTTGAACTTACAATCCTCACATCTCAGCCTCCCAAGTGGCTAGGATTATAGATATGTGCTACCACACCTGGCTTGCCTTTTTTTTTTTTTTTTTTTTTTTTTCTCAAGGAGCACATACTTTTTATAATTAGAAAAATATCATTATTTGGGGGGAAAAAAACAAGGGAAAGGATGTTGGAGGGAAATTTGTTTTTAAGTATTTGATAAGACTGTCGGCACCTTCATTTTGCAATGCTTAAGCCCAGAGAGGGTTCTATTTTTTGCTCTTCACATACCTAACAAGCTGGTTGAAGCAGAGCTAGAATAAGAGGGGTTTTTGTTTGTTTCTGAGGGGGTTTTTTGCCTTTTCCTGAGTCACTGCAGTGTTCTATTACATTATATATTATAATATTTTGGGCAACAATTATATTTACAATTGTATTATATGTTCTGCATTTTAAAAATATATTCAGCAATTAACATTAAATAAATTCAAATATAATTTTCTATAATTGTTATTGAAATACATCAGCAACTTTGTAGGTTAAATGGGCTTTTGGTAGCCCAGCATAGAGAACTGATAATTTATAACATCCTCTAAAAAAAAACACTGTGAGAAACAAGCAACTTAGAATCTTTTGGAAATGTGATCCATTTGAATGGTAAAGGTTCCCGGGTACAGAAAAAAAGTATGAAAGAAAAACAGACTTTGGAATATTAAAACTGTAAACCCAGAATAATTACATTTGAAGTTGAACTTTATACATAGTTCCCTAGGTAAATTGAAATTTCTTTTTAAAGCATCACAAAGGAAATGAATCATGAGCATCCCAGCCTCCTTGCCAGGTAGGTGTAGCCCTGTGACTCAGCTTGGGGCAATGAGATGTTACTGGAAAGTCTGTGAACAGCTTCTTGAAAGAGTTCTTTTAGAGAGATTTCCCCTCCTGCTGATTAGAATGTGAATGGGAAGGGGACAGTTAAGTATAAACAACCATTTTGAACTAGAAGTGGAAGCCACCTGTGAGAACAGTGGAACAGCAAGAAAGGAAGAAGAAACCACATCCTTGAAGGCTTGCAGGGGACATGAGCCTACCCTACTGCTCTCAAATGCCTGCCTCCAAACTTCTTCTATGTAAAAGAAAAGTGTATCTCTACACGAAAGAGATTTAAGTCATATCTGGTTGGGATTCTCATTCACAGCCTAACCTAGTCCTAAGTGGTAGGCAAGTTAACACTGACCTCAAAAGAAATTCTTAGCAGACCGATAAAAGTGTGGAAAAGGTGATCCTCAATGACTCTGATTCAATCATTCATTCATTCAGTCAGTCATTTAAAGGGGCTGATGAAAATGTGACTCACCCAACAAAGGATTAGCGAAGTCCAGCTGTGCTGACAAGCTACAGGGTATGGAATGGGACTCAAGCTTGGCCTGCATCCACACACCAACAGTTTCCTGGAATTCGTGATAGATTCGTTCCATGTTCAAATACTCCATCCACAGATCCTGGAATGAAACCATAGTACTTTAATTCTGACAGACCAATTACTATTCATATATAAAACTATACATTTAACTATAAAGCGAACCAGTAAGTTTCAATGAGATGGTCAACTTCAAGTTCTCTAGCATTAGGATGGACTGCATTTTAAATGGTCACTAACAATGTTAACAACAGTTGCATTTTTTTTTTTTAACTGTACCATGATTAAAAAAATAACTTCTGCCAGGTGTGAGAGTGCACAACTATAATCCCAATGACTCAGGAGGCTGAGGCAGGAGGATTGCAAGTTTAAGGTAAGTCTTGGCCACTCAGCAAGACCCTGTCTCAAAATAAAGAATTAGAAAACAGGGCTGGAAGTGTGGCTCAATGATACAATGCCCCTGGTTTCAATCTCAGTACCGCAGGAAAATAAATAAAAAAGTAAATAAACAAAGACAACCAGGGATATAGTCTGGTGATAAAGTGCCACTGGATCAATTTCCAGTACCAAAAAATAAATATTAAAATTTTTATCACATTTGAGATAATAAAAAATTTGAACTCTGACATTTGATATTAAGAAATTATTAATATTTTCTAGACATACATAAATGCTATTGGTTATTTTATCCTTATCTTTAAAAAAACCTTTATGCATCAAATGACCTCTAAGTTTACCTCCAAGATAACATGATGGAGAGAGTAGACGGGCTATAGATAAAACTAGACACATGGGGAAGGGGAAAAGGGCATATCTATTACATTATTCTATTTTACTAGATGGCAGAATTTATTCATAACAAAGAAGAAATGGCAAATGAGAAAAAAAAAAACAGATTCTAGTATGTTCTTCCCATATTCCAGTGGGCTATCTTGCATATTCTGAACTGAACTTTGGGGATCACCACATATTAGAATGGCGGGCAACCTTGAACAACAATAAAATATGTCTGACATTAACGTACACTAAATTGTACACTTCAAATAGTATGGTAAGTAATCAAACATGGACTATGGTTTTGTGGACAATGATTTCTTTTTTTTTTTTTTCCCCCCAAGGTTATAAGTGTTTCAAAGTCCCAAGGACTCCTCTAAATCTAAAAATGTACTGGTTTCTCAAAAAGCCGCTGTTATCAAATCCTAAATCATTTCTAAAATAAGCATAGGACGATCAGAGAAGAAGCTCCAAAGTAATCCTGCGCCCAATCCTGAGTCCTGTCTGCACCTGACTCCTGCTATGCAGACACATGTCCACTATCGATGGTGTTGCCAGGTCATCCTGTCCATCTCTGCACTGAATAACTACTGACAGGGGCTGATAGATTAAAGCAAACACTGGGAGTCGATGAAGGGTAAGCAAAAGACAAAACCAGAATTTTAATTACAGATTTTTTGTTTCGTTCGCAATGGTGGGGATTGAACCCTGGGCCTTGTGCTTGTGAGTCAAACACTCTACCAACTGAGCTATATCCCCAGCCCTAATTACAGATTTTTTAAAAAAGGAGTTACATATTAAAGGGTAAGCAAAAACTTTTAAAAAAAGAAAAAGAAAAATGCAATTGATTGCAAATGCTAAGAAACAGGATAAATGGACGAGAACCAAGAAAGCTATGGTAAATTTTTAAAAACAAGTACCTATTGTTTTAAAAAATACCTACTGATCAAGTACCTTTTATGTGCAAAGGTTTGGAAAAGGACTTAGGAAGTGGAATATAAAGAAGAGATGAGCATGGAATAGCACTAAAAGGATTTCAGGCCACCGTGATCTCACATTTACTTTTCCTATTTCTCTGCTCCTCTATCCCCAGTCTTATTTCCCTGGGCCCTCCATGTTATTTCTCAGAATTCAACCTTCAGTCCTCTGCTTAATCTGAACACTTTATCACTCTTAAACCCACTTTTCCCACCCAGCCTCATTCCTGATTTCTAGATCAGAATCTCCCCTCCAGGCCATGTGCTTGATAAAAGAGCTTGATAAGAAGCTGTCTTTGATACCTGCAGGCACTTCCTCTTACAACACTCCCCATCTTGGTAAATAGCATTTAGAACCTGCCCAAGTTAGCAAATTGGGAGTTCTTGTGTAATTAACCAATCATAAAATCCTACTGATTGTTCCTCAATATGTTTTTAATTCATCCATTCAATCACTGATGCTATTTTAATAGCTCTCCAAAAAAAGATTTCAGAAGAGGGATGCTAAAGTGGCTCAGCAGGAGAGCACTTGCCTAGCCTGTGAGAGGCCCATATGTCCCTAGGGATCAGTTCATAGGTCACCCACCACTGAGGCCCCACTATTCTCCCACATAACCCTGCATTCCACTCCCAGTCTTGATCACAGATGCAATAAATGTTTAGTCCCTTCATTTGACAAGAAGTTCCTTGAAAGCAGGCACTATATCACATCTCGTTTGGTATTTTTGGCATTAGACACCTGGGACTTAGAAGGCACTCAGTAAGTATTTATGGGAGAAAGGAAGGGAAAAGAAAACAGCATAACCTACTGGAGAGGAAGTACTACACATTATGTGGAAGTAGGTAGGCCTAAGGATCCAAAGGCAAGCCTCTTAATCCCATCCTGGTATTGGGGTCAGTGCCCAATTCAGTTCAGACCCTAGAAGAAAGGATCCAGAATAGGAGAGACATGTCTTCCCCAACCTCAGTCCTACCCCAAGCTAGTTACAGAAGCTTCAAGAAAACAGAGATTAGAAAAAGGATCAGAGGCATCTTTGGGTGCCAGAAAGAAGACAGCTTAGGACACAGCCTAGAATCAAATGGTTCTAGAAGGGCCACCAGAGAGGAGACACCAACAAGTAAACCTCTTCAAAGACAAAGGTGACCTCCTGTGTAACTTATGAATGCTTATAATTCTTTCCAGTAATGGCTGGGCATATAGCTTAATGGCAGAAGACTTGCTGCCTAGCATGCACAAGGCCCTGGGCTCAATCCTGCATTGCAAAATAAAAATTAAAAAAAAATTTAAAAACCTTTCCCTGAGCTTTTTTATGGTACAAATGATTGCTTAAAAGTGTTCTGCTGCTGACATCTTTAAATAAAAAAGAATACAGTCAAAGAAAGACTATGCAGAAGTTGTAGAAAGCTCTAAAATGAGTTTAGGGAATATCCTCTCAATACAATCACTTATATACTGAGAAAACCTGCAGAAACAATGATCATTCCCACAAACTCCGTTCAATAAGTGGTTTTACCCTTAGATTATAACTATGACTGGTTCAAATGACATTCAGAAATGCTCAACAAGACAATGCCATAGTCTCACCTGCTGATTCTGCATCACTTTTGCTAGCCTGTGAACATCATAATGCTTTGGTAGAGAAGGGATATAGGTATCTCCTTTTTGAAAATTTTCATCTTCTAGCCATAATATATAAACATTGAAGAGCCTAAAAGATAAAAATAAAGTTATATAAAGTGTTTTTAAATGTTCAGATAAAGTTTCTTACATTGCCAGGGCCTCTGGCACCAGTCTATGAGGGTAAAGAAAACCCACAATCCAGAAAATATGCCCCACAACCAAGGTCGAGCAGTGGAGAACTTCACTGAGCATTAAAATCTGATGCAATCATTGCTAAAACTAGAAGTCTGAAGAAGGGGCTCTGAAATCTCCATTATTAACACAGGGTTAAACACAGTGTACAGAAAAAAATAACTCAAGGAGATGATTACACCACAGCCCAAGGATCTGAATTTGCAGCATTGTTTTCCTGGGCAATTCAGTCACAGTAAGCCCCAGCATATGGAAAAGTGAAAATAACATTCAAATGATCAAATTTGCTCTGTTAGAGAACTTTTGCATTGGAAGAACTTGCCAGCCCTAGGCTCCATGACCAGCTCCTGACTTGAGGGAATCATAAATCAAACTCACTGTGTGTGTGCACCCTGTTCCCATTAAGAAGGAATAAACAAAGTCAGGCTTTATTTAAAAAAAAAAAAAAAAAAAACTTTTTAAAAAATACAATGATGTTTCCTTTATTTTTGTTTTACAAGGCACAAAGTCCGCCGCTAGCTAAGGTCACTGATATTCTGAGCAGTTGTTTCCATCAACAGAAGTAGAAAAGTAGCTGGCACACAAAAATGACCAGAAGTCAGCACGTGGCCACGCTCAGTGATTCTCTCTCCGGGGCAGGGTGTCTAGAGAAGAGAGATGGAGGGGGCAGTGAGGGCCTCAAAGGGAAGAGGTTGGTATGTATGTAGTTCTCTCTTCCAGTTTCTGACTCAGTGAGAAAGATGGGTAACCCATCTTTATAAACACCCCAGGGGGTGGATTTAAGAGAGGCAGGAGGAGTATTGAGCCTTTCTTGGCTGATCTGAGATAGTCAAAAACATTCCACTGATTAAGCCTGGTTTTAAAAAAAAAAAAAAAAAAAAAAATGAGTTTTCCTTCATCTAAGCCAGGGGAGAAATTATTCTGAAGGCTGAGAGCAAATCCTGAGGGCCTAAGGTCAAGCCAGCCTGAGGGCTCAGTGCTCCATAAAATGCTGGCTTTCCTCACCAAGCTACTTTGTAGTCAGTTACTTATTAAGAGTCATTTTTATTAAGTCCTATTTATAAGATTGATATTTGGTTTATATGAAATTTACAGATGAAAAGTGAAGGAACAATGTGAAGAGAACCCAAGTTTACTAGTTCTTAACCTTTGGTTTTGACCAACAGTTCGAGGAGATTACTTAACGCCCCACCACCACCCCAGGTGGATCCCTGAATCCTACAGGGTGACTCTATGAGCCACATTTATAGAGCCCTGCCATGGACACTGATTTCTTTTAAAGAGCTCTTCTAGCAGGCTTTAATATTTGTGTGCCTGCTGTGATCAATTTCTTTTGGTTTATTTCTATTTTTACCTGAAGAAATAGAAGAGAAAGGAAATAACATTGCACTTTATAACCACTGTGTTGTAAGTGGAAAATGCAATGTCTTAAAAAAAACTGAACAAAAAACTGAAAAAAAAAAAAAAAAAAAAAAAAAAAGGGAGAAAAAGAAGAGGATGTCAGCACTGATTATCACTCAGTCTCCAGCTTCATCCAAGTGCTGAATCACTTCTCTCTTGAGGAACATAAAGGAAAAACATTTCAACATGCAAATGTGAATCAAATCTTCCACATTCAATCTGACAGGGGTAAGAGAAACACCTAGAGTCTGAACCATAGGTAACTGTGCCAGCCCAGTACCTACACTGCCAACAACTAAGAGAAACTGCTAAATGACCATCATACCTCACGAGTTCTGTGTGCAGTTCTGGAGAAGTCAGGTAACCAGGGGTGACCTCCTGACTCTCTGGTGGCCCTTCGCTGCCCTCTGCTGGAACCCGGAGGGCCTTGCTCGCAGCATGGTGGAAGTCAGCCACCTCAGTCAGGCGCCTCTTCAAGTCTTTCAACAAGTTGATATGAGCAGGACTTTGAAAAAACCTTCTTCCAATACAACCATCTATGGGTAACCTTAAAAAATAAAAGCACAGATCTATAACCTTCTTCTTTCTATGTGGCACACAAGATCTTCTTTCTATGTGGCACAAAACAGCAGTCAATTAACAAGGTAAGTTACTATGGCTGGGTTCACATACCATTAAATCAATCCCGATTACTTCTACTTCAAAGAATATTTTGAGGATCCCACAAGGTATGTACAGTAGTGTTTCCTCATTCATGGTTTCACTTTCAGTGGATTCAATTACCCACAATCTACCCTGGTCCAAAAATATTAAATGGAAAATTCTAGAAATAAAAAATGCTTAAGTTTAAAATAACTTTTATTTCAGTACATTGTTAAAATGGTCCTACTACATTATTAGTGATGTTAACCTCTTACTGTGCATAATTTATAAATCAAACTTTACAATAAGTATGTGTATATCTAGGGAAAACAGCCTATCTATGGTTCAGTACTAACCATGGCTTCTTATCTGGAGATAAGATAGGACTATACGTGAAAGTAGTTCTAAAAAGAATAAAAGCAGGGGCTGGGGTTGTGACTCAGTGGTAGAGCTCTCATCTAGCATGTGTGAGGCACTGGGTTCGATTCTCAGCACCACATATAAATAAAATAAAAATAAAGGTCCATCAACAACAAAAAAAAAATTAAAAAATAAAAGCAACATAGTGGCACTGTTGATGCAGGAAGATCACAAGTTCAAAGCCAGCTTGGGCAACTTTACTAAGACCCTGTCTCAAAATAAAAAATAAAAAGGGCAGGGGAGCTGGGTATAGTGGTTCATCTCTATAATCCCAGCAACTCAGAAGGCTGAGGCAGGAGGATCACAAGTTCAAGGCCAGCCTCAGCAACTTAGCAAGGCTCTAAGCAACTTAGCAAGACCCTGTCTCAAAATAAAAAGGATTGAGGATGTGTCTCATTGGTTAAGTACCCTTGGGTTCAATCCCCTGAACCAAAATAATAATAATTAATAATAATAATAATTGCCACAGAACTCAAGGCTTCATCACACTTAGAGGAAGGAAGCAGATTAAGTATAGTCTCTGCTCTTGAAGAACTTGTAATCTTATAGAAATAAGAAACGACAAAGAATCAGCATGCTTACATTTTAAAGGAGGGAGTGAAAGGAATAAGAGGATCTGGGCATTGAGGTGGGAGCTAGAGAGCAGTGGACAGTAATAGTGGACAGTTCCAGCTGGCTGAGGAATCTTCCCACCCAGTGCAACTGCTGGATGTCCCCAAGCAAAACCCAAGGGCTGCCAGACACAACCTGGCTTTTGCTCATACCTGCACCTTTACCACAAGGTGCCCCTGCACCAGTCCCATAGTGGTCACACATGCAGCCTCTGTTTGGGGCAATTTCTCTCCCTTTGCCATCTCCAGAGGTTCTATGCTAATCGTTGCACAGTGTCGGGGTGTGGGACAGATATGGTAAAGCAAAGTTGCCTCAAGATACCCCAAACTCAAAAAAGATCTATTCTAATAAATGTTAAACAGAGGCGGGTAGGGAGATTTCTAGTTTGAAGTCTCCGAAGAATGATGCTGACTCACACTCCAGTGTAAGAACATAGTCTCAGGAATGGACTCACAGGAACTTACTACAACACTGGGTACCATACCCGTATTGTGGTCCTGGGCGGTGAAGATACAGGAGGAAGAACTTCTGCCAGATGAGCGGCAGAAGAGGGTGATCAGAAGGCGTGACGAGAGCCTGGTGGGCCCAACGATAAATCAGTAGCCTCTGCAGGGATGGGACGATAGGGAGCTTCAGCTGGGCCTGGGCTTTCTACAAGAGAGAAGGAACTTTAGCAACTAAAAAACAGTCACCATTTACTCTAAGTGACCCAAATGAAAAAATAAACACTTTGTTTTCAATTCAGTAAAGGAAAAAAAGTCATACAAAACTCACTTCTCCAACCCATGAACTGCCACATTAATCTCCATGGTAGCAAGGCACACAGGGCAGCTTTTTGCTGTCAAGACATTTCACTGACCCCAGATCCGAAATGGGTCTTAAGAGTCATCTAGTCTAACCTAACTTCCATTTCCTCAATTCTTTTGCATATAAAATGCTATAGAGCAAGGCCATAGAATGACATGAAAATCAAAAGTCATTCTCGCTGTCAAACTTTATCAATCTTGAAAATTTAGATTTTAAAAGGACTTTTAAAAATGATGAATTCCTGGACAGGCTCCGAAACTCAAAAGCAAAGTATACACTATGGCATCTAAAAAAGACAATCTTTAGTGTTCATCATGTAAATAAAACCATTAATTTTGGGGGAAAAAAGAAAAAGAAAAAAGAAATAAAAGACAGTCTTTAAATCCAAAGCCCTATTCAGTCTTTCTCATACATAAGTGAGCCTAAGAATCAGAGAATTTTTTAAAAAAAATTCCTAGTTACAATATAGACTCAGACACTGAGACTCTCAAAAGCTGGGGTCAGGAATCTAATTTTTAACAAGTTCTCAAGGGGATTCTGATGCACTTGGGAGATAATGGCAATTGCTTAAAAAAAAATAGCAACACCCTTCACTTGGGCAAAGAACACACCCTCAGTTATTTAGTAATGAGTCTACTTGCTAAATGAAATTTGGGAAGCCAAGTATATACTTCAATTACACAAGTGATTTAAATACTGATTTGGTGTTTGGGCTTTCCAAATATTCACAAGAAAAAAAAACACAGAGGTTCACATGCTAAGGTGAATCCCAAAACAGTGTAAGCCACCCCACCACTCAAATGCAGAACTACTATTTGCACCTTCAGAGCTTGGTCAGGGGTAAAAGCAGAGTTTATAACCAATTCCCCTTCAACAACTCTTCGGAGCTGGGAGTCCTCTTCAAAGATGGATTCCATGTTTAGCACAGTCCATGCAAACCAGACCTATGACAACACCAGAGAAAGGGGAGGGAAATAAGTCACTCACTCAACTGATAACATACATCTTGACAGTTTCCAAATTAAAATCTTTGCTAGGGCTGGGGGTATAGCTCAATGATAGAGCACTTGTCTAGCATGCATGAGGGCCTGAGTTCAATCCCCAGCATGGCAGGAAAAAAATTTTTTTTCAATGATCAATCTCTGCCAGCAAATATTTAGTTTGTAAAATTAACACATATTTAATACCTACCTATATTCTTGTCACATTTATAGAATTAGACAAAAACAAACAAATGGAAATTGTTAAACTCATTTGGAAAGTCTACTTCAGTACAAGAAGGATCCAACTAACAATATTTACTGGACAAGTTCTATGTTCATGAGGTGCAGAAAAGAGAGCCAGGCATGGGCTCTGTCCTTAAGAAGTTTTCCATCTATTACAGTAGATGAGACTAATGTATATGTAACCAAAACCATGAGTGGTGGTGAGGACTGTTCAGGGACAAAGCGCTGGATCAGAGAAGGCTCTGCATAGACAGGTGGGAAAGGGTGAGCAAGGTAGGTCTCTGAGAGAAGCTGAGGCAGAAGCACAGAGGTGAGAAACAGGGATGGGTCTAAGCAATAGCAAGGAGATGTTTTCAGCTCAATCACAAGAGGAATGAGGAAGAGCAGGAAGGAAGACTGAAAGTTTGATTTAAATGATGAAAGAGAGATATGAATTTTTTTTTTTTTTTGTACTGGGAATTGAACTTAGGGGCACTTAACCACTGAGCCACATCTCCAGCCCATTTTTTGCATTTTATTTAGAGACAGGGTCTCAATGAATTGCTAATTTCCTTACTAATTTGCTGAGGCTGGCTTTGAATTCACAATCCTGCCTCGAGCTGCTGGGATGACATGGTTTAATATATAGTCTGAGAACTGGTAATAGTGATGAAAATAATGCTGCCAGTAACAAGGACCAATAGTTAGCTGCACGTGTGAGGCGTGCTTCTGAATGCTTTAACTAAAAGTGTAATCGTACTTTTATTCGACAACTGAGGACTGAGATGTAAGCAAGCTGCCCAAGACACAGAGCTAACAAACCTGGGCCATCTGGTTCCAGCACCCACTCTTAACCTCTCAGCAGTCAAGCCACTGACTCAACCTCTGTTAACACCTATGTAAAATAGGCAGGACTTGGCACCTCAGTGGACAACTACAGTTGTGAAAAAGCTGATGAAGTGAAAAAGCACTTTATGCAGTAAGTGCTAAACAAATGCTAGCCATGGCAGGCGATCAGTAGGAATGGTAACTGAGTAATGGTAACCTTACCTAACTAAGTAGGGTGCTTACAGATATTGAAGGTCACAAAGATCACAAATGGTCCTCTCAGTGGACTGCATACCTGAGTGGGCATGGCCAAGCCTTCTACGAAAGATGGAGTGATGTTGCCCGCCACGATCCAGCTCACCAAAGAGGAGAGCAGACTCCGGTCACAGTGGTAACCTAAAGCATTCTACACCAGGGGAGCAGCGGAACAGAGAGAAGAGGATTTTTAAAAACTTTACCATTGACTCTTTCAAGAGTATCAGTGATCGTCCCATGGAAGATGCTGATATAACAGATTTCATATATGAGCCCAGCTGCACCAACTCTCCTAGGCAGTGCACTACAGGGGTCCTTTCCTGGATGTCCTTTCCTTTGAGCTGCAAGGGATCTGTGCTAGCAGACTATGATTAGAAAGATAAAATGCCCATGAGGCAAAGCTTTAAAAAGTAGTGGCCACAGAGTAATACCAACAACTGTGCATTTAGGAGGACCTTTCAGAAAGCTATTATCCAGCCAATGATGACGACATATACTAACAGCTTACCTTATGTTGCTGGTAGAGTAACTTCTGTACACAGTCTTCCTGCATCAGCTGAAAGGCTGTCTTACACAAGTGGTCCATGAGGAAGAGGATGGGCTGTTCTCGGTACCAAAGATGCTGGCTTATGAGAGCCTGAACCCAGAACTCCAATACAGCAACAGGACCCACTTCATTGGGCCGGGTGCTTACAGATATGTGTGCCTGTGCAGAAATGGCTCAGGTGACGTGAAAGGTAATAACCAGCCTCCCATTTTCAAAACAACAACAAAATATTATCTCCCTCCACTAAAGCCCCAATCTGCTGGGCTTCTCAGCGCCAAAAGCACTGTGCAAATGATTCAAAATGACCACATCATAAATGTGCTCACGCCAGAGTCTTTGGGTTGGAAGACGGGGAAAAGTGTATTTAGGGATTTGCAAGGGCCCTGACCTGGATCATGCTGTTGAGAAGCTTCACATTGTCCCCATGGCTGGCCCCTGTGAGGTGCTGTGCCACCTTGTGAGTGACCTGCTGCGTGACACCCTGAGGTACACCACTATCCAAGTGGAGGAAGAGGAGGAGGTGCGACAAAAACCTGCAGAGCACACAGATCACACACTGTACCTTCTGATCAGGAGTCAGCAGAACTGCCAGCAGTTAATTACTTATGAGGAAACAGAAGAATGTTAAATTGATCCCATTTTTTGACCAAAGCTCTATTATGGATTCTGATAAACCTTCAAGAATTTCAGAAGAATAAACATTTCACATTAGATGTGGGCGAAAAGGAATTCTGTCTGCCTATAGAAGTTTAATGAACGGGTTCAAGACACAAAGACACATGCAAGGTAAAGAGCGTTAGCGGAAAACATCCCGAAGCACCTCTAGCCCCTCCACACTCCCACCTCCGCTAATAAAAACAAGAATGTTTTCCAAGTCATTGGATTCCCAAACTTCCCTAGCGCCCAGGATGCCCAGGCCCTAACCCTTTCTTACTAAAATCAGATCTCCAAGGGAGGAACCTGGAAATCCATACTTAAAAAGCCCCTTCTAGAGACTCTCATCACCAGGCACGTCTGAGACACACTGACTGAAAAGATACACAACAGAAAAACTGTAGTGTTCCCTGTGTGCCCGTGGATGTACTGCCAGTCATCACTGTGGGGTCCTCCACATCAGGCCTCACCTCCCCTTTCGGCACTCTTCCTGAGGCCCAGCCAGATGCTCAGCTCCCAACACCCTGAATAGGCAGTCCTCTTCCCACTTCCTATGTGTCTTACCTATTCACAACATTGCACTATGCACACTGTAGGTGATGAAAAACATATTTGGCTATTGTTCCAATGACAAAGCCATTGCTTAATGTTAGAAGTGCTATTCCCAGTGTTTCAGGGAAACAACTGCTCTTTCAAATACTAGTAAGTTTCATTAAGCAGTTCAAGTTAAATGAGAAGGAAATGCCTTTTGTGATAATAAAACTGGAATCAGTACTAGAATCATTGTTCATCAACCTGCATTCTAAACCGGGATGCAGAAGTTTTCTGCCTCATAAAAAATACTTGCTGAAATATCATTCTCTTCATTTTACTTAAGAAATAAGATTTAGCCATTTTTGCTCACTGGGTCATTTCTAAAGTGTCTCCTGCCACAGACAGAACATACTTACTGTTCATTTTTCAGGAGGTAATACTGGCAAGGGTAAAACAAAGGTAGAATCTTATCTAGGACGTGGACCACTGTTCTCAAATGCCTCGACTGGACCAGAATTCCCAACAGTGGGATCCCTTCTGCACAGAACTTCTCAATGCTATGAAGAAAGAAAAGGCGATGAGGATATAAGGTAGTTGGTTCCTTAAATTCTGTTCTTCCAGTGAGTAACTAGCCTACACTACGTGGATTATCTCAGGTCTCCAATGTATTTTTTAATGTCCAATCTTCACAAGAAAATACTAGACTCAGAACTCTGAAAGTACAAAGGAACTTAAAAATTCATCTATATTTTTATTTTACAGATGAGAAATTATTAGTATTGTGCCCAAATTTGCATAATTTACTAGAGAAGGCTCAAAATGAGAACCCAGGTTTGCAAATTTCCAGCTCAGAGATCTTGTTTTGTTTCCTAAACAGTGCTTCTTATAAGAGCTATGAAGGCTCGTTCCACAGTTACTCCAGCAAAGGGAAGATTTGAAAGTGAGTTCAATCTGTCAGTAGGACCTGGCAAATTTCTCCTAAAACCATTTTTTTCTCCTAGTACTGGGGATTGAACTCAGGGTGCTATACCACTAAGCTACATCCCTAGACCATTTTATTTTTAAGACAGTGTCTCACTAAGTTGCTGAGGCTGGCCCCAAACTTTGGATCTTCCTGCCTCAGCCTCTGGAGTAGCTGGGTTTACAGGCATGCACCACTGCTTCCAGCTTCTAAAACCAATTTGTCATAAAAATTTTCTGTCTATACTTAAGAAATAAACTCACATATAGGAAAAAAATGTGGAAGATGATCCAGGTTAAGATTCATTTTTCTTATTTATTTACAGCTACAAAATTCATATATAGAAATGACTTAAGTAAATTTCAGAAAAATTCATTCAATGGGAATCTTACTATGTCACTTTTAAATAATATACACAAAGACAACATGGAAGAATATTTCCACTACAATGCTAACAGGGAAAAAGCCCATAAAAATTTATACTTGTAATTATGCTAGTAGTAAAGAAAGTAGTCAAGAAATTAGACAAAAAGGGAAAAAACACAGGGATGACATCACACCAAAATGTTCATTGTATTGAAGGGGTAGAAGTGAGTGTTTTTTCCTCCACTTTCCTAATTTGTTCCAACTCTAGAGGAAAAAAAATCACTTCAAATAACAATGGTGCAAAGGCTACACAATGAGGGAATACTTATTATATTAAAAGTGAAAAAGACACAAAATTATATATATACACACACACACACACACAAACACACACACACACATATATATATATATATAAACATATATATGTATATCATAGCTATAAAAAAAAATCAAAGGAAAAACTACTGGATAAAAATAAACTAAAAAAGCAATGTTCTGGTATGGGAAAGATGTTGGGTGACTTTCTAACTAATATTCTCTGTATTGTGTGTGATGTTATATTCATATACAACTATGTCCCTGTCTGCTCCATCCCCAAGCCCAAGCTCATGCATTAGATTATTGTGTTACTTGTGTACTTCAGAACATTTAAATCCCAGATGATCATGGTATAATGAACCCCAAAAGGAAATATTTATTCTCATCCTTGTTCCCATTCAGAATTCAGTAATCAGAACTAAACAGATCAGCATGTTTGTAGGGAACCCATCTCAGTGAATCAAAGAGCTATAGTCTCAGAATGGACACTAGCAATTAGAGAAATCATGAAACAAGTTCAGAAGACTGCCTTCAAAGAATTCACATGTCAGACATTGTTCTAAGTATGTTATATACACACACACACACACACATATATATATACACACAAATATAAAAATTCACTTAAGACTCATAAAAGTCTGTTATCTTTATTATTCCCATTTTAGAGATGAGGAACCTGAGGTATAGGAAACTGGTTATGACACTAGACCTACTAGAAACAATGTGAAGAATATCTTCCTAAAGGCCTAAACATGTCGATCCTTTTCAACATCAGTTCTACCCTCTCTCAACCAGCTTTCAAATTTTTCCCAACATTTGTCCTTGCTGACCATCTGATCTCTTTTATTCTCCAATAGGAATCATGGGCTTTAATCAGGAGTATTTCCTTTCTTCCCCTCCATTCATCTTCCCCACTCAAGACTCCACATGCTCCTTCCCACATTCATTCAATCCACCAGCATTTGTTGACTATCAAGTACAAGTTCTGAAGGCACAAAGATAAACAAGACAAAGGACCTACCTACCTTTTATAAGGAAGCTCTATGGAATTACATACAATATATGTTCTAATAAATTTTATATATATATATATATGCATGTGTATGTATATATGCATATATACACATACATACACATGCATTTATTTGTTTGTTTGTTTGCTTATTTGGAGGGAGCATATTTGGAAAGCACTTCACCTTGATAAAACATTGATCCAGGCTTATTATTTAGCTCTAATTACCTCCCTATAGATTTCATGGAGAACTCTGCTCTTGGGAAGTAAAAGATGAGATTCTAGAACTCCTATCCATAAGGTTAAGTAAGGTTCAACCCAAACACCATACCTGTGGCCCACAGTCGTCATAGATAAGGCGAGGTAACAGCCAATGGGCATGCCAGCTTTCACAGCCTTCAAGAGAGGATGAAATGCAGGTGACTCCGTCATGTCAGGCACCATGCTGCAGAAGGGAACAGTTGGGCAATTCTGCTGTATCCCATAGTCATTTCTGTGCAGTTTTAATCTCAAGATCAAATTCCAGGCCCATTGGTTAAATGAGGTCTCAGGGGTTTCTCCATATCGAACAATACTGGCCAAATATGAAACCTAAAACAATTATTTATTTTAAACCACATTAGTTGCACACCAATTAAATCAGTAACCTCATCGACTCATTCCTTTTTATGATCAATAGTGCCTTTGAAAGAGAAGAATATACTACTTGCTGACCTTCAATAAATGTTTGAGGTAATGCATTAAAGCAATTTCTCACTCACAAATGACCACTTGTACTTTCTTGCTAGTCATTTTGAGAACATGATCTAAGCTCAAGCAAAAGAGAAGTGATAAAGAAGTTGATATTCATGAAATGTGTGCTCGTAAAACAATTTTTTTAAGTTTAGTAATTAAGAATGAAAGGTCTCATTTACAACCTTTGCCAATTTGAGTGGTATAAAAACTCAACCACCATCAATTTCAAGCTACCAATAGTTTAATAATTATTATGGGTTAGATATTAGGTATATCCCAAACACTCAAGTGTGAGAAAATGCAAGGTTTAGATGTGAAATGCTTGGGTTATGAATCTTAACCTAATCACTATATTATTCCCAGAATGGAATTAATTGGATGGTAACTGTAGGCAGGTATGGTGTGAATAGAGAAGGTGGGTCCCTGGGGGCATGCCTTTGGGGTATACATTTTGTCCTTTTTGTCCTTGTTGAGCAGAGCTCTCTCTGCTTCTTGATGGTCACATTCTGAGCTGCTTTACTCCACCACACTCTTCTGCCATGATGTTCAGCCTCAGCTTGAGTCCCAGGAATGGAGTTAGCCATCTATGAACTTAGACCCCTGAAACCATGAGCCCCCAAATAAACTTTCCCTCCTCTAACTGTTCTTGTTAGGTCTTTTGGTCACGGCAGAGAAAAAGCTGACTAAAGCAACAATCTAGCTTGCAAAGTTTCTGCAAATGTAACGGTCAGTTCATCTGAGCCAGTGGAAGTGAGCGCCAACACATCACTGCAGCTCAACTTAAACTGTAAAATACCAAAATGATCATAAAGAAGCTACTTTTTAAGAAAAAAGATTTTAACCACATAAGTCAATGTTAACATCTTAAACTGCCAAACATGTTCTTAGAAAATCTAAGGATCAATACTGTAGCTTCATGTACCCAGTCCATTTGTAAAAAAAATTCATATTTTCAATACAAAAGAGGAAGAAATACCTGCTTCATACTTTCAGAAATAAGCCCAGCATATGGCTTCTGTGCAAGGTACTTCTGATAAGCTTCCAGAACCATTAAGGCCACTTCAGTATGAACTGTTTGATCCAGATGAAGAATACCCTTTTAAAGAGAAAAATAATCACAAACATACCAACTTGACTTATTTTTTAATACCTCTGAACCAAAAAATAGGCAGAATAGTAAAACAGGGTCTTGGATACAGAAGTCAAATGTTGTAATTATCAAATCCCCTAATAGTGAAGTTATAAAATGACAATAGGAAAAAATTTTAAATCTAAAGAGCAATTATACCACACCAAGATAGGGTCTGAACCTGAATCATTCCTCACCCCAGACTAAAATTGGTATCTTTGAATGGAATCCCCCACCCTACACTAGATCTCTACAAAGATTGTGGTATAAGTTATAAGTTAAGAGCATTACCACAAACCAGGAAAATGCTTGAAATTAGTTAACAAGGAAGACAGCTAATAAATTAAGTCTACATTCCCTTTTCTTGTTTCACTATCAGTGATAATAAATAAGATGTTCAATAACACAGGTAAGACCTGTAATCCTACAATACCAGTGATTTAGGAGGCTGAAGCAGGAGGATCACAACTTCTAGGACAACCTCAGCAACATAATGAGGCCCTCAGGAACTTAGTAAAATCCTATCTCAAAATTTAAAAATAAATTTTAAAATGGGGTCTGAAATGGAGCTCAGTGGTAAAGCACCCCTGGGTTCAATCCCCAGTACCAAAAATACTAATAACAACAACACAGATAAAATATGCTGCAGGAGCCTCAAGGAGCCTACATATATCCCACCCAATCTTCCTTTGCAGCTTTGAAAAAATCTGTTCCCTAACTCTTGCATAGAAGATGCTGCTCCCAACTCTAAGGCAGGAACAAGGAGACTCTCACAGGGGAATCTTCATGTAGCTCTCTGAGAGGGGGGATCCTGGGGGTTCCATTCACAAATAGGAGAATGTGAAGGTGAAGAACAGCCCCAGATGCTCTCCTCCACTAGCTCTCCAGTCCCAGTGGTCAGGGAAGCCCTAAGAGGAAAACTCCCTGGCTTCAGTTAATGTAAACTACACATGAAAGCTACCAGGACCAAATGACTTGCTCAGATCAAAGCGGGCAGAGTTGTAGATGGCTGAGTTCTCCCCCGTTTTTCTGTTAAGATGTTAATATTTTGATCAAGGAGCTAACTAATAAGGCCTACAGTAAAGAGACAGGAGAGATTATAAAATAGTCAAAATCACTTGATGTGGCATCTTGGGAGACATGATACCCTTAATAATAAACTTTAACTATAACACCAAGTAATTAACAAGTGCCGAGAACTGTCCTCAATGTTTACATGTCCTGACTCATTAAATTCTTACAACACTATGAGGAAGGCCTGTTTATATCAATGTTTACAGATGAGCAACTAAGGTCCAGAGAATGCAGGAAGCTTGCTCAGTGTCACACAGCCAGGAAGTTGCAGGCTGAAATAAAAACCCAGGCAGACTGGCTCAGAACTCGGGCTCATAATTAATTGATGATGTTTTAGAAAACAACTCTGGCAAAGACATGCAAGAAAATTACAGGAGAAAAAGGGACCAGAGGCAGGAGAGGCAATAAGGAGTAAATGCAGGAATTAGACAGAGATGAAACAGCAAATACACGTGTTCTAAGGATAAAGGAAGGAATTATCAACGTGGAACAATTCATCTTCATTTAGAGGATGCTCACTCTGCAAAACAGAATCAGAGTAAAGATCCTAAACTCTAATACAATTAAAAGATATGTGCAGACCTTGCATATAGTAAGTACTCGGAAATGTTACACAGAATCCCCCATTTCTGAGGTTGGTTGTAACACATACCTGTTCAGCGAATCCCCAATTCAGTCCTTCTAAAATAACACAGGCCAGTTTATTCTTCACCGCTGTCAGGTTGTGATTCAATAACCAATCCCGAACCACAGCAATCTCCGAGGCAGAAGGTCGCCAGAGATACAAAGGCAATTCTTTAAACAAGTATAAAGAAACCTTATTAAAAAGAGAAAAACAGTAATTAAAATCAGGACTTAGGGAATCCTCTATTACCATAATACATTATGATGCTGCCAAAATTTTTCTTCAAAAGGAGGTAGAGTTCTATTTGACTTTTAGACAAGTAAAATTGAAATTATACAGACAACCAAATCAAATCAGTATTAAAACTGATGATGCACCAAAAGTATGCTAAGCTAACCTTTGTACAGGTAATCTTCTCTTAATATTTAAGTTAGTTACTCTTCAATTTAGGTAAACCACCACACTAAGACACAAATTTAAAAACAATAAATCAAGGGATGGTCATTCAATTTATTTTTTAAAAATGCACTATATTTATTCTATTCTATAGCATTTAAGAAGACATTTCTATTTGTTTCAAAGCAGTCTTGGTGGGGAGGTAAGGAGTGGATAAGGAACAAATAAAACAAGATCAATCAAAGAGTTGAGAATTTCATGTATAACAAAAAAATCTTAAAAATTAAAAAAAAAAAAAAGAGTTGACAACTGTTGAAACTGTATGATGGGTACCCAGGGGCTCATTATACTACTCTCTCTACCTCTCCACTTTTATTTGTATTTGAAATATTCCACTATAACAAGTTTTTAAAATCCTGTTTACAAAAAGTTGATAGCATCTCACCCCAATTAGAATGTCTTTTATTAAGAATACAGGCAACAACAGGTGTTGGCGAGGATGTGGGAAAAGAGTACACTCATACATTGCTGGTGGGATTGCAAGTTGGTGCAGCCACTCTGAAAAGTGGTTGGAGATTCCTTAGAAAACTTGGAATGGATCCACCATTTGACCCAGCTATCCCACTCCTTGGCCTATACCCAAAGGACTTAAAAGCGGCATACTACAGTGATACAGCCACGTCAATGTTCATAGCTGCTCAATTCACAATAGCTAGATTAAGGAATCAACCTAGATGCCCTTCAATAGATGAATGGATAAAGAAACTGTGGTACATATACACAATGGAATATTACTCAGCCATAAAGAAGAATAAAATTATGGCATTTGCAGGTAAATGGATGAAGTTGGAGAGTGTCACGCTAAGTGAGATTAGCCAATCCCAAAAAACTAAAGGCCGAATGATCTCTCTGATAAGTGGTTGATGATGCATAATGCGGGGTGGAAGGGAGGCAAGAATGGAGGAAGGATGGATTGCATAGAGGGAAGGGAGGGGTGGGGTCGGGGTGCGGGGGTAAGGATAATAATAGAATGAGACGGACATCATTGCCCTGTGTACATGTATGATTGCACGGATGGTGTGACTCTACTTCGTGTACAACAAGAGAAACAACAGCTGTACTCCATTTGTGTACAATGAATCAAAATAAATAAATTTTAAAAAAATAAAAAAATAAAAATAAAATTTAAAAAAGTTGACAGCACTATTTTAGATAACCTCTGTGTACAAAATAAATCTGTATTCAGGTAATAAATTTTGTTTCAAGTGAGACTGATCAGAAGGGCAATTCATTTCATAATGTCTTCAACAATCTGTCCAGTAGAAATTCAGTGCAAGAAATATGTGCAATTTTAATTTTCCTAATAGCCACATTTTTTAAAATCAAAAGAAACAGATAAAATCAATTTTAATATTTTATTTAATCTAATGTACAAAATATTTGCAACATGAAATTGCCACAAAAATTATTAAGAAAATCCCTTTAAAAATATAACTTACCAAAAAGTGACTCAAGAAAAAATAAAATGTGAACAATCCTGTGTTTGTTAAGGAAATTCAATTTGTTATCAAAAAACTTCCCACAAAGAAAACTCCTAGCCCAGATGATTTCACTGGCAAATTTTATCCCAAAGGAGAATTAAATTTTCTTTTTTTAATAACTGAAAGGGAAAAAAAAAATGCCACCATTGGAGAACCTGGGTGAAGGCTACACAAACCCTCTTTGTACTATCTTTTAATAAATATTCAAAGTTAAACATTGATAAAAAAGAGAAAAAAACAAATGAGAATTAACAGCAATCTTGCAAGAACATTTTCACATCACAGAAGAGGAGGGAGTGTTTCTCAACTCACGAGGCTAACGTAATCCCAGAACCAAAGCCTAATCAAGATACAGCAAGAAAACAAAATTAGAGATCAAGCCTTCATGAATACATGCAAAACTACTACCAAAGTAACCCAGCAATACATAAAAAGGTTTATGTAGCACAATCAAAGGGGTTTTGTTTAATGAAACAATGATGGTTCAATATTTGAGAAACCAAAATTTATAATTTTGTAGGTAACCAGTTAATGCAATCTATTAATTGCATTAATAGAGCAAAGGAGAAAAATCCTGAGAACAGTTCAAGAGATGCAAAAATGAAAGAACCTGAATACCCTCCTCATGGGAGAAAAAAATTTAAACTGGAAAAAGAAAGAAACTTCCCAAGTCTAATATAGAACAGCAATGAAATCCTCATTATACTTCATAGTTACTTATCTTTCTGTTGTAGCAGCACTAGGGATAGAACACAGCCTTGTGCACGCTAGGCAAATTCCAACCACTAAACTATACCCTCCACACCAAAAGAAAACTTTTTTTTTGTACTGGGGATTGAAATCAGGGGCACTTGACCACCAAGCCATATCCCCAGCACTATTCTGCATTTTATTTAGAGACAGAATTACAGGTATGGGCCACCATGCCCAGCCAAAGGTCAACTTTGAACTATTTTTTCCTATTACAGAGACTGAGGCAAGAATGTCTGCCCTTCTACTTCTGTTCAATACTGTAAAGAAGGTTCCAGTCAATGCAATAAAGAAAGAAAGAAAGAAAACATGTAGGAAGAATCCTTTTAACAAAATAGGATTCATACAGGGTACTCTAAAATACATTGATGTTTTCAGTGAAAAAAAAAATCATGAATTTTGCTTGAAGAGGTTCTAGGGAAGATATACAGATTTCACTACAAAAGGAGAATGTATCCTCAAAAGTAAGCCTATCTTTGAAATCACAAAATAGGCTAAAAGGAAAATATGACATAAATTGTTGTTGGCCAACACACCTCTGATTTCTATACTTTGTAATGTCCCAAAGGCTTGGTTCTTATCAACTACCACCCTCACCCAGAGCAATCTCCACACAGGATGTGTGCTCTCCTGCTAGGCCTCTAGAACACAAAGTTATCTTCCGACAACTGCCAAGGGTGAGGGGAAGTTCAGGAACCTACCCACAGCTCATTCCCAGATGCTGGATCTAGAGGCTGAATCAAGATCAGCCCAAAGTCAAAGCCATCATATTCATCTGACGGCACAGCGGGCTTGAACAAGTCCCTCCAAAAACCTCAGCAAGTTCACAGAGCACAACAGTACCACATATATAAATGGAGAGTAGAAGCATTGTACAGATGTATTTTAAAAAGCAATATGGTTCCAAAGTTTACATTTACAATTAAGTACATTTCTGGACATAATTTACTACTGGAAGTATCATGGCCAAGTTGAAAATGTGCTGCCAAAACCAGAAAAACATGAGAGAAAAACATCATGAGCTCAATACAACTAAAAGAAACATATAACTCACTATACATTTGTCTGGAATTCATTCCATTAAATCATCACTCAAAAAGGTATAACCAAAAATTTGCTGCTGTATTGAACTGCATATGAGGGGTTTTTATTTCAATATAATCAACTACAAATACAATGGTGACATACAATGCTTCTCTTAAAAGGAAAAGGCACCTTGTACTGCCATTAAGAGGATGGTGGCTCCTCAAAAAATTAAAAATAGAATTGCCATATGACCCAGCAATGTGACTTCCGGGTATATACCCAAAAGAACTGAAAAGCAAAATCTCAAAGAGATATTTGTGCACCCATGTTCAATAGTAGCATTACTTATGATAGCAAAAAAGTAGAAGCAACCCAGGTGTCTATCAACAGATGAATGGATAAACAAAAGGTACTATATAAATACAATGGAATATTACACCTGCTTAAAAAAGGAAGGAAACTGACATAGACTACAACACAGATGAATCTTAAGGATACCATGATAAGTGAAATAAACCACTCCCAATGGACCATTGTACTTATGATCCCATTTATATGAAATGTCTGGAATAAGCAGACTGAGAAACAGAAAGCAGATTAGCAGTTGCTTTGGGCTGATGGGGAAGAAGGAGCAGAATGATAAGCTAAAGTGTAGTCAGTTTCTTTGTGAGTTGATAAAAATGCCCTCAGTTGGCTACGGTGTTGGTTGTACATATCAGTGAATTTACTAAAAACCACTGACCTGTACACTTTAAATGGATGGACTCTGTGGTATATGAATTACCAAATAAAGCTGTTTTTAGAAACTACATGAAGATTACAAAAAGAATTACAATCAATGACAGAAATAAACTATATCTGTGTCCTGCTCAACTTAAATTACTACTTTTAATTTTGTGTTTGATTGCAAAATGGCCTTCTTTCACAATTGTTTCTTCCAAGTGTAAAATGTAAAAAATTATGAAAGGCAAACAAATTATGAGCCTGGCACACAGCACATACTCTATTCATACTACTCTGCCCTTCAGTGACACAGTCATACCCAACAACCTTCCTATTTTTGCCAGTGCTCCAATATTTTATGATTAAAAAACAAGACAAAATCATCATCCACTTATCAGGGAAAACATTTGGCCTTTGTTTTTTGGGAATTGGCTTATTTCACTTAGCATGATAATCTCTAATTCCATCCATTTATCTGCAAATACACATCATGCACAACCACAGAAATGAAAATTTGTACCCCATATGTGTACAATGAATCAAAATGAAGTCTGTAAAAAAATAAAAATAAAAAAAAAAGAACAAAACAAAAGCAAATAAAGAGCCAGTGCACTTACCATTCCAACCTGGTCAATGGTCTCTTGAACTCGATCCAAAAGGATAGAAATTATCTCAGGGTGAACAGCTGTGATGGCCCCCAAAAGCTCTCGACCAACCTTTGAAAAAGTCTCTCTGGTGGAGAGAGTGACATAAGATACCTAAATAGGAATAGGAGGAGCAGAGATGGCACTTTAAATAACAATTATCAATCAAAACACGTTTCCATAGTTTTCTCAGATAAAACAGAAAGAATCTCACATTGAGACTCAGTTCACAACTTTTCAAAAAAAAAGTCAGAAGGTCAGACAGCAAACTATCTCCCCTAAGGCTAGACCCAGGAGGAGACAGAATTTGTGAAAATGGCAACATTTATAACAATGACTTTAAGTGCTGGATTCCTTTAAAAAGGAGGTCTGAGTAAACCTCAGTGGCACTTTCCTGTGGCCCCAGATACTCAGATGTTGAAGCAGAAGAATTGCTTGAACCCAGGAACTCAAGGATAGCCGAGGCAACACAGTGAGATCCCATCTCATTAAAAAGTAAAAAAAAAAGCTGGGCGCAGCGGCGCACGCATGTAATCCCAGCACTTGGGAGGCTGAGGCAGGAGGATCAAGAGTTCAAAGCCAGCCTCAGCAACTTAGCAAGGCCCTAAGCAACTCAGTGAGACCCTATCTCTAAACAAAATACAAAATAGGGCTGGGGATGTGGCTCAGTGGTGGAGTGCCTCTGGGTTCAATTCCCAGTACCAAAGAAAAAAAAAAAAAAAAAGTAAAAAAAAAAGTATATCCAAAGTTTATCAGTAATAATGAAACAGTCCCTTGATGTCAAAATTTAACTGAATTTGAGAAAATTACTAAAAAATGATAAAAATCAGAATGCATTTCATGGAAATATATAATCGCACCTCCAAAATAAGATCCCTAACTACAAGAGTTTCTAAAATATCAGTGTTAAACCAACTCCTCTTTAACCACATCTTTCAAACTATATAACTATATAATGCCAATGGCTAGCATTTTTTAACATAATGAAATAGAACAGAAAAATAACATAAGAATAGAAAAATGTAAGAGTACATCACAGGAAGATTATTATTTCAATAATGCACACATAGGGTTAGAATGTAATATAGAATGTAGTTTTACTGTGATTCATGAAAACACTATTCAAGAAAATAAATATACTTTAGCAATAGATCCTGAGAATATCATTTAATTTATGTGAAAATACATCTCTTCCAAATTTTTTCAGACTATGAAGATAGTCTGGAGTTCCATATCCATGGAGGTTTTAACCTTGTGCCTGGATACAAGTGTAAATACAGGAACAGCTGAATGGAGCTCTGGAAAGAACTTTAGGTCATCCAGGTGTGCTATTCTCAAACTGGAATATTGGGGGTGGATAATAAACTCAGAGAATCTTCTTCAAATATATCATCTTACTTGAGTATACTCGAAAACTTTGGAGAAAGTATTTTTTTACATAAAGAGATACACAACACCCTAAGGTACAAAATGCACATGGCTTTTTAGATATACACACATCTCCAGTGAAAGTACTGGCAGCCAGTTTGGGTTAGTCCCTAGACTCTCAGGGAATCCAACTTCACGAGCTTCCACCAGCAGGGATGGTTCAGAGAAAAAGTGAAGAATGCAACGATCTCACCCCAGTCTGTCATTTTGCAGATGGGGAAAATGAAGCACAGAGTGGTAGTTATTTTTTCTGCTGTAAGATGGGTAATCAATAGTAGAATCAAGCCAAAACTCAGATTATCTGATTTTAGGTTCAATATTCTTTCCACCATCTCATTTAAATTGGCTCAGAAGCCAGGTTTCCATGTTACTGGCAGGGATAAAAAAAAACAGTTTGAGAAACAGTAAGGGAAACAGTATAAAAACTACAAGTGCCAGGCTGTGCTAGATTGTCTATTCTTTACCAAAAGTCCTGCATCAAATGTCAAGGGATAGTAGTTGGAAATGGCAGAGTATAATTCATGTTTTCAAAACTCCCTACAGCAAAAGGAAGCTCCTTTGATAACCTCCTTCCGAGTACAGATAACAGCTCAAAAAACAGCAACACCAAGCCAGGCACAGTGGTGCATGCCTATTAATTCCAGCAACTTGGAAGGATGAGGGAGGAGGATCCCATATGCAAAACCAGTCTCAGCAAATTAGCAGGGCCCTAAGCAACTTAGTGAGACCCTGTCTCAAAATAAAAAATAAAACAGGCTGGGGATGTGGCTCAGTGATTCAGTGCCCCTGAATCTCGTATTCTCCAGTACAAGAACAAAAAACAAACAAACAAAAAAAAAAAACCAAACAACCAAAAGACAGACAATTCAAAAGAAAAAAAAAATTGCTCATTTATATAAAGCAATAATTCTAACCTCATATATCTCCAGAACAATAATTTTTATGAAGTCTTCATCCACGTTGGTTCTTCTGGCCTGAGCCATCTGAGCAAAGGTAGTTAGAAGACAAATCTCTTCTGAGCTATTCATGGAAGAAAGACACCTCTCAAAGTTCACAAAATGTTCTGGGTCTGCAAATTCACATCAAGAAAATTAAAGTAGAGAAAGAAAAAAATTCATAAGCTTTAATTACTCTTCCAGAGATAAAGAGATACAAAATTAAAAGATATCTAGAAACTTTAAAGATACAAAAGTTCTTTGTCCTGAAATGGATT
The DNA here is from genome assembly GCA_020662805.1 of Glaucomys volans. Classification (NCBI taxonomy): domain Eukaryota; kingdom Metazoa; phylum Chordata; class Mammalia; order Rodentia; family Sciuridae; genus Glaucomys; species Glaucomys volans. The sequence goes on along the minus strand of JAJEJO010000437.1, from coordinate 580,494 downwards.
TCCATAGGTATAGGGAAGAAGGCTGGACAAATGGCCCCCAAAATTCCAGCAAACTTAGAGAAGACATTTAACACTTCAAGCCTCAGTTTTCTCATCTGTCTCAAAATATTATTTAAGAAGATTAAATGACATAACACTTGTTAAGGGCTTTTTAAACTATAAAAGCATTACACCACTGCTACTAGGTGAGTCACCTTCCAAAGCGGGATTGCATAGGCTGGGGCAGAGCTCAGTGTTAGAGTTCCTGCCCACCAAAGAAGTACTGCCAACTTCACAGGCATTCTTGAAACTACTGGATAATGGCCAGTCACAAGAATGAAGACACTACTAATAAAAACCAAGATTAAAAAACTACTCAGCATAAACATGACATTCCAAATGAAAGCAATGGGCTTATAAGTGAAAATTAGGGACAAGAAATTAGTTATAACCATGGCTGAAATAGCTATGAATGTAATAAACAATACAGAGCATGTTTGCCCAGTTCTGAGGATGCTGTGTTAGCAGTATTACATTTTATTGCTAGGAGGCAGTATTAACAACTTTGCAAGACATGATAGAAAACTAGATGCTGCAAAGGGAAAATTTTACAGAGAAGAGGGAATAAAGCTCATTTAGGAAATATATTCCTTCGATGGAACTTTTCACAGTAAGAATGCAAAAAGCCAACCATTCTCTTCACATATTTGCACATTTGAGAAATCAAAGGTAGTTCACCAAATTTCCTATAGTTTCAAATAACTCCATAGGGCACTTATCAGAACAATTTTCATTTCCTGGCCCAAATTGAATTTATAATGGAATTTACTATACAGAGCATTCTCAGAATAATGAAAAATTAGAAATATTTAAATTTAGAATGTTGGAAGGTATAAGGGAAAGGCATTACATTTAAAGAATTCTATAAAAAGAACAAATGGGAGAAAGAAACTTTTCTAATTTGCTTTTAAAACATCAAATTTAAGGAAAAAACAAACACATTTCTACATTTATCTATCATCAAATTTGACTCTACTGGGGTCATAGCATCGATCACACTAGAAGGAAGGAAACAAAAAGAAGTCAAATTGAAACAAGCCAACTTTTAACAATTCCTGCTGAAAAGTCTCCCAGTTAAAATTAACAGTAAAAATTTGTTCTTTGGGAACTACCTGTGACTTCAGGATCACCTATAGCCATTACTACAAGTAAGAATTGGCTATAAAGAATAAAAATTTCTGCTGGGAGTGGCAGCACATACGTGTAGTCCCAGCAACGTCAGGCTGCAGCAGGAACAATGCCAAGTTTGAGGCCAGCTTTGACAACTTAGTGAGACTGTCTCAAAATAGAAGATTTTAAAAGGATGGGATATGCTCAGTGGTAAAGCACCCCTGGGTTTAATCCCTAATACCCAAAAAACAAACAAACAAAAAAAGAAACAAAAAAAATTTAAGAATAAGAATTTCTGATGTTCATTAATTATAAAACATGACAAAAAATAAATAAAAAAAACCTTAAGCTTTCATAAACACAATAAACAACAAGCCTCCCAACAAAATTTGGGACATGAAAGATTTAGCAGATGAGAAGAGGCAAAAATAGCAAATTAGAGTAAGAAGGCCAAGTGCAAAGACAACATCAAAGTTAGAACCTCATAATACAGAGGAAACTTCTCTACTGCATCACAGTAACTCTGTTCCAGGTGATGAAGGCAGTAAGAAAGAAGATATGTGCTACAGAAGCCTGGAGTCCAGAGAGACAACTTCCAGCCCAGGACCAGAGCTCCATGGTGAGACCACCCTGGTTCTGCCTCTGCACAGCCTGGAATCACACGCATCACGGGCTGGGCTGCTCAGCAGCTACATCTGCCACAGTGTGTAACACAGAGCCTGGCAGATTCTAAGTACTGGATAAATGGAGCTGGCACTACAAAGGGGCCCTCGCCAAGAATAAACTGCCCAAAGCTAACCATCCCAGCCACGTCCAAAGGAAATGGCTATTTTCTATATTCACTATTTCGTCCACAGAATTAGCTGCCAGGTCGCAGACAAAGGCTGTGAAATGCTCTCACCTTGCTCCTTTGGACGCCTGTGTCCCACCACAAGAAGGACCTAGTACAACCACCTCCCCCAGGACACTGCATTTTATGAAGCAGAACAATGTAAGAGTCCAGAGCTACCTCTAGACTAAAAAAGCCACAGACCAAGGTGGACTCATACAAAACACACACATGCAAAAGGAGAAAGAAAAAGGAGAGTGAAGACATCAATCTAGAAAGGGAGAAAAAATGAAGAAAAAAAAATCAAGAATGTTTGCAAAAAAACATTAGAAACTAAAATTTCCGTATAGGGTTTGAACCCAGGGGCACCTAACAACTGAGCAACATCCCCAGCCCTTTTTTTTTTTTTTCTCTTTTTTGTATTTTATTAGGGCCTCACTAAGTTGCTGAGGCTGGCTTTGATCACAATCCTCCTGCTTGGCCTCCCAGAGCCACAAGGATTATAGGTATGAGCCAGTGTGCCTAACAAAGATCAATAACTATTAAAGCTTTTTAAGTTTATGGTTTTATTTAAGTAATATAAAGGCTTAAATTTGTGGAAAATAGAATTGGCTTTTGGTATGTTCTGAAATCCTATTAATATTCTTTTATGTCTTCTACCAGATCTTTTGTAGTGTATAGATTAATGGTAAAAAATCATTATAACATATATCTAATTAACTAGTCTGATTTTTTTCATTTTTAACATTATAACAATAGCAAACAAATATCCTGTAGTTCAGTGTTGATATAATATTAACCCTTAATCAGGTTTTCCCCAAAATTATTTTTAAAGTATAACTGTCTACCTCTTTACCTATTTCATAAAAACAATACGGCTAAAAATTTAAAAAGCAACAAAAAAGGTGTCAAACTGTGTACAAAATCTTAACAAATTTTCAGACAATATATACTTGCCAATCTAACCTGAATCATTTCACACATGCAGAAACGTGATTCCTAAAAGTTAGACTGTTGTATTTACTTATACTTTACTTGGAATTAATCAAATTTGGATTTCAGAGATGCCAATTTCTATCTAATAAATCCAAACAACAAAGCAGTCCTGAATTTCAAAGTCAATCAGTACACAAATAAAACACTCTCTTAGTCCCAAAAGGAAAAGGCCATGACAGAGAAGTGTGGGAAGGCAGGGGAGCTGGTGCTGCCTCCCCAGGGGAGGCTGCTGTACCTTGGAGCTGCCTCTTGCACTCTGCTGGCTGGAGGGCAGGGCAAAGCTGCTGCAGGTTCCCACACTCCACCTGGTGCATGAGGTAGAACAGCTTCCAGAGCATCTGCACCGACAGCGTCCCAAAGGGCATTTCAGACATAAACAGCCAAATGCCAAGTCTGTGTGTTTTTAAAAGAACAAGAATAACTCTAAATATTATTCAGTTTCATCACACTAAGAAAGTGGCAAAGCACCCTCAGCACTCTCAGGAAGAAAATACATAAATAAACAGTCTTAAATCACACTGGCACAACTTTTCTCACATGGTTCAGTCATAAACACCTCATTGACACATAACAATAACAGCAAACCTCACGAAGCATTTAGTCTATGCCAGGTACTGTTCTAACTGCCATATCATATATATGTTATAGCACATGTGATATATGATATATACACACACACTTGAGTATCCCTTACTCAACTGCTTGGGACCAAAAGTGTTTCAGATTTTTAATTTTTTCAGATTTTGGAATATCTGCACATATATAATAAGATATATAGGGAATGAGAACCAAATCTAAATATGAAACTCATCTATGCTTCATATGTATCTTATACACATATCCCTAATGGTAATTTTACATGATATTTTTGGTGCACTTGTATTTAACTTCAACCCATCATAAGAGGTCAACATGTCAGTGCTAAAAAGTTTCAGATTTTGGAGCTTTTTGGATTAGGGATGTGCAGTCTGTATATAACATCAACTCATTCCATCCTCACTAAAACCAGTAAAACCCAATTTACAAAGGAGGTTCCAAAGGCACAGAGAATGATACAAGCCTGAGCTGGGTTTTGAATCAAAGATCCTTTTAAAACAAAAGTGACAGGCTGCTACCTAGATGTGTATGTGTGTGTCAGGTGGCATACAGGAACATGTGTACACATAGAAACATGGGCAGTGGGTGAAAGGAATCAAAACCATCCATTGACTCCTCATTGATACCAAATGAAGTTCAAACTCCTCACTTTCACATCCAGGGGCTTCTACAGTATAGCCTGTCCTTCCAAATAGAGCCTCTGCATTCAGAATATTAGAGCACTTAGACAAACTGCAGAAGCCCCAGCCCCTAAACCTCAAGGCCATCATTCCTCCACTGGGGACACCCTTATCAAGTTCATCTTTGGCACCACTGCAGAACTCCACCCTCACCTGACTCTGGCAGTATCATCCCTTCCATCAGTGGGTCTCACACTGTCGTGGGCAGAAAAATCACCCAGAACCTTTGTGGGAAATACAGATTCCCAAATCCCAAGAGAGATAAATCTAGGGCCCAAGAATCTGTACCTTTTACATTCACCCATGGTGACTCATACTCCAGTGATTCTTGAATCACACTTCGAGGAACAACTCAGTTCCTGTAATTTACACACACATACTAGCCTACCAGCAACTTGAGGGCAGAAACCAGGTCTTGTTCATCTTTACACAAACCAGAATTTTATTTTAATTATCTGGAACTTGAACCAGTATCTTGAAAACAATCAACACCCAAGAGATGTTTACTAAAATTATATGTGAATTTTACTACAAATTTTTTAAACCTTTAAAAAAAATAGGGAACCACTCAAAGCTGTTGCTATTATTTTGAGCACAACTACAAATTGAAAAATTACACTGGGCATGGTGGCACATGCCTTTAATCCCAGCAGCTCAGGAGGCTGAGGCAGGAGGATCAAAGCCAGCCTCAGCAACTTAGCAAGGCCCTAAGCAATTCAGCGAGACCCTGTCTCTAAATAAAATACAACTCAGGGTTAAGTTGCCCTGAGTTCAATCCCCAGTACCAAAAAAAAAAAAAAAAAAATTGACAAATTACAAATGACAAATTTAGTAAGAGAAAAATAAAAATAAAAAAATAGTGTTCTCCTAACCCACATCTATAAACCTAGGCCAGCTACAGTGGCCCAAGTCCACAGTGATCTAGAAAAGGAGCAGCTAGACTCTCAAACATGAGGCAAAGAAACCACTCTAAGGTTTCTTCCTTATTAACTAAATATCCTAACACCTCACACAGGACTTGATGCTGTTTTATAACTGATCCCAAAATATGAAGAGAACATGCAGCAGGCATAAGAGTAATGTCACAAAACAGGGTACGTTCAGGCTACAACATTCTCTGTATGGTAGACATACAGTAAGACTAGCTTAGTGTTTTGTTGTCTCTCTTTTGGTCTACTTTTTTGTTTGTTTGGTTTTGGGTTTTTTTCTCTCTTTTTTTCTTTTTTGGAGATGCTGGGATTGTATCCAGGGGCATTTTACCAGTGAGCTCTACCCCCAACCCTTTTTTATTGTTAAGACCAGGTTTCACTAAGTTGCTGAGGCTGGCGCAGAACTTGCAATCCTTCTTTCTCAGCTTCCCGAGTAGCTGACATTACAGGCTTGTGCCACCACGCTTGGCTTGGTTTGGTTTTAGGTGCAGGGATAATTACCACTAGAAATTTCCATCAGAGTGCCAAATAAATTTCAACTTCATGGCTTTTAATATCTGGTTCTCATAAAACTTGTTTTCTAAAATAAATTATATTCAAAAACAATGGCTTTCAATATTTTAAAAGTTAAAACAATTTTCTCTGTGCTTATATATATGATGTTATAAATAGGGTTCATAGCTCAGTATATAGAAGCTACTAAGTAACTAGAGCAAAAGCCAAGCAAACTCAAGCCTGAGATGTGGAAGACCCTTGACTCTCCTGGCAGATCCCAGTATAAGATTTGCTGCATTTCACTTTACTATCAAATTTACGGTATATGTGTAACAAGAGTAATCTAAATTTCTATATCCAAGTTCTATCTCTGTTAAACCCGTGCCTTCAGTGTGCCTAAAAGTGGCTAGCACTTATCTAATGAGTCCTGAGCTTTTTCTAAGTTTTTCTGTTCTCCATCTGACACCACACAAGAAAACCACTTATATTTGAAATGCCTTTCATGGTTTAAAAAGCATTTCACATATTACTGCAATTTATCCTCATAACATATCCATGAGGTTGATGGAACAGTAACATCAAAATTATCATCTCCATTTTATAAATGAAAAGACAGAGCACAAACATTAAGTGACTTGGTCAGGGTAATCTTAAATGACAGACCAAGGCTCAAACTCACTACATAACACATAATAAACGGGAACTAAGGCAAAATAGGAATATAGGGAAATAGCCTAGAAGGCAGAGTTGGGGAGAGCTAGCAGTTCCTGAGTAGAACTGGGTGGGGTTGGAGGCTAGCCTGAGTCTCCTAGTAGAGGGGGCAATCCTGCTGCAGAACCTGCTCCTACACTTCGCCAGAGGCTGAAAGAGACACAGAGGATGTGCAGCTGTGACCTGCCTGGGTTTTACATGTGTCCTGGGCTCTGAGCAGCAGCCCAGATGGAATGATCAGAAGAAAAAATTTACACATCAAGCCAGGGGACCAAGATCCATGATATATGTTTGTCTGGTTGATTTTGGTGGTACTGAGGATTGAACCCAGGGCACTCTATCACATATCTACATCCCACCCCTTTTTATTTTAAAACAGGGTCTTGCTAAGTTGTCCAGGCTGGCCTCAAATTTGCAGTCCTCCTGCCTCAGCCTCCCAAGTACCTGGGATTGCATGTTTGAGTCACCACACCCAGCAATATTACTAAATTTTAAAACCCTTATAGTAAGGCAACTTAAATAAAATCAGCAAATACTTTGGACCAGATACTGAGCATATACTGTGCCTCACTGTAAGTGTATCAGGTGTGTAATGAAATTCTCTTAGGTGTGTAATGTCTTCCCCTGCTTATGGCTGCCCAAAAGTTCAGGGATAGCAATAGCAAAACAGACATCGGACTTGAGTTATTTTAAGACAGAAAGAAACCTGAAACAGACATAATTTCAACCAACAGGGAATACACTATATGTAGGGATACTAAGGTCCAAGAATTTGTCCAAGATAAGAATTAGATGAAACAGACTAAAACACTGATCGATGTTAGTCAATGACTTTCACTCTGCTCTTTCCTATTAGCCAGGAAGTTCTCATCAAGTATCATTATGTCTCACCTTTTGGCTTTCAGCACATGTAGGACAGCTCTCAAAAACAGCTCATCAAATTCCACCTGTAGTTTTTCCAAGGAGTAGGGCTGTAGGGCTGATCCCAAGCCTCCATTGTGGCTCACATATTGTGCCCAATGGTCACTCACATAGCCAAGGGTCATCCTGAGCAAGAGGAAAGACAATATGATACTTTTCATTCACTCACTCAATATCAGCAACCTTACATTACATTTGAAGGATTAATGTTTTCACACATTTATTGAGCACCTGCTGTCTTCCAGTTCCTAAGGTAACATAATAGGCAAAATGAAACCCCTATGCTCCAGAAGCTGACTCTATGGAAGGCAAACAGAGAGCCCACAAAATAAAGTGAAAGAGTCTATCACAAGGTCATAAGTGACATTGAGAAAATAAAGAAAGAGAGGGGAACAGAGTTTCAGGAGATGGAGGGGCGGCCAAGGTAAACAGAAGCTGGGAACAGAAGAGGCCTCACTGCAAGAGACATTCAGAAACTATTCTGCAACTACAAAGTGTGAGAGGAAGCTGCAATCACACAAAGAAAAGAAAGCAGATGGAAAAACAAAGGAAGAATAATCACAACACCCTATAATAGTGACACATGTGAACACTTGCATAATAATGTAAGGAGTGAACATTGAGCTTATCACAGTAATAATAACATCTTTCCTAGTTATTAAGAGAATAAAATAAAAAGCACAGTCCTGGCACATAGTAGACATGCAGTCAAACATTATATATGTGACCTGAAGAACAAATTTGCTTATTTGCTTATTGCTTATTTATCAAGGATCAGAAAATGAATGACTGGGGAGACTGACAAAAACAGGGAAGACAGACTTTCAGCTTTTAAGAAATTACTCTCCAAGTCATGAGCCATCCCTCTTCCTACCATCTCACTCTCCTCACTCTGGACCAAAGGTTTGCTTTACACCTGAAAATTGAGTCCAGGCTTCAAGGGCATCCTGCAACCTTTGCCAAGCCTCATAAAGTCTATGGATACATATCTAAAGTAAGTGAATTAAAATCAATTTTCATTTGGAAACAAAAGGGGAAAAGGGGAGAAGTTTTGTAGCCTTATGGAGTTTTCTTCCTGGAGGCACGAGGGTGGAAAAAATAATAGCTTTATATGTACATATATGTATGAATGAATCAAGCAAATGTTTTGACTGGAAACATTTATAAAATTCCCATCTGGTAGGTGAGATGGAAGAAAAAACAATTCTTACTTTTATGAGAACTAAACCTGAAGTATAAAATGCCCATCATTCCATCTAAGCAGTACTTGTGTCTTACTAGAGTGAAAGCAAACAGAGGCACAAATGCAGTATTACCTGATCATATAACCAATTCGCTTCACGAACTGCCTATAGCGTGCTCTGTTAAAGGTTTCCAACCCCACAGCCAGAAGTTCCACTAATGAGTTGGCAAAGGCAAAAATTTTCATCATCTCTTGAGGTCTTGTTGTTTCAGGTAAATAATCTCCTGGAAAAAGAAAAAACAGTAATAGCTGTAAAACAAAAAAACAACGAAGGATACAGGTATAAATATTTTAACAAGAAAACAAAGTCAAGATGGAGAGGAATTAACAATCCCATCACTCTGGCTCCTATGTCAGCATGAAATGGGCAACATGAGACAAAGCACAAAATTAAAAACAATTTATTAAACTGAGCAATGAGTGAGCTAGCCAGGATTCGTGCATTTAAGCACTAAGTGGGAAATTATAAGCACGAGAGAAGGGAAGGTTGGAATAGGCAGGCACAGGAAAACCTGAACAGGCTTCTTACACAAGAAGCAGGACTTGACGCTTCCTGTGTTGAGCTTGCTACTACTACATTTTCTTTATGACAAAAGAAATTAGTCTACCTTTTGCTTTAAACCCAAGAAGATGTTGAAAGAGTTCATGGAATGGAAACTGCGAGAAAAGGATAACCAAGTCATCCTCATTAAGGAGAATCCAACTGGTCTCAGGGTCTTCGTCCTAGGGGAAATAATGCAAAGCCGCATCAGTTCATTTGATCTGATCACACTGCAGTCTGGAGTTACAGGACCTAAAGTACCACAGGTCTCCATGGTACACATATAGTGTTCTCCTGAGTCCTCTTGGTCTTTTCTTCCAGGACAGAGATTTATAGGCTTGATTTCACAGGTAGCCTGTAAATCTTCTGAAATTAAGCATAATTTTATATGTATCTGGGTTATGTCCATTCTCTAGAGGCTGAAAGAACTCTCATTAAATTTTCATCCCAAAGAAGACAGAAAAAAAGTTCCTCTAGAGTGGGGACCTTACTACACAGCTCAGAGCTGTGACAATACCAATTAAAGAACCATGTAGAAGAGTCCAAATTATTTTAGCTACAATTCTCTTCCCCCAAAATCAAGGTCTATGCAATACTCACAGACTTAAGGGGAACGAATTAACATTCATTACAGATGACTGAAGTCTGCTATCAATTAGTACAAATGACAGCAGATAAAAATAACAGTGATCACAGAGTAGGGGACATCTTTGGGATCTTTTTAATTCAGTGCCTTGAAGTCACCTTAGTTTCTAAGGTGACTTGTCTCCTAAAATATACTACATTTAAAAAGGCAAGGATGTAAAAAGAGTCTGAGAACTTGAAGAACATACCACCTCAATTTCAACAAGGAACTAATCCAATTCATTCATAATTTTCTTAAGCCACCCATTTTTATCCTCTGATGTGCCTGCTATGGTTTAGTTGTAGTTTGTAACCCATGGTTCATGTGTTAGGATCGTGGTCCCCAGGTCAGCAGTATTGAGAAGTGGTGCACAACCCTTAAGGGGTGAGGCCTAGTGGGAGGTCCTCAAGCCATTGAGGGCACTGCCCTCAGAAAGAATTAAGGAAGTTCTCATAGGATCCCTTGAGAGTTCTCATTGAAGAGGGCTGCTATAAAAACACCAAGCCTGGCCTCACCCAGTTCTCTGGCTTCCTATTTTGAGATGTGATCCTTCTTCCTGCATGTACTCTTTAATTCACAAGGGGCCCTCACTAGAGCCTGCACTAAGCTGTTTGGACACAGCCTCCAAAACTGTGAGCTAATTAAACCTCTTTTTTAATAAAACTAGCTTGCCTCAAGTGTTTCATTACAGTATCACAAAATAGACCAATGCAGTGTCCAAAACTGCTAACAAATAAGAGCCTCAGAAACTCTACGTAGAGCAGCTCTCAATTCTGACTGTACACAACAATCATCATGCAAGCTCTAAAACATCTGGATGGGGCTGGGGTTGTAGCTCCAGCAGTACAGTGCTCGCCTAGCATGTGTGAAGCACTGGGTTTGACCCTCAGCACCACATAAAAATAAATAAAATAAAGGTATTAAAAAAAAATCTGGATATCTTCGTGTGGGCCTGGGCAAGGTTTATAAGTTGACCAAGCTTCTAATACAGAGTTAATGTATAAAAGCCACTGATGTGGATGATCCAGAGTGCCTTCATCCTCACAGCCTTTTCTGAGTTAACAGCATTTCTAACTGTCTCACTGACTCCCTAAGTTCCTGAATTCACTCAATATTTAGTGAGTCCTAACCAAGAACCAAGCACTTAATCATTATCTGTCTCTGAGATTAAATGTAGAAAACCTATCAGAAAAGAAGACTTCTCTCTTAAGAAAGAACACTCTGAAAAAAAAATAATATTTTTTTTGTGTGTTTATCTATATACATATTTTCCTACTCTAATCCTTAAAAAAGTAATTTATACCAGCTCCTGGGAAGGTTCTTGAGGAAGATTCTTCAGTCTCTAGCAAAGGTGTCTGCAAACATCCACATCATTTACCACTACCACCTACAAGTCTTGGGAATAAAACAACTATGAAGGGGCTGGGGTGCCCCATTCTGAATGAGCACCTGAGGAAACACACAGTCATGACCCCAGTTGCCAAGGCGCTCACTCTGAGAACTGTACACTTGTACTCCTTTTAAAGAGGGATTTAGTAAATCTAGTCAATGGACACCCTAGATAAGAACATGAAATCAGCTTTCAGATCAGAAAGAAGCACTAAAGCTGAAAATAAGCTAGAGGAAAAATTCCTTACACATACACCAAGCATGTGTACAGCAGAAGAAAAATTAACAAGTATTATCTCAAGAAGCTGGATTCTGATCATTCATAGCTCATCAAACATAGAAAAACAGTTTCTGCCTTTCACATGAGAAGATCTGGATAGGATATGTATAAGCATTAAAGTTAGAGTGCTAGCTCTTTATTATTCAGACTCAGATTATCCATAGGTAAAATTGCCCAACTCCAAGAACTGGTTACTATATAAAAGAAAGTTGTAATATAATTTTCACATAATACGGCTCTATTTCATTTCCAGGTTACAGATCTTCCTATCTGAACAGAGGATATGCTAGAGAAGAGTGCCAGCACTGCACGCTGACTCTGGAGGCTCCATATTTAATGACCATACGATCTGGGATGTGTTAATTTACCACCTGCACCTCAGTTTCCCCATCTGTAAAATGAGGATCACAACAGTACTTACCTCACAGGGTTGTTGGGAGAATTAAATAATATGTGAAAAATGCTTATTTCTGGAACAGAAGAATTAAAAACTGATGAATTGAAATAATGCAGACACAGTTACCTCTTCTCCTCCTTCATCCACTAGTGTCCAGGTTCCAGACGCAGGCCCCGAAGAGGATGACTTCCACTCACTGGGCTTCATGTGGCACATGAACTCTGCTCGATTTCTAAAAAACAATGGAAATTACTCCCATCACATAAACACAGAAAGTCTCACATGAGTACATTCTGGATCATCTTTATACCCTAAAGATTCAGCATTGACCTAATCTTAAAACAGTTTAAATTAGTAAATGAGAAATAAGACCTGCTAATAATCAAAGACACTAAAACCCACCATGCACAAAGGAACATGCCTGAAATCCCAGCTACGGGAAGTTGGGGCAGGAAGACCACAAGTTCAAGGCCAGCCTCAGTAACTAAGCAAGACCCTGTCTCAAAATAAAAATTTAAAAAGTAATGGGGTTGTAGCTCAGTGGCAGGGCACTAGCCTAGTAGGCGGGAAGTCCTGGATCCAATTCCCAGTACCACAAAAAAAAAAAAAAAAGAAAAACTAAAACCTCACTGCTTTTGGTAGAGACACCACAACCATTCTGAATTAGTAATGACGAGCAACTGCAGAACAGCAGTTACAGCAGCACGGCTCCCAGTTTACACATCCTGCTGCAGCACCTCCACTCAAATGAGGCTTAAAAGTACTGCCAGGGAAATGCCCATAGGAAACATGTCTTACTGAATCCAAAGGGCAATCCACAGGTAATGCACAAACTTGTTCAGGGCCCAAAAGTATATAAAAATGCAGAAACACCTGTATGCTAAAGCTACACTACCACATGCAGAAGCAGCCCCTGCGTGCAGGCAGTGAGAGACACACAGTTGGGAGAATTCCTGCCAGCCAGGCTTCCCCAGGCTGTTGGCTGGATTTGATGAGCAAGCATAACCAAAACGGTTTCTTCTCCTCCATCTTTTGTTCCTTCCTCTCTGCAAATCCACCCAGTCCTCTTGAACAAAACCTGTCTCCCACAACTTGCAGCTCCACACCTCGAGTGCTGGCCTTTCAACAGAACAAGCTCCAGTTCTGGACTCCAGCTGCCCGTGGGTGTGTAGGACGTCTAAGTGTTCACTTCTACACATCAATGACCTCAAATTTTTGTCCCTAGAAAACAGTTCTGCTTTCTGTCTCTTCTGTCTGTTAGTGCTACCTACACTCTCTCAGTCAACTGGACTTTGAAATTGAGTTATGGCATTCTTTGTTTAATCAGCTAGTAAATCCTTTCTCAGGAAGATGATCTTTAGGTCCCCCCTCCTCTGTCACATTGCCATTACTCTGATGCAGGCCCAGAGGGAGGCAGGCTTTGCAGGACCCAAGAGCAGGTAGTCATAACACTGCTCAGGGTCACCTACACACAGTCCCTACTGTCTCCCCCTGGGAGGGATATCTCCATGATGATGGGTTGAGCTCCACAGCCAAGACAGTCAGATGCCTGCAACCATCCAATTAAGCAGAAGCACATACTCTTCTTCTGACTCCTGTCCATCCTAATCTTCCTCAAATACAGCTTTTACCCCTACTCAAAAACCCTTGCTACCAAGGCCAGACCATACTGAATTCAGATTCCTCGGCCTTAATTCCCAGGTCTTCTAACCTCCACCCGCCACCCCCAGTTATTTACCTTTTATTATCTTCTCTGCACATGTCTTCACCCCAGCCCACCTGATCTGCCTGTCCTCTGCACAGTCACATGACCTGGGACCTTTGCTCACAGTGTCTCCTCACTTGCAGGTCTCCCAGTGAAATCCAACCTTTTCTTTCAAGTTAGCTCATCCATCATGGAACCCTCTTTGACTACTCCACTCAACTCTAGTCTCTACGTTTCTGCTGAAGCAACCCAATTTAGCACTAACACTTCTTGTATGCGCCCTCCCCCACCACACACACACACACACACACACACACACACACACAAACCCCACATGCTCTTCTTCTAAGGAATATATCATCTCTTTTAAAGTCTTTGGGATCTTTCACAATGACACATACAAGAGAAAAACCCACTCAAAAGAAGAACCCAAAAAAGGTTAATAAGCAGTTAAAAGGGTCACTTGGGGGCCATGGGTATGAAACCCATAGAAAATCTGCAATGTTAAGTTCTAGACTAACACTTCCCTTAGCAGCTCTTCTTTGCATCTGGACAGATAAGGAGGCCAGTCCTTTGATAGAAAGAAGCCTTTCAATTCCTACTTCACAAAGTTCTTCCACACTTACTTGACAGGAGACATCAGTAGGGCAAGGGACTGCATAAAATGAAAGACCCCTGATGGGTTATTCAACACTTTGATCTGAAATTGGAAAAGGAAAAAGCACACTGAAGAAAATCAATTCAAGTGTTCATAATCTTAGTTCACAAGCATCTAACAATGAAGCTGCTGTCAAGAGAACAAAACTGAAACTGGCACCCAATCCACAAGAGCAGACATAGCTCACGGGTTATGGCACCATCTCAGCTGTGCTCAGAGTGAGGGCAGCTGAATCAAACTGCTCTAACAACATGGGTTGAAGGACAATGTCACTACTTCAATCCAAAGAGACACAAAACAAATGCAAAAAAAAAAAAAATCCTCCTTCTCTTTAAAAAGACTCAGGCTTCTTGCCACCAGGAATACTCAAGGAAAGGAAATGTGGACAAGTTGAATTTGCCATACATTTTGACTCCTACCCATCTACCCATTGTATTGCTAAAATGACCCAAAGGCAAGCAGCAGAGAGGAGAAAGTATAAGCCAAATGTTTATCTCCTAAAAGTGTGAGGACAGATCACACAAGCCTGAGATCTCTGCTAGTACATGGGGGGACTTCTGTTTGACTTGTACCAACCAGGGTGTGAGATGGATTAATTCAAGAAGCTGCACTGAGTACAAAAGAAAAAATAATCCTGGAATGCTTTCTGCACAGAAGAGCTAACAGAATTAATCACTACTGAAGCTACCAAGCCAGTCTACAAATGATATGACTGCATCAACTGTGGGTGGCCCAAGAAGTTCTGGCATAACAACTCCATCAAGTATATATTGTCTATTTTAAGAATTTTATTTTAAATACCAATATTTTTAAATAGCCTCTTCTTCAGCAGTTTCTTCAGGAAAAATGTCTAATAAGACCCCTCCCACTCTCCCAGCATCAGGAGGCACACATCATACCTGGATGAAAGGAACAGCCCACTTACTAACTCCAGCTGGGCATCGAAGAATATGATTCAGGAGGAAGAGGTGATCTCCAGGACAGCCAACTCTTTGTAACACTGACACCTGAACGACAAAGGACTCATGGTTTTACTAGTTTAAAAGAATTTACCTAGAGCTCTAGCAAAGTCATTTATGCAATGTTAATTAAATGCAATCTTTAAAGAGTAACCAGACATAATATATACCATTGACTGGCTGAGTTTCTACCAGAGGCCTATGAATCCAAAAGCACCATAAACTACCTAAGTAGTTTCCATGCAGTCTGATTTTTATTTTCAGGCAAATTAAAAGATCACTAATGTTCCTGGCCACATGTGAACAAGTACTTTAATCTATCCTTCTTAGGTAATAAGTTTCTCAAAACCAAATATACATGCTCAGAACTTCAAGAACTCTAGAATGAACCTAAAAACACATACGTACAAGGCAGCCAGCCCCACTGAGAAAAAGAACCAATTAACAAATACTCACTCCCTCTGTAATACAACTAACTTCATTCCTAAATTTTCCAAATCCTGATACCTTTCTTCTTTCTCCTGAAGTTTTTTAAGCCAGGTTCAGTGATGCATACCTGCAATCCCAGCTATTCAAAAGGCTGAGGCAGGAAGATCACAAGTTCAAAGCCAGCCTGGGCAACCTAGCAAGACGCTGTCTCAAAATAATAATAAAGGGCCAGAGATGCAGCTCAACAGCAGACAGCCCCTGGGCTCAGTCTCCAGTACCAAAAAGAAAATAAGGTGTGTAAGTATGACTTCAACAAAAAACATACAATGACAAAAAGAATTAGATACAAAAAATGTTTCAATCAGATACTTACTTTAAGAACACAAATCTAGTCTTCAATTTAGCATACTTCCCACACTCCCATTTCTTCCTGAGTTCAACTCTGAGCTGAAAGTGAAGGTTTTGTTTTCCTTTTGTCTTGTTTAGTACTGGAGATTAAACCCCAGAGCACTCTACCACTGAGCTACATTCCCAGCCCTTTTCATTTTTTATTTTGAAACTGAGTCTCACCAAGTTGCTAACGCTGACCCAGAGTTCATTTAACATAACATTTGTTAGAAAGAAAAAAATGCTCAATAATGCACTAGATAAATACTTATTATCATGTGTCATGATCAAAGAAAAGTTTCTTAGATTATTAGGGAAATAAAATAAAGACTACTGTGTCTATTTCTGTTCCCTTACCAATTTATGTAGCCAGAGAAGAATATCCTCATGAAACTGAGTATCTTCATTTACTCTCCTGGTGAACATGAATAAGACACTAATACACTCCTTCAACTGACACAGATCAGAGGGAATGCTGTCTGTCTGTTTGGAAGCTATAAATTAAAGAGAGGATTAAATGAGTCCCATATGAATGGCATTTTGTGGGAGAATTTTTGGTGTCTTCACTCAGAACAAACAAAAATACTTTAAATATTTGATTGAGATAAAAATCCAAAGAAAAAAAATGCCACCAAAATATCTTAATTTCATAAGCCAGACTCAGAAAATCAGGGGTCAATGTTTTCTGTCATGCAAAAGCTAGAGTGAAGTAAGAGGGGAAAAAAAGGAAAAAAAAAAATAAGGGTAAAAAGCAGGATGGGGGTGGGGGAGGTTGGATATCATAAAGATAAGGGGAAGATCAGCAGAGTAGGAGGAGGATTGAGAGGGAGGAAGGAGGAACAGGAAAGGGGAGGGGATGCTCAATGAACTTGACAAAACTGCACAATGTGCATAGATAAATAGTGAATTCTTCCTTTATGTTTATCTATAAAGCACCAATTAAAAATGAATTTTAAAACATGAGTGAAAGGAAGACCACAGAGTAGAGGAAGGGGAATGGGGAAGGGATAAGAAAAGGGGAAGGGCAGGCACTGGGGACTGAAATGGGCAAATTACCTTGTAAGTATGGTTTTGTCAAAATGAACCCACGTATTATGCATAACTATAACACACTAATAAAAGCAAAAAGAAAAAAGATATCTTAATTTCAAGGCCGGGGGTGAAGCTCAGAAGCAGAGCACTTGCCTAGGATGTGCAAGGCCCTGGGTTCAAACCCCAGCATCACAGGAAAAAAAAAAAAAAAAAAAGATATTTAAAAATTTCTACTAAATTGTTAAATATTTCAAAGCAAGGGAAACTCAACATTATTGAAATTTATTATTTTTTATTTAAAAACCAGCAGATCTCTGGCCTACCCCAGCTCTTGGGATTAGTTAAGAAAACATCTCTCCCAAACAAAAACTACATAACACAATAAGTATATTTAATGCTTAATATGTCATATGGCAAAAACTGATTTTTTAAAACCCAAAGTAAGATGAAAAAGTCAGAACATTATATATCCTCTGCTAAAAATAAATAAAACAGTGCAATACACTGGACAAGCAAAACCAAAGTGGAAGAGACAGAATGAAAAAAGTATTAGTTTTAGAATCAAGCTCTATTTGGATTTCACTTGGTAACAAGCACTTAGACTAGAAAAACAAGGGACATTACTGATTGAGAGCTTTCTCACATCCTAGAGAAGCAGAGAAGCACAGCCATGAGCAAGGGAGGCCTAGCACTGCTCCCAAGAAATATCATTACACTGGAGGAGGCAAGAGAAAACTGAAAGTACAAATGATTCCTTATGATGACCAATACTACACAGTTAACAACAACGTTATTCAACAACGTTGTCCTCCTCAGTTCCTTTTTTTTTCCATTTTAGAACTTCAGAAAGAGCGAGAACTCCAGTACTTACACACCTCGGCCTTGCTGGTGAACTGCTAAGGACCTCAGAAGAGCTGAGCTATTGAGCAATGAGTAGATGTAAGACTCCACTTGCAACCTTGAGAGCACAGAAGTGTAAGAATGGAGGGCCAGGGTCTGGTGCAAGTGCTCACATTTGGCATCAAACAGCTTCTTCAGTTCCCCCAGTGCATTTTCATTCATCTCCACTCTCTGGTAGCGATGATAGCCAGACACTTTCACTTGATCTGCACAGATACCCTACCGGTGGATAAAAGGGTAATATATGAAAAGTTACTATTTACATTTGAAGCAATCAGGCAGCAGGTAGAAGATACATAGGCTTCAGTGCTATTTTCAAAGAACTTATAATGATGATGCAGGGACAGTAATACTGTGTAGAAAATAATACAAGCAAATACACAATCATGTGCAAAGAGTATAAGAGATGGAAAGAGTAACCCTAAAAAGTCAGTGGGGAAAGGTGCAAGAAAACATAGAACCTGTCCCTAAGACTCTCACACTGATGATCTTACTTTCTGTTTAATGAACACTGAAGTCAAAATGATACCCCTTGCCCTCAAAATCTCTCTGGATCTAGCTCCATTATCCTTTGTGCTCAAAAGAAACCACCCTCCTTCTTCAATACTAACTCCTCCAGCTGCGTTCTTGATTCTATCCTTTCTTTTTCAATATTTCCAATTGTTTCTCTCTCCGCAGTCTCCTTCCTATCCTCAAAGAAAATTACACAAGTCTCCCAATGAATGAGGGTTAGGGACTGGGAAATCACTTGTTTCTCCCCCAATATTTCCTGCTGTTCCCTCCAAAGTCAAGCTTGTCAAGAGTGAAGTGTTCTCCTCTTCCTTGCCATCCCTCCGAGGCCACTATGAAATGGCTTTCTTATGGTTACCTAGGCCTCCAAAGGGTCACATCTAATGGACTTCCCTGTTTCTCATCTCCTCTCAAGACTGATATTCTCCACCCATTGGATGTTCATGGTATTACGCTGAAGGTCTCAAACTAATGGTCCATGGGCTGAATTTGACTTGGAGCCATGATGTGCTGTGGTTTAGACAGCCTGGATGTGCAGGTGTCTAGTCAAGTATCAATACTGCCAATTAGTATCCTTCACATAAAAATATGGATTTCTAGCTTTCTAGTAATATCATTAAGATGTGGTAATCCTGGACCATCACAATATCACAGTAACAATCAACTAGAACTCCAAGAAAGCTGCACCCTCGAGACTAGGCACAAGCTTCCCCAGTATCCACTGTCCCACTCAGTCAACCTCACTCCCACAGATTACATGCCTCATCCTGCAGCATGTGACCTTGTGATCCCTGTACTGTCCCACTCTGGGTTAAGACAGGATCAGCAAGGGTATCAGGGGCAGACTACAGGGCTGGAGAGCATCAAAGGAATAGCAGGTCCACTGCAAATTCCCCAGGCTCTTGAAAGCTTTACAGAACAGTAAGTAAAATACCTGTACAGAAAGCTGTTCCTCTTTAAAGTGCCACAGTCGACTTTTAGCATTTTGGCAATCAGACGTCAGAGTAAGTAGCTCAGCTTCAGCCAGCAGCAACTGCTTCCTACATCGTGAGTAGTTCAAAAGTAATTCATAAAATTCATGCCTGTCCTGATGAGCCAAGCTGTCAAATTCTTCTAAATATGACTCAACATTCTCCAGCCATGAACCAGGCTCTAAGATTTTCAGCTGTTCTTTAGTAAATGGTACTAGTTCTGGTTGAGATGGAAGTTCTGGGTAGAGTCGCTCACTACAAAGTAAGGGTTTCACTGCCACCAAGGCTGGTATCTCTCCAGAAATTTCAGTTGGCAACTGGGGATACAGTTTCTTCACTCTGAGTGGCTGAGACACTTCTTTGGCTCCATAAGAACTCTGAAGACCAACATTTTGAAGCATCTCTGAAGAACAATCCAGGGCTAGTTTATCTTCTTTCCTATTCTGAGTTTCTCTTGCTTGTATATTTTCAATTTCCTGATGAGTACAGGAAAAATCAGACTGCACTATGCTTTCTGAAGGTTCACATTGTATCAATATATTTTCCTCTACTTCTGTAATATTCTTGGGGGTTTCTACTTTAGTTCCAACATTGTTTCCAGAGTTCACCTTCAGCCTGATTTCACCACTGTCCTCCCTGATGCAAGTTCTGGACTCTTCCCCTTCTTTTAGGGGTTCTGTATTACATGTCAGGGATCCTTCACTGCCTAGAGTCAAGGAGGTGAGTGGAACCTCAAACATTTCACTTTCATTTTGTCCACTGGCATCGCTATGGAGCTGGGAATCGGTCAACACCTTTGGATGGTCTCCTTTGAATTCACAAGCTGGAACAGGGATTTCCTGCTCTCTGGAGGGTTTTGGAAGGGAAATTTCATCAGAGTCCTCTGTCCTAAGGGTCTCATATTTCTTCTTTTCCTAAAAGCAGAAAGATTTATAATGTGAAATGATTTATAACAATAATTGATACATTTAGTGTAAGAAATTTTGACACCTAATATAAAATCTAAATTTTATCTTTTTTTTTTTTTTTTTGGAACCAGGGATTGAACTCAGGGACACTTGGCCACTGAGCCACATCCCCAGCCCTATTTTGTATTTTGTTTAGAGACAGGGTCTCACTGAGTTGCTTAGGGCCTCGCTAAGTTGCTAAGGCTGGCTTTGAACTCTCGATCCTCCTGACTCAGCCTCCCAAGTCGCTTGGATTACAGGCGTGCGCCACCACACCCGGCTAAATTTTATCTTAAGAGATTCTAAATTCATTTCATAAGGAATGTATTTCATGTTTTATATTACCCAATTTTGAGTAAATTGAATTTGGAGACTCATTAGTCTAACCCTAAAAGAAAGATATCACAATAAGCAGCAAATTATGATCCAAACATGAAAGAAGAAAGTCTTAACTGGATTGTCCACCATTCTGCTAGAGGTTAAGTAAAACAGAACAGTCTCCAACTATCTTAGGCCACCAATATGTTTGTCTTCATCTTAACAAACGTATTTAGTCCAAACTCAAGCAGAATTGGTTGAGACCACGCAAGCACCAAATCAAACAGTCACAATCTCAGATTACAATCTACAGAATAAAATATTCATAAGCCCATACTGACATAATTACCTGAATAAGTAAGTATATAAACAAAACTGGTGGGAAATGAAGCTTTTCCCTATAGAATTCTAAACAATAAACATAGAAGAAATGCAAAAATGGGAAAACACCATTAGGGAATAAGAGTATTACTCAATGGTACAGCAATTGCCTAGCAAGTGTGAGACCCTAGGTTTGATCCCCAACACCATAAAAAAAAGAGGAAAGAAAAAATGAAAAGCAAAATTAGAATATCATGGCTATATTAGTCCATTTTCTACTGTTTTAATAAAATACCAGAGGGTAGGTAATTATAATTTATTTAATTCACAGTTTTAGACTTTCAAAAGCATGGTACTGGATCTGGTAAGAGCCTCGCATTGGCTCATCACAATAGCAGGAGCCCCAGCAAGAGCAAAAGAGCATATGGTGAGCCAGAAGCCAGAGAGAGGGAGGGGCCAGGTTCACTCTTTATAACACCTTCTCTTAATTAACAACCAGGGTCCCAAGACAACTTTATCAAGGACATCCCACTAGGTCCCACATCTTAAAGATTCCATCACCTCCCATATCACCACATGGGAACCAAGCTTCCAACACATAAAACCATGTCCAAACCACAGCAATGCTAGTAATTGCCATAGGCAAGATGGACCAATGGATATTAGAGTGAGTAAGCAATAGCTGAAGCAGGAACAGGCCATGCATATTCTCAAAGCATCTCCTTCCAAATACTTAGTAATTCTGAAGGGAAAAATAGTATATTTTAATAGAAAATTCTGCAAAACGATACCTTAACCAAATAATTAAGGTTAGCATCACTAGTAATAGGTACGACCATTAGATACTCCCTGATATGACATTCCAAGAAGGAGTATGGCTTCAGTGATGTCTTACCCAATAATGTACAATCTCAACCTATCATGAGAAAATACCAGGTGAAAACCCAAGCTAAGGGATAATCTACAAAATAACTAATGTGTTATGGTCATGAAAGATAAGACTGAGTAACTGTCAGAGAATGGAGACAACTAGAGATATGACAACCAACATAATTTGAGATCCTGGACTGGAAAAAGGACCTTAGTAGACATATTTTTGAAATCCAAATATGTTTATAACTTAGTTTAAGTATTGCACCAAAGTTAATACCTTGGTTTTGATAAATGTTCTATGCTATAGAATGTATGGTGATATAAGATAATAACAGAAGTGGATACTGGGTGAAGAGTACGTCAACTCTCTGTATTACATTTACAACTTTCCACCAAGACCAAAATTATCTCCAAAAAACAAAAACATAAAAAAGGTAATCATTGAAAAGATAAAACAATGGTTTTAAAAAATATCTCCAGCATTAACACACCAACTAGGTAACATAAGAGGCCAGGCTGATTTACAAGAAAAAATTACGAAAAAATTTTAAGTAACTTTTAAATAAAGTTGCTACATTCAAACAAACTAAAAACCTGACTGAAATTATTACTTCCTTTGGCTATGAAATTTTAAGGAAGAGAGTTATACAAGCTCTCAGTATTTTGTTTTGTTTATGGTACTACGGATTGAACCCAGGAGTGCTCTACCACTGAGCCACTTTCCCAGCCCTTTTTTACATTTTATTTTGAGATGGTGTCTCACTAAGTTGCTTAAGGGTCTCGCCAAGTTGCTGAGGCTGGTGTTGAAACTACAATCCTCCTACCTCAGTCTCCCAAGCTGCTGGGAATATCAGAGTGCACCATATTTTTTCTTTCAAGATAGGGTCTCACTAAGTTGCTGAGGCTGACCTCAAACATGCCATCCTCCTGCTGCAACCTCCCAAGTTGCTGGGATTACAAGTGTGTGCAAATGTGCCCACTGTGTTATTAGCGATTTTGGATTATTGTGCTTTCAATATCCAACAAAAAAATGTTGACCGATGAATAGTCCACAAAGTGGGGCCTTTTTATATATTAGGAAAAAAGACAAATGTTTTTGAAATGGGATTTGAGGTCATCTTGCTGAAATGACTGAAGTTGCCAAACACAAGTGTAATGATTCAAGACTAAAACTGTCCCTCCAAAATTACTTCACTCCACTCTGTGAATGGCTGGATATTAGATTCGGATGTCAGCCATACAATGCATGTCTACTGCAAATCAGTTGGTTAAGCTGCCTGAAATCACAAATAACAGGAAAATGTTATATGAGTGTTAATAAGAAAATGAGAAAGGAGGCTCACTTTATCAAATGTAGATGTTTACTACACTTCCTAAAATAAGCAAGTTTCTCAGACTGGGAGGTCAGAAAGAAAAAGTCAGAAAAGAAAATGGTTACTAGAGTGAGAGAAATGTGTGGGTACTGGTCAGGGCAGAGGCCAAATTTTAATAAGTGGAACAATTAGAAAATGAAACTAAAACAATTTCACTTACAACAGACAAAAAGAATCAAGTACTTGAGGATAGATTGAACAAAAGAAGTAAAACTTGTACTTTAAAAGTATAAAACATTATTAAAAAGAATTAAAGAAGACTTCAATGGAAAGGCAATTCATGTCTTTCGCAATATTAAGATGACAATACTCCTCAAGTCCATCTACAAACACAATTCCTCACAAAATCCCAGCTGCCCTTTTTGTAGAAAGTGGCAAGCTGATCCTTAAAATTCATATAGAAATACAAGGAAGCCAGAATAGACCAAAAAAGTCTCGAAAAAAAGTTGGAGAACTCATACTTTGACATTTCAAAACCTACTACAGCGGGGCGCAGTGACACACACCTGTAATCCCAGCAGCTCAGGGGGCTGAGGCAGGAGGATCTCAAGTTCCAAGCCAGCCTCAGCAACCAGCAACTTAGCAAGGCCCTAATCAACTTAGGGAGACCCTGTCCCTAAATAAAATATAAAAGGGGGTGGGGATGTGGTTCTGTGGTTAAGCTCCTCCCGGTTCAATCCTGGTACCAAACAAACTAAAGAAACCTAATACAAAGCTACAGCAATGAAAATGGTGTAGTGCTAGTATGTGGAAAAACAAGTAGATCAATAGAAGAGAATTCAGAGTCCAGAAAAAAGTCTTGCATTTATGGTCAATTAACTTTTAACAAGAGTGCCAAGATAATTCAACAGGAAAAAAATAGTCCTTTTAACAAACAGAGAAATTAGGTATTCTCATTGCAAAAGGATGAATTTGGACTCCTGACTTATATACAAAACTTAAATCAAAAAAAATTCATGGATCAGGGCTAGGGATGTAGCTGAGTGGTAAAACACTTGCCTCATGCACAAGGCCCTGGTTTGATCCCCAGCAACACCATCCCAAAAAAATAAAAAGAAAGAAAAAGGAAGAGGGAGAGGAGGAGGAGATGAATCTCCTGGCTGACTTGAAAAGGAAAGGAAAACAAAGGTAACAGTCCAACAGAATATGAGATGATGTTTGCAAATCAAATAAGGAGTTTATATTCTGAATATACAAAGAACTCTCATAACTCAGTAATAAAGATATAAAACCAATTTAAAATGGAAAGGAGCCAGGAACAGTGGCACACACAAGTAATTCCAACAACTTGGGAGGTTGAGGAAGGATGATCACAAGTCTGAGGCCAGCCTCAACAACTTATCAAGCCTCTAAGCAACAGTGAGATCCTTTCTCAAAATAAAACATAAAAAGGGCCAGGGATGTGGGTCAGTGATAAAGCTCCTCAGACCAAAATAAAATAAAATAAAATAAAATGGGAAAAGGATCTGAAAAGGCACTTCTTCAGAGAAGATATGTAAATGGCTTATAAAAAGGCACTCAACAGTATTAGCCAACAGAGAAAAGCAAATCGAAACCACAAGACATAGGACAACTGCTGTAAAAAGAAAATTAACAGTGAGTGTTGGCAAGGATTCACAGCATTAGAACCCTCCTACGCTGCTGGTGCAATGAATGGAACACGAGGTGCCACTGCGGAGAACAGGGCTGTGGTGGCTGCACGCTGTGACCATTCCAAAACCAGCTGAACTATGAACTTCAACCAGACCAATTTACAACAGGTGAATTTTATCTCAACAAATCTGTCAAAAAAAAAAAGTGAGTTAAGAAATGAATGCAAAGTAAGGAAGTATAGCGTAGAACATCGAATAGATGGGAGTTTTTTTCTCTCTTAAACTATATTTAGGATGTTAAACACTAACCAGGAAAAGCGAAGGCGGGGACCTGGAAGCTGTCACAGGATGGGTCACAAAATTCTGGCATAGAAAACCATACCTCCCCAACCCACAGGCCACCCCAAGATTTCTCCCCTAGCCTGTCCCTGAGGCAGTTTTGACCTTCCCTCCATACCTCTACCACTTCCCCCAGCCCCACCTCACTGCTTCCTCTCCCCACTCCAGGGTTGCCCCAGCAATTTCAAATTCTTTCCCTCTCTCTAACAAGAGTGCAAATCTACCTTCCTGGGAATAATCCTAAACATAATAATAGCAACAGTTAAGGGAGTTAGACAAGCAACAAAGAGACTTTTTTCCAACTCTACTACTCTACCTAGAACACAGAAGGCTTTGTTTAGGTTTTTATTTCCCTTGAGGGTGGAACTTCTCTGGCTTTCAAAAGCAGAACCAGAGAACTCTCCACCTTTGCCTCAGTTAGGGAAGTTAGTCTAAGGAGGGAATTAGCCTGAGTGGCCCCAGAACAGGAGGTCAGGAAAAGAAGAAGCTGGAGCTTTGATTCAAAGAATGGATGTGCCGGCCCAAAGGAGACTGATGGCAGGGGGATGGACAATTACAGGAAGCACAACTACTGAAGCAGATGACAAAGACCTGGTCCTGTTCCTTCACAGACCCCTGGGATAGAGACATGACCACTGGGGCACAGGGGGGAAAAGAAGGGGGTGTGCTCCTATCTTCACCCAGAGTGGTGGTGAGAGTTCCCCGTGGCTCACTCCACTTTTCCAAAGAACAAAAAGGGGAACAGATCCTGAATGGTCCCCAAGCCTCCAACCTTTGCTTCACCACCAACTCATCCCAAATACAACTGAAAGACTGGTCTCCTAAAACACCACTCTGAAAAACAAAAACAGTCCTGCATCTTCACTTAAGGAAAGACCGACTCCACTCTGGCACTGAGTGTCCTCAATGACTCAGCTATGATTCTGTCCCAAGAAAAACCTTTCCATACAGGCTTCCCTTTGAATTTCTGCAACAGGTTCTTATCATGAGGCCCAGGTCCTACAATATCCCACATGGTTATTTATGAATTAACCATTTCCAAGTGGAAATTAGATTTCCACTTCAGAATGAACTTTCATTCTGAAGTGGAAATCTACTCTTATACTTAAAATGGGAAATTTCATTTCATTTAAAATGTAAAGAAAGGAAGTCAGCTTCCAATTATTTTGCTTTCTTAAGTAGAGATAAAGGACATATTATATATAATAATCATCACAAATTATAAAATAAAATCCACCTGTTCACAATCAGTACTTATATAATTTTAAGCAAAAGACATTTCTTAGGATTAAAAATGACTAAGGATATTAAGAAGAATCTATATTTCCAACTTTTTTAATTTTTTTTTTGTACCAGGGATTGAACTTGGGGGCACTTAACTACTGAGCCACACTCCCAGCCCTCTTTATGTATTTTTTTGTTGTTGTTGTTGTTGGCAGGGTCTTGCTAAATTGCTTAGTGCCTCATTAAGTTACTGAGGGTGGCTTTGAACTTGAGATTCTCCTGCCTCAGCCTTCTTTACATCTGACCTCGACGTAAATTACTTACAGGTAAAGAAACAATTTGAAATTCATTTGACAGGAGAAAGAACAATCAGAAAATTATAGAGAAGTGGAAGAGTCAATGATAAATATGAAAAAACATACTTAACTATACATTACAGTAAATATGCCCTGGAGTGTAGGTGTATGGGGGGTGGGAGGGATCTAAAGAAGAACACACAGACTGTTAACAGTTATCTCCAAGAGGTGGACAGCTGAGCATCTCATTTCTGGGATGTACATTTGTGTGTGTGAATGTGTATGCACTGATACATATTTTTCTAAGCAATGAGAAAAGCAGTCATTAGTATGTAATCATTTTTTAAAAGATCTGAAAAATAAATGGGAAGTTCTGATTCATTACTTGCCGTTCTTTCTCAGTTCTTTCTCACCTCTTCTCCCCAACCTCTTAAAATAGGATTGTCCCTGAGTTTGGTACTTGTCAACTTTTTAACTATAATCATTCCCCAAGTGACCTAATTCTGGCTTTAAATATCACTTATTCACTAATGACTTGCAAATCTCTTTCTCCTGAAGCTCTCTCATGAAATCTAGATTCACATTCCCAACCCTACTCTACATCTCCTTGTGAATGCTGAAAATGAACATTTCCAAAACTGAACTCCTGAGCTTCCCAGAAAAACCTGTTCTACCCACTGCTGTTCCCCATCTGGGCCTTCCATGATAGTTTCTTCTCACATGCCACATCCAGACCTCAGTCTTGGCTCTCTGATTTGAAGCACTTCTTTGTACCTTAGCTACTATAACTCTGGTCCAACTTATCATTCCCTCTTGCCTGGATTGCTCCAAGTCTCTTGGATGCTCCTGTACTTCTACCCCGCCCCCTTATAGTCTATTCTCCACAAAGAAAGCACAATGATCCCTGAAAGCATTAAGTGAGGTCACATTCCTTGTCTGCTCAAAACTTCAGGGTGATTTTGTACGTCCCTCGTAGTAAAAACTGAAGTCCTTCTTACCTCACTTCTGACCTAGCCTTCTGACCTCATCCCTATCACTCCCCTAACCATAACACCCTTGCTCCAGCTGGTCCCCCTGCTGGAACACTCATGGCTCACTAGTGACATGACAAAATCTCTCATCTCTTATACAGCTTCACTTAAAGTCACCTTCAGTAAGAACTACCCTGCCCACCAGTTTAAACTGCAACCCATCCTAGTCTTTCACCTGTACTCCCCACCTCTTTACCTTGTTCTTTTCTATTTTCCACTGCATTCGCACCAAATAACATGATATATATTACATATGTACATATATACACATACATGTATATGTGCATGTACACACATACACACACACATTTTGGCAGTGCTGGGAATTAAACCCAGGGCCTCGTGCATGCTGGACAAGCACTCTTACCACTGAGCTACATCCCCAGCCCTGACACATTTTAATTTTTATGGGTTTTGTTTGATTGATTTTTGTCTGTCTTCTCCCTCAAGAATAGAAGCTCCATTAAGGCCAGTTCTTTGAGGTCTTTCTCCTTTACACAACAAGTGCCTAAAACAGTTTCTGGGACACCACAGATGATCAACAACTGATCACCACATGAATGGACATTAGGAGGCACAAAAGAAACTAAATACTATTCAGCATGCCCCAATTTCAATCTCATAACCCCTCATGGCAGGGAGGGATCAGAGGTAAAAATCAATCGCCTAAGCCAGGAAGCAAAGCTGGTGGGGATTTAATGATCTTCTGGTGTTTGATATCACTTTCCAGGAAACCTTTCAGTCCCTCCTTAACAATGACTAGATGCTCTTACTACTAATAAGTTATTGGCATTCAGACTTTAATTTTAACTGTAAAAATACTTTCTATAATTATGAAATCCACTATTCCAGAAGAGTCAATTCAAATCTAAGAATTGACTTTTCCTAACCCCAAATTCACCAAGATCAATGAAGTCAGGGTCCTCAGAGTTGGGGAATATTTTCACAAAGAATGATACTAAAAGAATGAAAATGTTATTAGAACTCTAAGTATCAGGTGATAAACATCAGATACCTAAAGGCAAAGTAGCACATGAGGTCACCTACTAGTTGATTAACACGAGAAATGTAGGTCAGCAGCCCAGTAAAATCCGGAAGTCACTCAAACTAAAGACAACAGCACATGACACTATCCACTTGAACTGTGACTTGAAGCTACTTTATAGCTCTGTAAACAGTGGCCAAATTGTATCACAGATGGAAAGATTTCATTAATGTAGGACTTCAAAACCATGACTGAACCACAGCCAGTATTAAGAAAGGCATCTATTTATTCTAAAAGAAGAGTTAATTTTCTTAGACTGTCAAGGAAGAGGGTCTTGCTGGTATGGTGGACTTTTTCTACTTGTTTTCTTATACCATCAGAGGAAATTTACTAGAGTAAATTTGAGTGACAAAGTTTAGAAATATTCTTCAATACTGGCATTTATTTCTTCATTCAACAAACATTATTGACCAGTCATAGTGGTGCATGCCTATAATCTTAGCACCTTGGGAGTCTGAGACAGAAGGATGGTAAATTCAAGACCAGCCTCAGTAATTTAGCAAGACCCTGTCTCAAAATTAAAAGGGGGTGAGGTGTAGCTCAAATGGTAGAGCATCCCTGGGTTAAATCCCCAGTAACCCCATACACACCCACCCGATCAAGTGACTTCAGGAGTTGTGAAGGGTACTGGGAACAAGACAGGTCCCTCCCTCAGTGAGTTCATAATAGAAAGGAGAAGACAAATGTTGGCAAAGTAACTACAAGTGAGATGAGGGACACAGAGGGATGCAAAGTGTTACTGAAAGGGGAAACATGAGGGGAATGAGGGAAAGATCCTCTGAGTAAGTATTTAAACTGAGACATCACAAATGAGCAGTAGTTGGCCACATGAAGAGGACCTAGAGGGGTGTCAGGGAAGAGAAAACAGCATGTGCAAATACCCTGGAGCAGGAAAGGACCTATATGGTTGAGAATCAAAAGAGAATGGTCATAGAACTAAAGCTGAGGAAGAAGATGAGGCTAGATCATGCATGGCTTTAATGCTTTGAACTCTAACCCCTGCAAGACAGGAAACCTAGGAAAACTTTTAATCAGACCAGCTTCAGTTTAGAGAATTGGTAGCAAGAATGAATGTGAAGAGATCAGTTCAACAGAAATCCTCTTTGCAGAGGGTCATGGTAGTTAGAACAGAGAGGAGTGGGCAGAATCAAGAGAATATTTGGGGAATGCAACTGGTAAGACTTAGTGACTAATTAGACTTACAGGATGAGAAAAAAGTATGTAACAGTCTCTAATTTGATAAAATGCCTCTGAAAGTCTCTTCATAAACTTTATTACTATTCTGTTTTTGCCACACTGGGGAGTGAACCCAGGGGCACTTTGCCATTGAGTTATATCCCCAAGTCCCTCTTTAATTTTATTTTCAGACAGGGTTTTGCAAAGTTGTCCAGGCTGGCCTTGAACTTGCTATGCTCCTGCCTTAGTCTTCCCAGTTGCTGGGATTATAGGCGTGCACTACCATAACTGCTCCTCTTCATAATTTTTTTTATACTGAGGATTGAACCCAGGGGCACTTAACCACTGAGCTACATCTCCAGTCTTTTTTAATTTTTATTTTGTGACAGGATCTCACCAAATTGCTTGGGGTCTCACTAAATTGCTTAGGCTGGCCTCAAACTTACAATCCTCCTGCCTTAGCCTGCCTAGTCACTGGGATTACAAGCATGTGCCACTGCACACAGTTCCTCTTCTTAAACTTTTACCAGTTAAGAAAATAAACTATTGAATGTTTAAGAAACATGTCAATAAAATAAACTATTGGCTTTTAGGAGGAATTCAAAAGTAGATGTTTTAATTTTTTTAACTTAGAAATTATTTTAAACAAAATAACTTGAGAATCCTCCTTACTGATCATTTTTAAGCATTTATAATATTCTATGACTACAGACATCTAGATATATGACATGAAATAATTATTAAGCTATTGATTGAGTCAGAATTTCTGACTTTAACCTGAGTTCTCATGCCTACTACATGACTTTGGGCTACCATTTAAACCATCTATGATTGAGTTTCATCATTTATATGAGGAGAAAAAAATACACATGTTAAGATTTTAGATTCTGCTGTCTATAGACAACTGATGTTCATATGTTATGTACTACTGTATTTTAGTTTCAGGGACCTTATGCATGCCTGGTCAATAAGTTTTCTCTTTCTTCTATACCAAGATAGTTCTTTACCAAACTATTACAATGCAAAGTTATTTCTCTTTAAAGTATTTCTAAAATTAGGTACCAAAATGTTTTCTCAATGAGTGACTCCTGACACATCTGCATGCACTGAAGGGCCTAATTCCACTACAACTATTAAGAAGACATCATAATGAGAGGGATCCACATAAGTCATTTACAGTTTATTAAATAAGATACCCATGAAACACTGTTAAAACCTTGTTCCCATGGAGGGGAAAAATCAGATTATGGCATCATGTTTAAGGTACATCCACTCTGGAACATCACCCACTAATGGGAAAGAAAATTTTCTGTAGTTGTAATACCATCCTCTTTGTTTCCTTTATGTAAATTGCTTCAGGTAAGCCAAATTATGTAGGTCCAGTCATCTAGGCGTAGCATTTAATCTATTCAGTGTAAAAAACATACTGGAACAAAATGAAAATCCAGATTAAACTCAAAAACATAACAAATCAACTTAAAACTACATTAATATCACACGTAGTCTAAACCAGGAAACTCGAAAAACCCAAATGCATTCCTCCGATGTGAGTCCTGCCCGAGGTTCATTTCTAGACATTCATGCTCCATCGTAAACAATCGGGATAAGGAGAAACAGCAGGACCACCCTGAATTTTGAAAGTGAAAGACTGACACATCACTACAGTCTATTTGATATCTGTCGCTACCCACACAGCTCAGGGGATACCGTCTCAATGTGGAGGAGAGCTGACGAAGACCCCACGTTACAAAAAAAATAATAATAAGAGGCGATCAACAGGGGATACGGGGTGTTTCACAGCAAGAAACCAAACCCAGGTGAGAAAAGTCAAGAACGGAGCAGAAAAGCAAGAGCTGGGTAAGGTCAGAAGAGGGGAAGGCGAAGTGGGCTCTGACATGTGGCAGGCGGACCTGGAGGAGGAATGGAGGGGCAGGGCCGGTGGCAATGAGAGGTGGGATCAGATATTGGAAGCGAAGGATGCAGAGGTTCAAGGAATGGGAGAAGAGTTGGCTGGAAAGGCCCAAGAAGAGGAAAGGAAGCAGAGCACACTGTCAGGGCTTCCGGAGGGAAGGACGGATCCTCACCTTGGCTTTAGTCCGGCTGGCCTTGGCCTTGGCCCGGCGCTGGGGCTTCACCGCCTCGGCCATAGACACAGCCGAGACGCGGTCGCTGTTTGTTTTTATGGAAACCCTGCGCTTCACACAGCCGGGCCAGTTCCGGCCTCCCGGCTGTCACATGATTTAATCGCCACCACTCCCGGGAAGGAGGCAGCAACTCGGAGGCTCTAAGGGTCGCAACGTGGGACAAATCAGTCTGGGACGCCTTTGCACTGGGGAAGGATGGCCCCGCCCCCTTCCTGGCGTCCAGGCCCCGCCCCCTTCCCTAGCAAGCCTGCGCCGGCTCCCGGCTCCTCCCTGCGCACGCGTACTGTGGCCGTTCGGAGCTCAAGCTGTTCACTCTCGCGTCTGCACACCAGCTCAGTTTATCCAGCTCAAAGGAGCCAAGCTCCTTCTGGACCCGGGGTGTGCTCGCATACCTCACCCATATTGACCTTAAGAAGTCGGAGGAGGGCGCTTGTCATCTTATTTTTATCCTGAAATAACCAAATCCAGTTAGATAACTTAAATGTCTTCACTGCACTCGAGGAAGGAAACTTTGTCCAATGGGAGTGCACTTAAGTTTGCTCTTTAGAAAAGGGGGAATGGTAGTAGTTGCCTTTCGAGTTGTCAGGAGGATTAAATGGGCTAATTACGAAGGGTATCTGTAGCGGCAGGCATCTGGATAAATGGTTATTTATTCATTGTCATTACCATAGAAATTCCAGGCTGGAAAAGAGACATCTGCTCCAAAAAGAACAAAAATAAAACAAGACTCATAAAAGTACAATGTACATTTTACATACTTTGCTTCATCTCGGAATTCCAGATATGAAAAGTTGGGTCCCATCTCCCTTTCCTAGCTTTATGATTTCTCTTTTCCTAAGCACTTAGTACCTCTTAAAATTCTCTAGAATTTGTTTTTATGTTTATTGTTAGTGCTTGGCAATCCTCTTAGAAATGTGAGCTCCTCAAAGGAAAGCGTTCTTTGATTTATTGATGTATCCCAAGGGTGTCTAGAGAAACAGTCAACACAGACAAGATTTGATGAATTGAGCAAGTGGATATGAGATGTTCTGTCTGGTGTTGGGGTTACAGTTGAGGTACAGCGTGTGGGAGGAGAAAAAAGACAATTCACTCATCCATAATCCAGGAATATTGCATGAGAAGTGGAAAGGACTTCAGAGGTGCAGCCTGCATGATGTCTTATTTATGAGTCAATCATATGAAATATAGTTTGTGGGGAGTTCTTTTGTTTTGTGGCAGTGTTGGGGATCTAACTCAAGTCCTTTACCTCTGAGATTAC
Source organism: Glaucomys volans (assembly GCA_020662805.1). Taxonomy (NCBI): domain Eukaryota; kingdom Metazoa; phylum Chordata; class Mammalia; order Rodentia; family Sciuridae; genus Glaucomys; species Glaucomys volans. Next base: position 547,224 of record JAJEJO010000437.1, on the reverse strand, counting down.
ATCCCCAGCCCAGTTCTGTGTGTTATGATTCCAAATCTTCAACAGCAACCAGAAAGTTATCAAGCCCCAGAATGTACATGAGCTTTGTGTATCCTGGAGTTGCTGTATACAAATCCTTAAGGTATTGATTCCAGGACCCCCTTTCCCCGACCTTCATGCCCTTTACACCCTTCACATCCTACCTCCTCAGATACCAAATCTGTGGCTGCTCAAATCCCTTATATAAAATGGTGCTGTATTTACATATAATCTACACATATTTTTCTGTATACTCTTTTAAAAATATTATTATTAGTTTGTTGATAGACTTTTGTTTTATTTATTTATATGCAGTGCTGAGAAGTGGACCCACTGCCTCACACATGCCAGGCAAGTACTCTATCACTGAGCTACAACCCCAACCTGCCTGTACACTCTTTTTTGCTTTATTTTTTTATTTTTAATTGACTCATAATACGTTACAGGATACCGTGTGATGTTTTGGTACATGTATACGCTGTGTAATGTTCAAATCAAGCTAAGTGCAAGGAACGGAGGCATTTGCCTATGGTCCTAGCACCTCAGGAGGCCGAGGCAGGAGGATCACAAGTTCCAGGACAGCCTTGGCAACCTGGTAAGACCCTGTTTCAAAAAAAGGGGGACAGGAATGGGCATGTAGCTCAGTGGTAAGGCACCACTGGGTTAAATCTGCAGTATAGGAAAAAAAATCAGTCTGCATATCTATCTTTTCAAACTTATCATTTCTTTGTGAAAACATTCAAAATCCTTTCTTCTATTTTTTAACATACAGTATATTATTTATAGTCATCCTGCAGTGCATTAGAACACCAGAATTTACTTCTCCTATCTAACCATAACTAAGTACCTATTGATCAACCCCCACACCCCCATCATCCCTGCCTGGACTCAAGCGATCCTCCTGCCTCAGCTTTCTGAGTAGTTGGGATGACAGGTACACACCACCATGGCCAGTACTATTGGGAACTTCTGCTGGTATTTCTCCCAGTCTGGAATACCCTCACTGGCCTCCACCAATTCAAATTCTTTTTCATCTTTAAGGTTCTCCTATGGACTGCCCACTACTTGGTCTGCAAAACAGAACCAGCTCCTCCTTGATTTTGCAGTTTTACAGTTTAGTGGGGAAGCCCACACAATGCATAGCTAAATCAGGATGTTACTACCTATGGGGAAAAGAGGCCTACTCTGAAAAGATTGAATGAAAAATTTAACTAGGTCAGGGGAATTGTATATGATAAGCAGTTAACCAGGGAGGACGGGAGAAAGAAGAGTCAGGAGGAAATGAAAGTCCTTTAGAAGCAACTCACAGGAGGCTACTTTAGCTAGTTAAGAGATCTGGCAAATTAAAGGATATTTCAAATGTGTATATTTTTATTAAGTTGAAGGCTAATCAAAATAATCTAAAAGATTAATTTCAAAAAATAAGATGACTACAAATTGTCTTTCCTATTTGTAATTGTTGTTTGCAGAGATTCTAAAAATTTTGCCTTGAGAGTAAGTAAGCCCAGCCTCATTAGCAGTGATAGAGTTTGCTACCCTGTGCTGTAACAATCACCAACATTTCCTGAGCTCTTACTATCTTCTGGGTGCTGTCCTGAGTACTTTCATATATTAAATCATTTGATTCTCCTAACAACCTTACAAAGCTGATTATTTTTTTGTTTTCATTTTATAGGCAGAAGTTAAGACTTGGAGAGGTTGAATTGTTTACCTAAGGCCACACAGTAAATGGTGTAGCTGGGATTTGAACCAAGGTAGTAAAATAATATAAATGAGCTTTTAAGATAGGAAGCCAAGCTTTATCCTCTCCACATTTGCAGCTTCCTGTACTTACATGTTGGAGTCAGAATAAGTTTCAGAAATATTTTATTCTAGAAATACTGTCTTGAAAGAAAAACATGCATGTTCTCACTTGTATGTGGAAGCTAAAAGAGTTGATCTCAGAAGTAGAGCATAGAATAGTGATCTCAGAAGTAGAGTGTAGAATAGAGGACAGGAAGTGTGGGGGCCTGGGGGACCGTGGTCATAGATTGGAGAGCTAGGTGCTACAGCTCTCCAGCTCAGTAAGGTGACTATAGTTTGCAACAACTCATTACCTATTTTACAAAAGAAGAGAGAAGTTCCAAGTCACCAAACACAAAGAAATGATAAACATTTAATTAGATGGAAATGCTAATTACCCTGATTTGATCATTACACATTGTATGAATGTATTGACTTATCACATTGTATCCCATAAAATGTGTATGATTATTATGTGTCAATTAAATTTTCTGAAAAGTTACTGTATTTTTCATAATAGTCACAGTATTGGCTGTTAGTTCTTGAGATTATATATTTTTTCTTTCCTTCAAAAATTTCTATAATAGCTTAAAATTACAGGAGAATTGTGAGTTCAAAGCCAGCCTCAGCAAAAAGTGAGGTGCTAAGCAACTCAGTGAGACCCTGTCTCTAAATGCAATACAAAATAGGGCTGGGGATGTGGCTCAGTGGTTGAGTGTCCCTAAGGTCAATCCCCAGTTATCCCCCCCAAAAAAAATTACAATGTGCTGGACGCGGTGGCGCACACCTGTAATCCCAGCACTTGGGAGGCTGAGGCAGGAGGATCGAGAGTTCAAAGCCAGCCTCAGCAACTTAGAGAGGCCCTAAGCAACTCAGTGAGACCCTGTCTCTAAATAAAATACAAAATAGGACTGGGGATGTGGCTCAGTGGTGGAGTGCCCCTGGGTTCAATCCACAGTACCAAAAAAATGTACTTTTTTGAGACAGGGTCCCACTATGTTGCCCAGGTTGGTGGTGAACTCATAGGTTCAACTGATCCTCCTGCCTCAACCTCCTGAGTAGCTGGGACGACAGGCATATGCCATTACACCTGGTTAAGTTATTATTTTTAAATGTGTCTGCAAACAATACAGAAGTACATGTGCCAGTAAGTTAACCCTCCTCTCACCAGAGTTAACCATTGTAACAGTTCAGTGTTATTTTTCTTCAATCCATATACAAATAACACACTCATAAATACTCAACATCTATCTATATATCATCTGTGATCTTTTTAATTAATAAATCTTGGAGATTTTTTCCTTGTAGAAACAGAAAGCCCTAAATTGACTTATGGACATCCAACTGTTTGCAATTTTTTCACTATTTAAAGCAATTCTTATAAAAGTGACTGTTCTTATATATGTCTGTGCATGTGTATTTCAGTAAGATAGATTCCTAGATGTGAAAACTTTTTCAAAGGATGAAAAACTTCTAATTTTGATAAATATATGTCAAATTTTTCTCCAACAGGTTGTGTTCATTTTCACTGCAACTTTGAGAATTTGAAATACTTTTTATTCTCATGAGAAAACCCTGATCAATTAAAAACAAGAGCTAGTCTTTCATCAAAAGACTATAATTCTCATATTATATTAGAGCATTGCAAAAATTAATATGACTACGTTGCACATCTAGAACAGTGTTTGTCACTTACCTGTAACTGACAGACTCACAAAGGATCCCCAGGGTTGATCTTACATACACATGTGCCCAAAATTCCATTGCATGGTTTCTGTTGCCATCTGGTGGTCATTCCCCATTGGTGAACCATCTTACAGATAATTTCCGAGAAGTCCTTGATTCTACAAATAATCAATTACTTCCTGTACAACATTTTGTAAGAGGTATTATTTCATCATTCTTGATTACTAAATACATTTTGCAAAATTGAGAAGGAATCATGCAACTTCTAAGTTATTCCAGTGTCTGGAGACAATTCACTTGCAGGACAAGCAAATAACAAAAATGGCAGCCTATATTTTGTTAGCAGATTATCTTCCTTAGATGGGGTCTCTTCCATGAACAGAATTTGTTTCTACATACAGCAGAGCATAAAAGTACTTATCAAAAAAAAAGTACTTGTCCTTTTTTCTGTTATTGTTCTTCTCATAATTTTCTCTTCTAAAAGAACAGGAAAGTTGAAGAGTCAAAGCAATAGTCATTTGCATCCCCAAAGCATCTGACATTCCTAGGGCCCCTCTCACATTCTGTGATGTTTACAATTTTGAGTGTGCGGCCCCAAATCTAACAACTAGCATCTCTGCCTCAGGGCTCCCTTTGACCACCAGTCTGGAAGTGTCAGAGAAATAACACAAACTGAGGCAACCCTCAGCCAGTGACTCAAGGGAGTTGGCATATAAATACAGTTACGGATTGAGTTGTGTCCCCTCCCCAAATTCCCAAGTCCCCAGTATCTCCGAATGTGACCTTACTTGGATATTGGGTCAGTATAGGGGAAATCAAGTTAAAATGAGGACATAGGGTGGCTCCTGATCCAATACAACTGTTGCCCTTACAAACAATGACAATTTGGACACAGAGACACAGAGAAGACATCAGGGAGACACAGAGAGAAAAGATGGCCAACTGCAATGTGAGGAGAGAGATCTGGAACAGATTCTCCCTCAGTCCTCCCAGTACACCAGTCTTGTCCGCACCTTGACCTTGAACTTCCAGCCTACAGAACTTATTTAAGCCACTAAGTTTATGATTCCTCATTACAGTTCTAGTGAACTAATACTAACACCCAATTCCCTCACCCCTTCCCTGCTTGAACTAATTCAAGGGAATTAAACTCCAGTTTCCCATAGCAGCAGTTTGATCAATAGCATACTCTATTTACTTTCTTTTTAAATTTTTTTTCGTTTATATGTTCTAATTAGTTGTACATAAGAGTAGAATGCATTTATACATTTTGATAGATCATACATAAATAGAACATAATGTCTCGTTTTTCTGATGATACATCAGTCATGCAATCATATATGTACATGAGGTAATTCTCACTTCCCATTCCACTACTGGCGTTTTCTAAGTTCACCCCCTAAGTACACTACTTGATCTCAAATCCTTTTCTCAGTACCTCCTTCTGGAGGACCTCAGACTAAGATGGCTGGTATCAGAAATGGTACTCAGAAGTAGTGTCAGGATGGCATTCTGCAATCACTCCCGCCCAGTCAGATGACAAGGGCGTCACTGGCAATGGAATCTGATCACATCTGTGCAGCAGCATCACAGTGACTGAAGCCTCCCTTGTGGGGTTTGGGGTGTAAGTTAGGTGGAAGAGCTCACCCAACATCACCATCATTTAAAGATAAGGAGGCAAACGTGGTTCCAAGGATGATAGAATAAGTTGGTTATCAACTGCTGCTGCAGCACTGAGGAAAATCACAAGCTCAGGCCACTCAGAGAAGAGAGGGATACCAGAAAGTTGCTAGAGTGGCATTTAAAGAGAAGCAAAGAGGCCAAGAGTGGTGGCACATACCTGTAATTCCAGCTATTACTCAGGAGGCCAAAGCAGAAGATGGTAAATTTGAGTCCAGTCTGGGCAATTTAGTCAATGTAGTGAGACTCTGTCTTAAAATTAAAAATAAATAAATAAATAAAAAGGGCTGGAGATGTAGCTCAATAGTAGAATGCCCTGGTTCAATCCTTACTATCACAAAAAAATGCAAATAAAGATATGCATTTTGGGGCTGGGGATATAGCTCAGTTGGTAAAGCACTTGCCTCACAAGCACAAGGCCCTGGGTTCAATACCCAGCACCGCAAAAAAAAAAAAAAAAAAAAAAAAAGAAGTATGCATTTTGTAAAATTATAAAGGAAATATGAATACCCAAAGAAATGTTACTTTCTTCAGGTCCCCTGAGGCATAGGCAAGGGGGGCACATCAGCAATCCATCCTGCAATGGAAATGGCACATGGTGCGTTCTGGATCAGATGTAAGTGAATCCCAAACAGGTAGTGCAGACCCATCAGTTCCCCTGCAGCACCTGTGCCTTTCCTCCAGCACATACGTCTAGTCTTACAAATTTCCTTCAACCCAGTTGACAAGGAAGGAAGAACTCAACAACAGGTCAGCTGTGGGTGCAAACTGTTGTGAGTCTCTGTGTGGACTGCTGGTCTGCTGGACTGCTGCCACACTACAGCCCCACTCAGAAGTGACCCCAAAAAACAGCCGGGAAGAGAAGCACTCCCAAGAGGTGGTACACCAAGCAATCCAGCCAGTCATGAACTTCCTGTGAAGGGAGACATGGTCCCAAGGTAAATTTATACATAGACTCCTGGGCAGAGGCACATGACTTGATTGATCAAAGGACAAAGAGATCTAGGGAAGAAATGTGTGGATGGGCCCGTGGGAATAGGCAAGAAAATGTGCAAATCTTTGTCTAATCAACCTTCACAAGAGAATATCCATCACAGAGGAGAAGTAGAAAATTGGGTTAGGGTAAGTAGGATGCCGCATTGAAGGGAGTGAGCTGGCATGGTCTCTGTCCTTGGCTACCCCAGTGCTTTCCCAGAGAATCCATGAACAGAATAACCATGTTGAGAGAAATAGAGACTCTGCAGGGACCTTCTGCTGACCCTGATCTAGTGCCTACTGCTGATTATCTAACCAATCAGCCCAGTGAGTGAGACTGAACCCTAAATGCATTGCCATCTCTCGAGGAGACCAACCAGCCACTTGGTGATGAATTGATTCCATCAAACCCCTTTTTCCCTGGAAGGGACAGAGATTCCAAGAATGGATTTGCCCTCTTGGCCTGCTTTGTGTCTGGGCCAGTCCCACTGTCCAAGGGCTTGTAGAGTATCTGATGTTTCATTTTGGAGTTCCATATAACATGACTTTAGACCAGTGTTTCTCACATTGTTTTTCACTGTCACTCTCCTTAGGGGCCTTTTGGACACATTATCCCTAATTGCCACCCTGGTGCAATTTTAATACAACAGCCACACTGTATCTCCATTTTTTTGTACTGTGTGTACATTGGCTTTAGATCTAAGAAAAGTAAGATTCACTTTGTCCATTGTTACGGTTTGGATCTGGAATGTTCCCCAGATTCTCATGTGTTGAAGGTTTGATCACCAATGCAGCAATGTTCAGACACAGGAATTTGGGGAAGTGATTGGATCATGAGGGTTCTGATCTCACCAATGGAACAACCCAGTGATGGATTAATAATTTGAATAGACTGTTGGGAGATGGTATAAACGGAAGGTGGTGGGACCTTGTTGGAGGAAGTGGGTCACTGAGGACTGTATCTTGTTCCTGGCCCCTTCGCCTATCTCTCTGACTCTGACACTCTCTCTATATAGATGAGAGATAGACAGAGAAACATATATCTGTCTCTTTGTCTGTCTGTCTGTCTCTCTCTCTCTCTCTCTCTCTCTCTCTCTCTCTCTCTCTCCTTTCTGACTGCCATGAGCTGAGAAGCTTTCCTTGGTGACACCTTTCCACCATGATGTTCTGCCCCACCTCAGGCCCAAAGCAATGGACCCAGCAAACTGTGGATTGAAACCTCTGAAATAGTGAGCAAAATAAGTATTTCCTCTAATCTGTTTTTCTCGAGCAGCAAACAAAAAGCTGACTAACACACCCAGCAAGAACCAATTTTGATCACCTTGGGAGCCATAATGCCTCCATTCAGCATGCATACCTCACACCAAGAGAGTCTTTTTGCAGTGAAGGTAATATAACGATAGCACTATGTCTTGCTGTATACACATTGTCTTGGAGCTCTGTCCTGGTAGAATGTTGGGATGGCCTCTTAAAGGTTCAGCAGCTTAAGAATGATACTTGGGAGGGTTAGGGTACTGGCCCAGATGAGGTGTTATGATGCTTATATGGCCTCAATATTCTAAAAGGTAAATTTGAATATAATTCTAGTAAGTAGAAAACACAGGTCTAGGAACCAAGGGATTAGCATGGTCTCTGTCACCATAGCTCCTACTGACCCACTCTCCCTTCAACTTTAGGCTCTCTTGGACTCAAACTCCTGACTCATTGAAGTTGGTAGGGGATATATCTACCAGAAGACATGGAAAGAGTTCCACTAAAACCGTGTCCGATGCCTCTCCTTGTCTTGCAAGTGGCAGACGGCCACCCTCTATATCAATTATAGATTTAGGACAAGGGAAATTATAGCTTACCCTAATAAACATCGTGTTTCGTGTGTGTGTGTGTGTGTGTGTGTGTGTGTGTGTGTTTGGAGGTTGGGATTTGAAGAAGTAATAACAGGATAGAGAAAAATTAATGTGGGACAGATGGACCTGAGCCACACAGGGGCCAGACACAGTCACTGTACCATCCAGCACCCCTCAGTACCTACCATTCATTTAAGCACTGACTCAATTTCCAACTGCCAGCGACTGTGTTCCTGCCTGAGAACTCACTCAGCTAAAACCCACTCTGCCATCATTATAGGCATCCCGGAAGTGCCAGGAAAGTAGTGCCTTCTGGAAAGCCCTCAACGGGACTAATGGGAGTTCCCACAGGATTAGGCTCTGGTGACCCACCGTTAAGGTTGCTCCATAATGCACACTGTTTTGCCTTCCTTCCCTTCCCTGTCTCACTTCTCTTTTCCCGCACTGGTTCACCTGGGACCATCCCCTTAGCATCCTCCATTTCTCCCTATTTTCTTTCTCTGTTCCAACCAAAACTTATAGAATGTCTAAAAGACTCTGACTCACTCTGACTCAACCAGCAGCAGGTTTTCCAACAGGCATGAGACCAAGCCAGGGCCTTGAACATTTCCAGACACCAAAAAAGATTAGATTGTATGCCAAAACAGTGCAAGAAACTGACCCTGGTCCTGAGTCAGAATTCCTGAAACCTGAACCTAAACTCCATACCCTGACCCCCTCACTGTGGCCATACCTAGATAGAACATCCCAGATGCTGCCGCACTCTGCAAGTTCCCCTAATAAATGCTTCAGACTGATCACCCTGGTATTTAGCATTTCTTTCTTTGGAATTCCAAAGGGCCCCAGCTGGGGACAGTTTGGGTCACTCCCTTGTGGGAACTTCCCTATTTAAGTTTTGGGGGCAACCTCAGCCTCAGTGGGTCAAATGACCCCCCTGGATCCCCACACCAAAAAAGCACTTGTACTCAAAAAGCACTTGTACCTGATCTTGGAGTCTGCTTCTAGAAGAACCAGAAGTAATGTATGAGCAACTCATATTCATTAGACGTAACACACATACTTCTTTGTCCATGTTCACTCCCTTTACACTTCTTACTCTCTTTCAGTTGGTTGTTTCTGTGTTTTGGTTTTGCTTTTGCAGTGCTGGGGATGGAATTTATAGTCTCCTGATGCTAAGCATATACTCTCCCACTGAGTCGCACCCCAACTTCCAGTTACGTTTTCTGACAGGTCACTACACATTTATTACCATGTGTAGGAATTTGTTACTATGTGTATTTATTACTATTACTGGAGATACAGCAGGAAAAAGGACAGACCAGGGTCCTGCCTTCATGAAGGTTATAGTCAGGGGGAAAGACAAACCTGGAATAATTAATTTCAAGAGTAAATCATGTAATAACGAGGAAAGAAGGGAAAGCCATAGTGAGAGTCAACCTAATCTAGAGGCAGAATCACTGCCTCTCAGAAGAAGCAACATTGTCCTTGACACAGGAAGGACTGGTAGATGGCACCATCTCCACTTGGCCTTCCTAGCCAGCACTCTCTTTTTCTGTTGTCTAATAGCTGTAAATGGGACAAGGGATTAAATAACACAAAAATGCCAAAGAAATCCCAAATCACCAAGAACCTTTATTTTACTTCAAATGAAACCAAAAGAGCAATAAAATTATTTTCCATTCATAAAACACTTTTACATCAATTGCACTAATATAAAAGTGAAATCCCTGAGGAGCCAACAATAAATAATAAAGTTAAAAACAGACCTGAGTGCAAAGGCAAATTTCCTGAGCCCGTTTCAGTTTGGGGAAGTCAATGGTCCTTTGCAAACTTGAATTTCTCAAAAGGATATTTAACTGATGCAAGTTTCCTGCTGTGATAAGAAGCTGTCACACTTAGTAGCACCTTATATTAAAAGAGGGAAATAATCAATCTTCTTTTAGTCAATTTTTCCATACTTCTGGGAAAGCTATTGCACAGAGCAGGAGAGATAAATATTTGCTCTTTGAAGTGACAAACCTTTACAACATACTGAATAAGTAATAGTGCTGTTTTCATTTGTCATTAACTAAAGAGCACCATTTTCTCATTGCTCAAAAGGTGTACAAAAGGTACATAACCTCCCCATAGTTTATGGGTGACAAAGGAAGAACCAAATATTGTAAAGGGTTAGAATGACTCTTGAAAGATTCCAGAGTCTAGCAAGGTTTCAAAAGATTGTAGACCCAGGATCGAAGATAATCAAAATGCCATATGTCATTGACGCTAGGAATTTTTTTTTTTTTTGTCACACCTCACTGTCTCAAATTCAAATGAGTTTGGCTGTCAATGGGCTGTCACAAATTAATTGGCACCTCCACCACCCCACCTTCTGAGTGGTACATGAAATAGTGGCATAATTTACAATATACAGCTTCTCAGATTATGTTAACTATGCTGCTCTGCAATTCAGTACACAGAGTGATTCATATTTTTTAAAAAGCTTAACATTTAAATCCTAGTAATTTTCCCAACTGAAAAAAAAATGCTGGCAAAACTATTTGGCATTTTAAACTTTAGCTTAATCATCACAGTCTCACAAAGGGTTAGAACAAGTGATGTGGAATGAGCTTGCGCACTTCCATCTCTCTTCCACCTGCAAGAACTGTAAGGAAACTGAATTCACACTTCTGGGCCTGGTTTCCTCATCTGTAAAATGAGAACATACAATCAGATGGCTTCTAAGTCTTCCAGCCAAAAAGGAGGGTAACTTTAAATCTTACACCATTGAGAGTGTATGTCACTGTGGAGATTCCAAAGCCATGCTGCTCTGTGTTCAAGACACAGAGCCAAAGGCAGTGCTCAAAGCCAGAGGAGCATCTTCTGCAGTTGACAGCTCAGACTCCACTGTAGCCGCCTCTGCCTCATCGAGAGCTGACATTCCAAATCCCAAGCAGGAAATAGTTTTTTTGCAACTTTAGTGAGTGACTGGGAAAGAATCATTCTTCAGTCTGGGGTGATTTGTAAACTTTGTCAAAAAAAAAAAAAGTAGCACTCTACTAGCTTGAGTTGATGTCTACTATAAATTTTAAATATTCAAGAATCACAATAAGGGTTCACTTCAAAGTCTTCATGATTGACAAAGCTCTGGATTCTGAATTCTGCTGCTCTGGGTGCCTCTTTTCATGCCACAGAAGCACTAGCTGGAGAAAGCTTTTTTTTTTTTTTTTTCTGAAAGAAAATTAAAAAGAAAATTCACTTGAATGACCCATTCATGTTCCCACCCACTTCTACCTTCAGAATGTGTTCAACCAGAATAAGTGTGCTGAGCCAAGGAAAAGAAATGGTGAGGAATGGAAAGTCCAAGCAATGAAAACTAGAAGGAGATGATAATGGGAATGCTTTATGATAGATAACACACATATTTACATTTTTGTAAGGGGTACCAGGGAATGAACTCACTCAACCACTGAGCCACATACCCAGTCCTATTTTGTATTTTATTTAGAGACAGGGTCTCACTGAGTTGCTTAGCACTGAGCTTTTGCTGAGGCTGGCTTTGAACTCTCAATTCTCCTGTTGCAGCCTCCCGAGTCACTGGGGTATTTATATTTTTGATACACATTCTTTCAATTCAAAAATTGTAATGTCTTCACCTAAACATGTTAGAATTAAAATCCGGAAGAGCAGCTTAAAATACACACACACACACACACACACACACACACACACAGAGCTAAATAGTATCTAAAATCAACAACCACAGAACAAATCACAAATTCCTAAATCTTTGTTTAAATTTTCATTCCAAAGTTTCATTCAAACTATTTTAAATATTGTGATAAGTTTCATAAGTTTCTTAACTGGATTATTAACTAAACCAGGCTCACTTTTTTAAGATTCTCTGTAATTTGACCAACTGCACAGGTAGATGTCAAGTTTCTACCCATTGAGTTGGTGCAAACATTAAAATTATATAACTTGAAAGAGAGAGAATTCAAGTAAGTGTGTCAGCACTAGCATCTTGCACTCAGACATTAGATTCTTGGACTCTTGGACTCTGAGGAGCCAGAGTTTGGGTCAATGCAATTACTATTCTACTAGAATATAAGCTTAACCCAAACAGGTAAGGGCAGGAAAGAAAGATTAGGAACTCTTGAGACTTCCAGTGCCCTGCCCCACAGCCATCATCTGCAGTGTTCTGCAAAACAGGTTTCCCCTCTGAATTCCAAGTCTTTGATTTACTGTGCTCTTGCTCTGCCTCTAATCAGGGCTTTGTATCTCTTGGTGAGAAAAAAGGGAGGCTTAGGAAATGAAGAAAAAATGACAACAGGTTGTAAAGAGTATAATTTATTTGTAGGGATAGAAAGTTATATCTAGTGAGAGAATGAAGTCTTTTATGGCTTCAATTTCCATGTCTTTTGTTGCTTAAATATGAAATACATTTTTAAAGCAAGAACTTATGTTTAATATAAACAGATACTAATTCTTTCTATTTGATAAAGACAATTTGGCTTGTCTCCTATACATCAAAGTGGCTGTAAGTCACAAAGTAGATATTTTTCAAGGATTGAAGCAATTATGATCTGCTAACTTTCAAGCACTTTCCAGTGGATAGAACACCATAGGAAATTCCTTTAGAGCACTGCTCTAAATCCTGTTTTGTGTCAGATGGGATGCAGTCCTGTAATCCCAGCTACCCAGGACACTCAAGCAGGAGAACCACAAGTTCAAGGCCAGTCTGGGCCTTTTAGCTAAAACCTGTCTCAAAAAAAATAAATTTTAAGAGCTAGGAATATAGTTCAGTGGTAGAGTACTTGCCTAGTATGTGTGAGGCCCTGGGTTTAATTCCCAGTATCACAAACAAAACAACCTGTTTTGTTTCATAACTGACAGTAACTGTTATTAATACCAACCCAGTAATGGCAGGAGGAAGGCTGATCCTGTTCTCTTATGATTTCCTGTATCCCTCTGACCCACTTCCTGGGACTCCCAAGAACCAACAAGATCAGGAAAATGCAAATAGACCAACCCTTCAAAACAGTCCTTCATCAAAGAAGAAATACATTCTTCTTATAGAAAAATTAGAAAACAGGATAAACAAAAAGGAAAACTTCTACCTTCTTAGGTATATAGCCTTTCTGACTTTTTCTTTGTTTGGTGTTGCACCCAAGAGTAAGCCCATTTGGGTAAAAAAAAGAAGCCCCAACAAAAGAACTTTTTTTTTTTTTTTTTTTTTTGCAGTGCTGGGGATTGAACCCAGGGCTTTGTGCTTGTGAGGCAAGCACTCTACCAACTGAGCTATATCCCCAGCCCTCAAAATGACTTTCATGAAGAGTTTCATTGAGTGTTTGGTTTTCCTGTTTGTTTCTTTGTTTTGCAGTACTGGGATTGAACCTGGAATGCTCAGCCACTGAGCTATATCTCCAACCCTTTTTATTTTTTATTTTCACATTTGTGCAGACTGATTTTGAGCTGGGGCATGTTCCAAGCACCTGAGTGCCAAGGGGAACTGCCATGAAGCAGTTGGCTTACTAGTATTCAGTGCTCTTCTAAGAATCCTTGAGGTTTGAGGGTTCAGAGCAGTGACATTCTGGTGGGGGACGGCCCCTGTGACTCTGGGGTACATATAATAAGTGTAACGTCATTTGCATTTTTTTTTTTTGAACCAGGGATTGAACTCAGAGACACTTGGCCACTGAGCCACATCCCCAGCCCTATTTTGTATTTTATTTAGAGACAGGGTCTCACTGAGTTGCTAAGGGCCTCGCTAAGTTGCTGAGGCTGGCTTTGAACTCGCGATCCTCCTGACTCAGCCTCCCAAATCGCTTGGATTACAGGCCTGCACCACCACACCCGGCTTGCATTGTTTTTGATGACTTCTTTTTACTTGACTTTTCCCCCTTTTAGTGGGAGGGAGAATACACTAAAGGCTAAAAGACTTAAACACTGGGGGCCATGTGTGTGTTGTCTGTGAACATGCCTAAACGTAGATGTGTAATAGCTACAAAAGAGCTTAACCAGAGCAGAAAGAATCATAGGATAATTAATTAAGAGAAACACGCTCATTCAAATACACAAGAGTGTTTCCAGTCAGCTTCTGCTTGTAGGATCCAGAGAGGCCAGGCGGAAACGACATCACACCTGCCAGTGTGCTGGCCTGACACCAGGCGTGGCTTGTTTTTAGAGGTGTCATAAACAGGAATCAAAGCCTTTAGAAACACAATCACCAATCCCAGTGCAACTCAATTATGTGAAAATCAAAGTTTCTTACCTTTACCTTACTGATAGAGCAAACTGTAGTCATCGACCAAAGAATAAGCAGGGTCATCTGCAGAGGACAAACATAGAACAGCATTCTAACTTTTTTTCATAATAAGATCTTAGCCCTTTCCTGAAGGATATGGAAAAGGACAACCCCTAAAATAGTGTGACCTGGGAGGAGGGAGGAAGAAAGAAGGCAAAACATTGATCCTTCCCTAGTAAATCCTTTCCCAGTGACACAACAATCCCTGGGAAGGAGACACACATCAATCCTAAAATGGCAGTCCCTGAGAAGAGGATAAACATTGATCCTTTCCCAGTAAATCCTTTCCCTATAACAGTAAAGCTACGCATTAATCCTGCCCCAGTGACAATACGATGACCCCCAGAGGACAAGATAAGCACTGCGCCCTGAGATCTGAACCTCCCCATCCTTGCCCAGTAAAAACGAGTCTCAAATTTCCACGAACTCTTTCCTGAATGCCCAAACTGACAAGCCATCTCTCAGTGTGACCAACAAAACCCAAAACCCCTTCTGTAACCTGTAGCCATTTTCTACCCAGAAAGTAAGCCCACCCAATGCCTGACTGTGCTGCTGAATAAAAGACAGTGAGGTTTGTTCCTTTCTCCATCATTTGTGCTTACATTTTCAAACTAAGGAACTCTAAAGATTTGGGTGACTGCCCTTTTGTAAGAAGAAAATGTATCTGGCAACAAAACCTACAAGCTAGAGAACATTCTAGAAGTTCCTATTATGACTTCTTCATCCATGTGCAGATGTTAGTATCCACAGTAAAATCATCTTCAAAAATGTACAAAATAATACTCTACTGCCACATATAACTAAAAAGAACAAAAAAAACTATGCAAAAAGAAGTCCCACATGATCAATTGGTAATTGTAAGACAACAAGAAGCGAAGTAACTTATCAATACATTACTCAAAGATATAATTTCAGCACCATATCTTTATCAGTCATTACATTTTTACTGAGCCATCAAACACAGAGTAAGTTGTTGTCATCCCTCATTCCCTTGAATGCAGGTGGATAACACTTTTTTTTTCTTTAAATAGTAAATATTTTTGAGCACCTACTATGTACCTAGGATTATCTTTATCTTTATCTTTATCTTCCGGAGAAGATAAAGTGCCTGTCCTCAGGGATCTTGTAATTATCCAGGGGAAAAAAATAACAAAAAATATTGAGATATATGGTTCTCCCAGAGGTATCCTAGAAATTCAGAGAAAAAAGAGACCAACCCGTGTGATCAGTGAAAAATCCCATGATGGGCAGTGTACAAAATAAATACTATTAAGTTACATGCCTTCAGATGTCTATACCTTCCATAAATTACATGTTTGTGTAATCCAAAAGGAATTGTATCTCGTGATCCAAGTTGAAATAATCTCTGATAGGATTGTCTTATAATAAGTTTCTTTTGGTACTTTAGTATTGGATAAGCTATAAAATAAACCACCAATTACCAAATTTCACTCTGTGACAAATAGTATTACCATGAGATTCTAATACAGGTTCATCCTCTTGGGAATAAAATCCTGTTTAATCCCTTCTTTCCCCTCATTTCAAAATTTTAACTCTCCAATCTTAATGAAAACCTGACCTAAAAATTTCAAAAAGCCTTTCTTCATGTCTTACCTGGTACACTTTTTGGAATTGGGAGAGGTCCTCTCCTGTAAGAAATGAAATTCAAAGTCCTTCACATAAATTGACATTATTTTTCTAATTTTCTACTTCATACTACAAGCACATTATAGTCTTATCAGCTCTGGTTTCTGCACTCAAGGGGCAAGAAAGTTCGAATGAGGCAAATGATCTGCAGCCCTGATCTATTGAAATCTAAGGTGCAAATGCGATATGGAGCCGAGGGGCAGATGCATAGTGGGTAGGAGAGCAGAGTCCTGCCCCTGCAACCCAGGCTGGCAGGATTGAAACCCCAGATGCATGGGCAAGATTACTGGTCTCCTTGTGCATCAACCTCTTCTTACATAGACAGAAATACAAACAGCTCCTACCTCATCGTAAGAATTAAAACTTCTAATCCACATTAACTATTGTGAACAGTACCTAGCGTTCTTAAATATTGATGGTGAACATTCAATCCCTCCCAAACACTCCCCATCCTTCCTACTACTGGATGGAAAATTCAACGCCTTTGACTTCTAATTGACTTTATGCGAAACAGAAGTTTCTCTTCTCTCAGGATCTGTAACATGAGAGGCAGCAAACTGTTCCTGTTAAGGGCCCAAAAGAAAATGATTTACTTTCTGTCACAACTCTACTCAGCTGTAGTGGAAAAACATTCACAAAACATAACCCACTGAGAGTGGCTGTGTCCCAAAATGTGTCTCTTTGTGAACACTAAAATGTGGATTTCATACGATTTTCCCATGTCATGAAATAGCATCCTTTTGATTTTTTCAGCTATTTAAAAATGTAAAAACTTAATTCACAGGCCCTACAAAAACAGGTAGATCAGATTTGGCTCACAGGGACCAGAATTTGCTGACTCCTGCTATAAGTAAGATAGAAGCTTCATAAAGGAATGATAATGATCATATTCAAGCATGACATAATCCTCCTTGAACTATGATTAATAAAATCCACTTAGCACTTGTGCTGAAAGAACTATTTCTAAAAAGCTACAACCTCACTGATGCAAAGGCAATGGGAGATGTGTTCTAATTGTAATGCCTTTACGTGTTAAAAATGTACATTTTGTTTGTCAATTAAAAATAAACTTTAAAAATGGACTATGTTTTGAACATTAATAATGAAAACACTTGCCGGGCGTGGTGGCGCACGCCGTAATCCAAGCGACTTGGGAGGCTGAGTCAGGAGGATCGGGAGTTCAAAGCGAACCTTAGCAACTTAGCGAGGCCCTAAGCAACTCAGTGAGACCCTGTCTCTAAATAAAATACGAAAATAGGGCTGGGGATGTGGCTCAGTGGCCGAGTGTCCCTGAGTTCAATCCCCGGTTCCAAAAAAATAATAATAATAATAATAATAATGAAAACACTTATTAGAAGTAATTTCTTCACGTGAAAGACAGCTGATTGTTACCTTGCCAAGTTAGGCCCTGCAGTCTTTCCTGAGGGGGCTGAGTTCCGCTGGGGGCAGTAGAAGTTCTCATACATGATGGGTGCTAGGAGAGTCATCAAGGAATGAAACGTTAAGAAGCTGTAGGCTAGATCTAGAATGTCCCTCCCAAGTCTCATACGTTAGAGGTTTGGTTGCCATCTTGGCACTTTGGGGAGAAGTGGGCCCCAGGAGAAGATTTTGAGGTCATTGAGAATGTGCCCTTGGTGGAGATCGTGGCCGGTGGTCTCTTTTCCTTCTCTTTTTCATACCCCAGCTGTGAGGAGAACCATTCGTTCTGCCATATGCTCCCCATCATGATGTGTTGCCTTACCATAGGCCCAAAAGCAACAGGCCAACCAGCCATGGACTGGAACCTCAAAACTGTGAGCCAAAATAAACACTTTCTCTAATAAGTTCCTTATTTCAGTCAGGAAGCTAACACAGCAGGTGTCTTACATCCTCAATGACATCTGATAAGAAAGACTAATGAAATGACTTAAATAGTTTTCCCCAACCCAGCCCCCCATTCACCTGGTGGAACCTGTCCAGTTTTGCGTTGATTAACAAAGTACTGGATGTCCTTCTCAATGCTGCACATTTCTAAAGTTTTACGAACTTGTTCATACATCTAACAAAAAGAAGATAAAGCATTAGGTCAAAGAAAGTCAGTGATAATTGTGGCACAGCTCCTTTAAGAAGGAGGTTTGTACCAGGTATGGTGGGGGTGGGGGATGTGCATATCTATAATACCAGTGTCTTGGGAGGCTGAGGCAGGAGGATCACAAGTTCAAAGCCAGCCTCAGCAATTTAGTGAGGCCCTAAGCTGCTTAGTGAGATCCTGTCTCAAAATAAAATAAAAATAAAAATGAAAAGTGAAAAAGGGCTGGCAATGTGGCTAAGTGGTTGAGAGTTCCTGGATTCAATCTGTGATAGCAAAAGAAAAAAAAAATTGAGCTGGGCACAGTGGCACACAGCTGTAATCCCAGCCACTCGGGAGGCTGAGGCAGGAGAATTATAAGTTACAGGCCAGTCTGGGCAACTTAGGGAGGCCCTGTCTCAAAAATAAAAAGGTCTGGTGGGTGTAGTTCAGTGGTTGAGGGCCCCTGGGTTCAATCCCCAGTACCACAAAAAAAAGATTTGATGAATGACTGACTCCAAAGTTTTGTTTTGAAAAGAAACAAAAACATTCCCAAGTCCCAAACTAATACATATAAAGGTTTTGGGACATTTGTGCTATTAAATTTTTTTAAAATGCCAGGAAATAAATCTATCTTTGTGTCAAATGTTTAAAAAATGTGTAAAATGTATTTTTTTAAAAAATTACCATAAACTAGACACCAAGTCCCATGACACAAACCAAAGCCACATACAAATACAAAGACAATTGCTTAACTCGAAGAAAAATGTTTCCATTCAATTCTAAGGGTTTTCTGGGTGTTGAGCCATTATTTTAAAAGTGAGTGTCCCATCTAAGTGAGAATAGAATAGTTATTTCTCAGCAAAGAAGCTGGTGATAAGCTGAGGTGGTGCTCTGAGATCTGGGGACCCGGTGTGGCTCTGCACAAGTAAATTCCAGACAATGGCCATGGAAATACTGCTAAAGACCATCTTCAGCCCAGCAGGGACCATCAGCTTGGGTGTGGGTCAGTCTGCAGAACTTGGTGCTATCCTGAGTGACCTTATTCCAGACTAGAGCAGTCTCTGGGACTCACATTCATGCTGTGACATCTGCCTTCCATCTATATAACTGCCCTTCTCTGCTCGCCTGCCTTAACTCTGAATGTCTTCATTAGAAACTCGTGGTGGAAAATGGACCAGGAGTCAGGCAGGTTGCATGTTTATCTGGGCCCTGTATCACGTCACTGTGTGGCCTTGGGCAAGTCACTTTGCCTCTCCCTGGGAGCGGGGAGAAAGGATGAACTAATAAGTGCCTGTGCTTCTTTCCATCTAATGAATTCAGTACACAGAGCCACAGTCCTCTGTGGAGCCTCTGACTTACTTCATCACTTTTGACACATTGTTGTGACAGCTGATTCATATGCACCCACAGTGCATTCCGGAAGAAGTTTATTCGTTCACATTCTTGAGCCTCCAACACCTACAAAAGGACAGCTATTTGTACACACATATGCAGAGAAAGGAGTCATCTGTTAGATTGGCTGTGACTTAAACAATGTCACCCTTCAACTGTCTGTAAGCTTCTTGTCCCATCACCACCACCACAACCCACCACCATTGAAGAAGCTCATAAACTCTCAGCACAGAAAACATAAATGGATCTTTCTTTTTTTTTTTTCTTTTGCGGTGCTGGGAATTGAACCCAGGGCTTTGTGCTTGCAAGGCAAGCACTCTACCAACTGAGCTATATCCCAGCCCATAAATGGATCTTAATAAGCATATTTACACAAACAGAAATGGATAGAGTTCTGAAGGTGAGAAGGAAGGAAGACCACAGACACCAGTGTTCTAACCTGAGTTCCAGCAGACATTTCCAAATGCCTCATGGACAGATCCCCATGCTCAGAACACTCCCCTCCTATTCTGGGATGAACTAATTTGATAAGTAAAATTGTCATAATTGTTGAAGCTGCTTGATGAAGACATGGGGGTCCTCCTGCTTATCTTTTGTCTTTGGGTATATTTAAAGTTTTCCTTAATAAAAAAAAAAACAGTTAAAATAAAAGTCACTGCCTGAACAATAGTTTTTTGCATATAAGCAAATGCCAACTTTTGAAAAATCAAGATATTCATCCAGGCGCTGGCACATGCCTATAATCCCAGTGACTTGGGAGGATGAGGCAGTAGGATCTGGAGTTCAAAGCCAGCCTCACAACTTAGTAAGGTCCTAAGCAACTTAGTGAAACCCTGTCTCTAAATAAAATATAAAAAGAGTTGGGGATGTGGTTGAAAAAAAAATCAAGCTATTTGACAAAATGGATGATGTTCTGTTCAACAGTTGATGTTAGACACATTACATCATTTTTTAAAAAACGTTGAATGTCATAGGTACTGCATTTTTAAGCTTTTTATAATATAAAACTTGAGCCAGGTACAGTGGCACACACCTGTAACTCCACTACTTGGGAGGCTAAGGCAGATGGATCTCACCTTCCAGACCAGTATCAGCAAGACCCTGTCTCAAAATTTTAAAAAAGGTCGTGGGGGGATAAAGAGGACTGGGGATCTAGTTCAGTGGTAAAGCACCCCTGGTTTCAATCCCTACTACAAAAAATAATTACAATATAAAGCTTGAAACATCTGCAACAGTAGAACAGTGTAATGAATCCCTGTGCATCTCTCACCATTTATCAACTCAAGACTCATTCTGTTTTACTGGTATCACTATCAACTACTCTAATGCCTCGGTATTTTGAAATAAATGCATTACTTCACCTGTATTTTTATTACAGAATATTTCATATAGAATCATAGAGAGCAATATAGTGAATACCCACCCAGCTCTGTCAGAATGTTGGGCCATATTTGCATCAGATTTTGGTAAATTCCCTGTGGGACTTCCCCAATATCTATCACCTTCTTCCCTTCCTCAGAGATAATCTAAATATTATCATTCCCATGCACGTTTTCATAGCACATATGCACTATGAAACATACGTGATATTATTTCACAACTTTTAAAATCTTATAAAAATGGGCTCATTGCAGGCCTTTCATGAGGGTGCAAAGTTAGGAAAGTAAACCAGAAAAAAGTGCTTTAGTGGTGACATAGTGACCAACAGTATCAAATGGTAGAGAGAGGTCAAAAAACAAACATTAGAAATCACCAAGGCCAGGCTGGGGTGTGGTCCAGTGGCAGAGCGCTTGCCTAGTGTGCACAAAGCTCTGGGTTTGATCCCCACTACCACAAAAAGTAAAATAAAAAAGTAAAATGGAACTGTACAAAGGCCCTCTGGACCTCACACTAAGGGGACCCTTGGTGACCTCTGAGAGAGGAGGGAACAGCTGCCCGGAAGCAAACCTTAGTCTGGGACAAGGTCTGGAAGAGAATTATTCAAAAATCGTGGGCAGGGCTCAGCGTGGAGAGAATACAGTAAGGTCCTGCTTTCAATTTCCAGCAAAACATACACACACACACACACACACACACACACACACACACACGGCCATGAAGAAGATAGCAAGAGCTGGTGGAGTTTAAAGGTAGAAATGAGCTGAGTCTGCATACAAGACAACAGCAGTTCACGTTCAAAAGAGCTGTGCCCATGTGGGTGGGAAAAGGTCAACTGGATGAGGTGAGATCTTGACGGGGCAGGGAGCTGCCCCTTTCCCCCTGTGACAGGAGAAGCGGGCTGTGGATCAGTAGTTCTCATATTGAATTCACAGAGGTCACTGGGCCCTACCCCCAGACTCCAGAGGTCTTTCTGACCTTTCTCCAAAGGTGTGGGCTTGGTCTGAGACTCAGAGTTGCTAACAATTTCTCAGGTGATACTCTACTCATGCTGGGTCCTGGGACCACACTTCAACAACCCCTGGTAAGAAAACTTCCAGACAAGGTGACAGAAACTTGAGGAAGTTTCTGGATTATGGATTTTAAATTTTCTCTGGGAAATCATGAGGTCATGAAAGGGGGTAGTGGAGAAATTGAAAAATGACTTTGAAGCCTGCTCACTAGCTCTCTACGTTCCCTAGAACCCAGCAAGTACAGGCAAGGCCAACCTTTACCTGACTGAGCTGGTTCGTGCCTGCTCTGACCAAACCTTAGACTAAAGCTCTGGACAGAGTTGGACAGCTTGGTCAGGATGGGGAGGAGGCAGAAAGATGAGGCCTGGAAGAAAGTATTTCAGCTCCTTCCCTTCATCACTGAAATTCCTGATTTCTAACACCTTTGGGCTCTTTACTGCATGAAAATCCGGGTGGTATAATAAGAGGGGGTGCTTCTACAAAAGTAGAGTCTACAGGTTCTAGGCAGAAGCCACGCACTGGGTCCTGGGCAGCTTCGGGTTCCGGTTACCTCGCAGGCCTTGATGTGCTCACTCTGCCAGTCTTCCCGGATCTTATCCAGCATGTTGATGTGCAGCATGTACGCTTTGTCTGCAAAAGAAGGGACAGGCGTGGCCTCAGAAACCAGACAGGCTCATCAGAGAGGAGTTGAGTTCACAAGTCCCCAGGAGCTCTGAGCACTGGAAGGCCATAATTACATCTTTCACCCTCACAACATCTTTGTGAAATGAGCAAAGGTGGGGGTCACTTTCTCTGAAACACTGAACCAAACGTTGAGCAAGAAATGCCCCAAGAAAGAAGTGAAAGCTGAAGAGGAACCTCAACCAGGGTTTTCTTTGTCTAGTACTTTTCTTTAGTTCCCATTGCTTTTCATTTCCAGGAAAACCACCAGACAAGATGTAAAAGGAACACTAAGAGCCTTTAGTTTGGATTTAGAGGCTTCCTAAGGGACCGACCATCTCATAGCAGGCTGTCTCCTGCAGGATGTTCTGGGAAGTAGAAGGCTTCACAAGCACCTGGTTAGATTTCTGTAATAAGGCCTTGCAACTTGGCTGATTCTTCCAAAGCAGATAAGGGCTTTCAGGGCTGAAACGGGCTTTTAGAAAGATGTCCCCAAAAGTCAGTGAGCACCTGATTACAGAGCAGCTACCACATGACCCCCTACCACCTTTCACTCAGGCCTAACACAGCAAGACCTCAACAGACAGTTGCCAGAATCTGTGCCTAACCTTCTTCATTCCACTACCTGGGGTCTGCTATCCATTCCTTCCTCCCCTAGTCAACATCCCTACACTCCTTTCCTTACCTTCCTTCTTCCCTTCTGACATCATGCTAATCCTACTTTATACACATAAATTCCTGGTTGTAAAACTACTTTTATCCAAGGTTAGGATAACACAAACCCTACCACCAACCCTCCCCATCCATGGGGGCAGCCCCTTACCAGAGTCCTCTACTGCAGTCTTGGAAGTTGCTAGTTTCACAAAAAGCTGTGAGGACAGAAAAGAACAAGAGATCAGGAATGCTGGACTTGGCAAAAAAAGGTAAAAGCAATGACTGCCACAGGTGAGGACAAGTCCCTCATGAACAAATCATTCAACCTGCCCTTTAATCTTCTCACCCTTAGAGAAGGATCCTAAAGCATCTAGCCCCTGCCTTCGTGAAGACATACTCCAGCCCTGCAGCTGACAATCTTATACTGATATTTTATTAAAGTACATTTCTTTTTTTTTACATTACTTTTTTATTATCATTATTTTTTGATTCATTGTACACAAATGGGTACAACTTTCATTTCTTTGGTTGCACACGAAGTAGAGTCACACTGTGTAATCATACATGTACATAGGATAATGATGTTTCTCTCATTCTATTATCTTTCCTTCCCCTGGACCCCTCTGCACCCCTTATTTTCCTCTACACAATCCATCCTTCCTCCATTCTTCCCTGACCCGCTCTCCAACCCTGGTTATGTATCATCATCCACTTATCAGAGAAATCCTTCAACCTTTGTTTTGGGGATTAGCTTATTTCACTTAGCATAAAATTACATTTGTAATCCACCCAAGCAAGAAGTGGCCTGACAACAAACAATACAGGAGTTGAGTTTTTAAAAAGGTGAACAAAATCAGACCTCTAATGCCACCTCTTGCTGCCCTATGGCCATACTTTGCTAGTGCTTTTCCCAATTCCAAAAATGTGACAAGGGTTTTTCTGGGTCAGAAGATCAGAATTAATTAAAGGAAGACATTGCCAGGGCCTTAGGGTACAAGTCCATTTTTAAATTAAGATTCTTAGACCAAGTGCAGCAGCATGTATCTATAATCCCAGCTACTTGGGAGGCTGAGTCAGAAAGATCATAAGTTCAAGGCCAGCCTGGGCAACTCAGCAAGATCCTGTCTCAAAATTAAAAAATTAAAAAGGGGATGGGGATGTAGCTCGGTGGTCCAGGATTTGCCTAGCACATGTAAGGACCTGGGTTCAACATCCAGGAGCGCCCCCAAATTTTTTTTAGTTGGCTTTAAACTGATAGATGTAATTCTCGGATTTATCATGTGGTAGGCCCTCCTAGGTACCTTTTCTTGTTGCTTCTGGTTCGCCACGTTGGCATTCCGGTGGACAGCCTGCTCTGCCTCATCTTTTTCCCGGCATTTCTGCTCATAGTTCTTCTTCGCCTTTATTATAAACAAAGAGAGGGGTGAGACAGCTGAGCGTGAAAAGCAGGAGACCCTGAAAAGCAGCCGCCCAGCCCACCATGCCCAGCACAAACAGAGCACTCTAGTTAGTACTGTGATCAACACTAGACTGTGGCTCTCAGGGGACAGATGCTCTTTCTTGTCAATCTTTGAAAGGTCTCTCTAGCTCTAGCCCTCTTCCAAATTTTGGATGGAATGGCAATTCCATCAATGAAATAATAATTCCTTTTTGGTAACACAAAGTACATGAGCCCTAAAAATTGACAGAAACAAAAGATACAATTTTAAATAGGCAAAATTAAAATATTTATGTAACTCTAAAATGTGTAACCAACATTTATATGACATTCATAATCATAATCAGAATTTATGTGCAATCCATTTGGTCATTGGTAACAATTCCTTCTAATTATGCCTCTGTATTCTAATGTGATATACAACCCGGACAGTGGGAAGAGTACCACTGCCATCATTTCTTTCACTTTGTTATAGTCATGTTCCTTTTTAATTTAAAGAAATTTTGCTTTATGTGGTTTACAAGTAGGCCATATTCTATGCCATCCTTACCATCAATCAGTATTACAAAAACTTCACAAAGAAAAATCATTAGTCAATCAATGAAGTAATTGTCTGTTTCAGCAATGAAAATAGAGCCTTAACTTGCTTAGACAAAGCAAAGCTGTTAATTGAACCATTAGTTAAGTATAAATGGTGGGGAAAAAACACTTGAATATGAATGAAGGACATCCCCCTCCCTTTTTAGCCCTTGTTTGACTGGTTTCTCTGAGGCTGTCTGTGAATCCAAGATCAAGTGCAGGAACCTGGGGAATAGGTTCAAATCCAACCTTACCATTGTCCCCTTGTTCATTTTCTTTTTCCTTTAGCATTTGAGCATTTATTTCCAAAAATGGGACCTTACCAAATATTGTTTTTTAACTTACTCTTCTAATGCATTGTGAACATGTTAGCTTGTCAACAGATACTGTTCAACATAATTTTAAATGGATAATTTGCATTATAATAGATGGATGTATTCTGACTTTTTAAAAATTTTAGTGCATTACAGTTATACATAATTGTGTATAACTGTAATTGTGTATACATAATTGTGTATAACTGGGGTTCATTTTGACATATTCATAAGTGAAAATAACATAGTTTTCTCTATTTAAACCCCAAGTACTATCCCTTTCCACATGTTCTTTAATAAATTACTTAGTCTCTCTGTGCCTATTTCTGTCTGTAAAATAAGGATTTTATATATAAATACAAACAATATATATTTTTCTCAAATAAATATGAAAATGAGAGCAGATAAAAACTGTATTTATATCTGCATACACATACACATATATCTTTTGTGTATTTATATATGCCATAATTTTCTTAAACAGATCTCTATTGGTGGGCATTTATCTTGCTTCCCACTTTCTCATTTTTTTCCATATTTTTATTGCTGCATTAGTTATACATACTGATGGGATTTGTTGTTACATATTCATACATGCATCCAATATAACAATATAATTTGGTCAATATCATTACCCAGTATTTCTCCTTCTCTCCCCTCCTCCCATCCCCAGTCTCTTTCCTCTATTCTATCCTTCAATTTTCTTGAAATCATCCACACACACACCTTTCCTTTGCTTTTTCCTGACTTCTACGTATGAGAGAAAACATACAACCTTTGATTTTCTGGGTTTGGCTTATTTTGCTTAACATAATGTTCTCAACTTCCATTCACATTCCTGCAAATGACATAATTTCGTTCTTCTTCATAACCTAATAAAATTCCACTGGGTATATATGCCACATTTTCTTTAACCACTCATCCATTGGTTGACAGGCTGGTTCCATAGTTTGGTTATTGTAAATCTTGCTGCTGTAAGCATGGGTATGCATGTATGGCTATAGTACAATGACTACAATTCTTCAAGATAAATACCAAGGAGTGGTGTAGATGGGTCACACAGTGGTTCCATGTCTTGTCTTTTGAGAAACCTCCATACTGATTTCCATAGTGGTTGTACTAATTTACAGTCCCACCAACCTCCTGGGTTTTTTTTTTCAGATATAACAATACTCTGACTTTATTTTGAGTTGTATGAATTTACCTACACAGGAAAAATTCCTAAGAATATAATTATCTGGCAAAAAAAAAAAACCCAACAGTAAATCTATATAAGACTTCCCTCCAAAAGTGTGGTACCAGTTGTACTTATGCCAACAGCATATGGCATTACCTACTTCCTCACATTCTAACCAACACCAGGTTTAGTCAATATTTTTAATCTTTTCTAACACTCAAGTAAAAATATTGTCATATTGTTGTCTTATTTGCATGTCTTTTATTATCACTAAAGTGGTCTTTCCTTTATACTTTATATCTTTTATTACTTTCCTCTTGGAACATTATTTATTTTAACTGTTTTCTAACAGTTCAGTGTATATTAGGAACAGTAACTTAATAAATAAATTTACATTACATAAGTATTGTTACTGTTCCTAACATATGAAATGTTCCTTATATTATATAAATCACAAATGTTTTTCCCAGTTTTTCATTTATTGTAGAAGTATGTATAAGGAGATAATATCTTTTTCTTTTACCATACAGAAGCCTTAAGTTTTAATGTTGCCAAGTTATCAATTTTCTTTATCAGCTTATTTTTTAATATGGCATGTTAAACAATTTTTCTCTGTTGTAAAATAGTCTTTTTAATTGCAATTTAAAAGTCTACATTCTATATTTAACCCTTCTCCAATTGTTGGTAATTATAGCATTTGCAATTTTCTTTATTAGTGAAAACCACAGGGAACATGTTCATGCCTGTGCTTATTTGGGGCAATTCCTGAAGACAGAATCTTAGATTCTTGGCATAAGATCTGTGAGGTATGATCACATATAGAGTGCCAAAAACATGTTGCAAAGACACCTTTCTAAAAGGATTCCCAGTTTTTGAGAAGAAGGAGCAGATGTGCCTTTCCCCATTCTTCCACATTAGCATGACTAAAATCCCTGAAGTTTACATACGAAACAAACATCAGAAGACTGAAAGGTAAGAGAAGAGGCAGACTGGCTAGTGACCCGGGTTCAAAGATCAACCCAACAGTGAATTCCCTGGGTGTCTTTTGGCCCCATTTGTCATAGACTACATGCCAAAGATCTAACACCCAGAAATACCAGTGCTCACAGGCAAAGTAAGCCCAACAAAAGCCTATTCTCTCTAGCCAAAAAGACCAGAAAGGGGGCAGCCTAGTGGAACATAAATCTTTAGAAAAGCCCACTCTACTGGAGCCAAACACCAAAGAAAACACTGAGGGCCCCACCTGGCCACATGCCGGCAAAGGCCAGCCGAGGCTGCAAAGAGGCACCTCTCCCCTACCCAGGCATCAGTGAAGGACTAAAGGGAACTGAAGCCTTCATTCACATCAGGAAGTAACAAAGCCACACAAACAGGATGCCGGTGGCAGCTAGGTGGGAAGCTGGGACTTCCACCCTGACCAAGAAGTACTGAGGTGGTCCCCACCCCAGGTGGTGGCAGAGGAGGTCTGATGAAGAATCAGGACTTCAATTACCCTCCAGTCCTAAAAGGGCCACACTCACTCTGTGGGGTCAGCAGAGACCAAGGGGGGACCTGGACTTTTACCCCCATACAGCAGCGGAAAAGCAGTGTCTCGCCTGCCCCTGCTGGAGTGGTGTCTAAGGAAGCAGGCTAACACAGAAGCTGAGACAAGATCCAGAGTCTTGGAACATAACACCAGAATGTCCGAAATCAATCAAATGTCACTCATACCAAGAACCAGAAAGACACCACACTGAACAACATCAAAAAGGATCATCTGACAAAAGCAGCCATTATGAAAGGATTCAGTAAGCAATTGTACAAAAAATGAAACAAATGAAAAAATAGCTGGTATTGGCAAAGAAGTAGAAAATCCAAGAAATAGATGATGCAAAGAACAAGATGGAAATTTTAGAAAAGGAAAATACAAAAACCAAAAACTAAAAACTCCATGGATGGTCTTAACAAGTAAAAGACGGAAGAATCAGTGATCTGAAAGATAAATAGGAGAAATTATCCAATATGAACAGAAAGGAAATAGGCTGAAAAAAAAAAAAGAAAGAGCCTCAGAGACCTTTTTCATAAAAAGAAAAGATCTAACACTCATGGATCTAGAAGGAGAGAAAGAAGATGGGTTGAAAACTTGAAGAAGTAATGACTGAAAACCTCCCAAATTTGGCAAAAGACAACCTACAGAGAAGCTGATTAAACTCCAAAAGAGAGAAACCTAAATTCACTCCAAGACACAAAGTTGAACTTCTGAAAACTGAAAACAAAGAAAATATCTTAAAAGGAAGACAGTAGGGCTGGGGGTATAGCTCTGTCATAGAATACTGTGTTCAATTTCCACCACCACCACCACCACACACGCACACACACACAAACCAGAGTTATGACACCATATATCTCATCTAAAAGAAAAAAAGAACTTGAATGATAGCAGATTAGAAACCACCAAGACCTGAGGAAGTGACACAATGTATTTCAAATGCTGAAAGAAAAGAACTGTCAACAGGCGATCCCATACCCAGAGGAACTATCCTTTAAGAATAAAAAGGAGACAGAATTTGAATGGTGGGTGTTAGGATCTAGGTAGGGGGAATAGTGAGTTATCATTTAATGGATCCAGAATTTCAGTTTCACAAGATGGGAATGGTGCTTGTGGTGGTTGCCCAACGTGATGAATGTATTTAATAGCACAGAACTTAAATGATTAAGCTGGGCCCAGTGGTGCACACCCATAAGCCCAGTGACTTGAGAGGCTGAGACAGAAGGTTCACATGTTCAAAGACAGCCTCAGCAACTTAGCAAGGCCCTAAGCAATTTAGCGAGACCCCGTCTCAAAATAAAAAAATATAAATGGCTGGGGATGTGGCTCAGTGATTAAGTGCCCCTGGGTTTAATCCCTGACACACACACACAAAAAAAGAAAAGTTAAGAAGGTACATTTTCTGTTACATGCATTTTATCCCAAGTTAAAAAAGGTTGGAGCTGGGCCTGGTGGTGCACACCTCTAATCTCAGCAACTTCAGAGGCTGAGGCAAAAGGATAGCAAGATCAAGATAAGCCTCAGCAACTTAGCAAGACCCTGTCTCAAAATAAGAAATAAAAAGGACTGAGGATGCAGCTCATTGGTAAAGCACATGCCCAGCAGCATGCATGAGGTCCCAGATTCAAACTCCAGATTCAAACTCCAGCAAAAAAAAAAAAAAGGAAATAAAATAATTATGGAGAAATCAAGATTAAAGAAAACTAAGAGTATTTGTCACTAGCATGTCACTAGCAGACCTATCTAAAG
This sequence comes from Glaucomys volans, assembly GCA_020662805.1. NCBI lineage: Eukaryota > Metazoa > Chordata > Mammalia > Rodentia > Sciuridae > Glaucomys > Glaucomys volans. The sequence goes on along the minus strand of JAJEJO010000437.1, from coordinate 517,375 downwards.
CTAAAAAAAAAAAAAAAAAAAAAAAAAAAAAAAAAAAAAAAACTTAACCATTCAGAAGAAACCTTGGAACATTAAAAGGAAAAAAAGAACATAGTAAACAAACAGATAACTACAATAGTCTTCTTTCTCTCTACTCCCAATTTTTTTTTTTTTTTTTTTTTTGGAACCAGGGATTGAACCCAGGCAATTAACCACCAAGACACATCCCAATCCTTTGTTTTTTTTTAATTTAAAGGCAGGGCCTCACTAAGTTGCCTAAGGTCTCACCAAATTGCTGAGGCTATCTTTGAACTCAAGATCTTCCTGCCTCAGCCTCCTAAACTGCTGGGATTACAGGCACATGCCACTGTGCTCCCTAAACACAAGTTCTTGTTTAAGAAATGTATTTCATATATAAACAACTCAACTGTAAAATATATGAAAACTGAAGACATAAAAGACTCCATTCTCTAACTAGATATAACTTTCCAGCGTTGTCATTTCTTCTTCGTTTCAGAAGTCTCCCTTTTTTTCACCAAGAGGTGCAAAGCCGTCATTAGAGGCAGAGCAAGAACATGGCAAACGAATCAATGACTTGGAATTCAGAGGGGAAACCTGTTCCACAGAATATTGCAGATGATGGCTATGGGCAGGGGCACTGGCAAAAACTGTTAACATTGATATTGCTCTAGGTATGGGTAGAGGAAATAATTAAGAAAATTATATTTTGATAAAGCTGTCTCTTTAATTGTGAGAATACTTGCCCCAGATTACCCAAAACGTACGTCTACGGGGGAAGCCATATATTCACCAACCCTAGTTCTGCACTACATTGACATTATTCCCCATTTATCCACTGCTTCTAAGGAGAGGTCCATCAAAGACAAAAGCAACACAGCAAAACAGCTCCTGCCATCAGCATTAGTGACACTTTCATGCCATGTCAGAATATCATGAAGATGCATTTGTACAAAGATGTAGCCATATATGTGTTCTAATAGTAGAAATCATTGTACCAGAGTTACCAGATTTGTGTAAAGCTAGAGATCCCTAGCTTCCATCTTACCTCTATCTTGCCTAGAATTTTTTGTAAATTACTTAAAAGCAAGAAGGCGTTCACAATTTCCACGTATCTTAAAAGAGGAAAGTGTCACTCAATGAAACAGGCAATTAGGATTCAAAATAACCACATAGTAAAAACTCCAGTACCACCAGATAAATGGCATCGTACAGTATATACGTGTTTGTCTTAACCTAAAATATTCAATGTGACTCGCTTTATTTTCTAAGGTTACCAGATAGATAACACCATTGTATTTCTACTATTTGTTTCATTTTCAAGCTTTCCAAGGCCTTAAAAAGAAGGAAAGTCAAACCAGTAAAGATTGTTTCCCTTAAAACACCACAACAATAAATAATAACATTGAAATTTTATTTGAATAGGAATATGCACATGCAAAGCACAGTATTTCAGAAATTGACACCACTACAAAAAACACAAGAAGAAGCAAAAGAGTGGAACTCACATCCATGGTTTTCTTGAATTGTAAATTCCTTTGCTTATGGGCCGCATCCATGACAATCTCTGTCTGCGAAAAAGTACAAGCGCTATTAATAAAAACAAATTATTATTAATACCAGCTGGTTTTGAGAGCTAAGTGCTCAATGCAGATCATCTTAGTCCTCACATCACCCAGACGGTGGATGAATTTAATACTCCAACTTCAGAAGTGAGGCAACTGCAGAACAGAAGGACTAAACAACGAGTCCACACTCTTGTGGCTCGGTAATAATAATGCCCATCGTTGAACTCAGGCAGACACCAGAGCCTCACGGGACCACAGAGACTCACTGATCACCTTAGAGCATTTTCTTTAGTAGAGTTCCAGAAATCAAGGAACTCTGGATTCAAAAAGGAATTTTAAAATTTTTGTTCAAGTGTGATTTATATGTTAAACAGAGTCTCTAAGACAGGTTTGGTGATGCCTATGGGTCCAAGATAGGTCTCCTTATCTCTGGAAGCTGCAGCAGGAGTTCAAGTTCAAGGTTGGCCTGGGAAACTAAGCAAGACCCTGTCCGAAAATATGAAAAGGGCTGGGGAAATAGCTCTAGGATAGAGTGCTCCTGGGTTCAATTTCTAGTCTTGACAAAAAAAAAAAAAAAAAAAAAAAAAGTCTTAATTCTGCACGCCTATATCTACACGGTTAAATTGGGGATTTATAAACATTCATTTCTATGGCTCCTCAATGATCTATCCTTTACCAGCAAGGTGCCCAGACAATGCGAAGGGAAGAAGCATTGATAGGTTAACTAAGAAAAGCTGCTCTTAATCCCATCTCACCCAGCAAAGGAAAACCCCTCCATCAAGCTTACTTGGAAGCAATTCTGTCATTGTAGTGATGATGTTAATACTTTTATCAATCACAAGAATGGTTCTAGCAATAAAGATGTACCTCTTGGACATAATCACAGGAGCTCCCATTTACCAAGCATTATGTGCTATGCAGTTTACATGCATCACAGTTATAAGTACTATCATCTCCATTTCCCTGAAGATACTGAATTTAGCTAACTCACCCAAAGCAACACAGTCAGCAAGTGACAGAGCTGAAATCTGAATCCAGAAGCCTGACTCTAGTGCCCTTGTTCCTTGTCATTACCCTAAGCTACCATTGAACTTTGTGGAGTATATGAAATTTCCTTGGGAGAGCCCCAAGGGGCCCTCAGAGAACCTAGCAGTCCTCTTCCAGGCCAGGTAAAAAAGAAGTGTCAGGAGGTGGCCATTCACCTGCTAATGGGGATGACAGAATAGACACAGAGAGAAGGGCTCCGACATGAGGCCCACGTGGAAAGACACATTGCAGATCCTTGCATGGCAGGCAAGGAGTTGTGGTCCAGGAGTTGTGGTCCACATGAGTGGCTGTGTCCCTCTACCAGGAAGAGGATGTGGGTTGATTATTTAATAATGGTTCCTAATTTTTCCAGACTACATGAGCTGATCAGTTAGCGATGTTATTCTATGCCAAGTTCCTTTTAGTTCAAATATACACATTGCCACTCTTCCAATTCAAAGCTACTAATATTTTATAGTTGGTGACCCAAGATAGGTCTCCTTACCTCCAAGTTCTACACAGCACCTATTTCAAGCACCTGTCAGGTGTTGCAAGTTCCACCCGAGCCAAATCTTTCCACTTCCTATTATTCCTCCCTCTGACTTCAGGAATTCCTGGCATTTGAAAGTTGACAGGATCCTAGAAGGCAGCAATCCAACTCTAACCTGACAAGCAGGATCCAAGACATGATATGCTTTGCTGAGGGCCACTCATTGAGTGGCAGGACTTCAGATGCCACTCCTGCTTGCTACACTGCCTTGATTTAAGTCTCCTCAAGTCCAGATTCACTTATAGGTCACCTACTCATGGTGCTCCAGTAAATCAAATGTCTTCTTCCAAGTTTTTTTGGAAAAGTTTCTTTTAGGACTCAGATTTTCTGTTTACACTAAATCCAGTGGGAATTTGGTTGTGTTATATGATTGATAACACAAAGGTGTGCAAAAACACCATCATCTCTGCTGTAGGGTGGAAGGAGCCAGAGGAAGGGGAAAAGGAGGAAAAGATTTGCAAATGATCCAAATAGCCTTGCAGTTAATTCCCGAAGTGGCAGCTTTGCGATCCGTTTATGTCAGTATCCTACAAGCTGGAAGCATCACTCTTCATAACCAAGGAGGCTCCATGCTTTGGAGATAGCTCTTCCACATAGGCAAAACAAAGTCCTCCTGTGGCCATCTCAATCTTAGCTGAGATACTAAAACAATGTAGGCACCAGAGCACAGAATGACTGACCAAGTGCTCTCCTTGTCATCTAAGGACCCTCTGGGTTGGAGAAGAAACTTTAGCACTCTCAAATGTCAAAACTCCTGAGAATGAGACCCAAAGAGCCCTCCAACCCAGCCAACACCCCAGGATGACAGCCCCACTGCTAACTACTTCATCCAATGGCCTTTCACTCTGCTGACTTTAGCTTCAGTGATATTTTCCCCAGGATCTTTCCCCAGCCCCATATATACAGTTATGTGTCCCCAGTTGTTCAGATGGTACTTTTCTTTCTGCTACAATCATTTAAGGCTCACCATGCTTATTCTGATTCTAAGTCACATAAGTCTCTGTCCACATTCTCTGCTTAGCGGAAGGATAACCATATCCATCTTGGTGTCCAAACTCAGAAAATATCAGTGGTGTGAGTGAGAAGCCATCCTACCCACAACCCCTGCCCCAGGTTTCTAAAAGAAAACAACTGATAGTTTTCTCTGATAAGTGGAAATGGCTTAATTTCCAAGAAGTGGAAGTCCTAAGCATGCGAAATTTGACCTTCAAAAACAAGAAGCTAGTACTGACATGTTCCTTCTAAAGTTTAATTTTTTTCAATCAAATATCTAAATACAGAAGTGGTTTAAGCCCAGAGTTCATTGACACAAGCAATTACAAATTTATTAAACTTTGGACTTGTCAGAGCTCTGAAGGTATTTTCCTGCTGTAGAGGGAACTTGGATGATAGCAGCTAATCGGACACATGCTACCCTATTGCCTAACAGAACTCAGAGTGTGTTTTTCTTGCTATAACAATTTGGTCTGTGCAAATTGTTAAGAGGGGAAGTTTCAGAAGCCTTACAAAATCAACAAAACTCTCCCTAATAGGACCAGGGCTGTCAAAGACACTTGAGAACATGAGGAAATCTCAACCCCTCTCCTCACAGTGGAAATCACATGTGCATACTCTCTCATTGTCTAAGGTTTCTTGCTTCTGAAAAACTGTAATTCCCCTAAAGAGGTGGGGAGGGGCAATGTTGGGCACAAGGGTCTGATCATTCAATGGGTATGATGAATGTGCTATTTTTGCTCAAGAACAGGCTTGGGCCACACGCACCCCACAAGCTTGACTCATGCTTGATATGGTGTTCCTTAAATATTCATGGTACTTCCCTAAGAAGTACAGGCATGAAATGGGAAGGGGCAACCATATGCTAAGATAAGAGCAGTTCAGGAGATGATGATAATTGTAAAAAGCAGGCAGGCCCTTAAGATACTGCTGCCTGTCCAGGCACAGTGGTGCAGGCCTATCATCTCTGTAATCTCCTATAATCCCAGGAGGCAGAAGGATCTTGAGTTCAAAGCCAGCCTCAGCAATTTAGTGAGGCACTAAGCAACTCAGCAAGACCCTGTCTCTAAATAAAATTTTAAAAGGGCTGGGGATGTGCCTCAGTGGTTAAGGGGCCCCTGGGTTCAATACTTGATACCAAAAAAAAGAAGATACTGCTTCCCACTGAGACCCCAGATACTAGAAAACCAGATCTAGACTCCAACTGCTGAGAGTGGAGGTAAGGGTAGAATCAGCCTTAATAGCAGGTCATTTATTGGATACAAACACTACAGACAATCTCAGGGAACAATGAAAGACCAGGATGCAGAGAGGCTCCAAAGGGACCTCCAGAAAAGGTGTAAGAGGTCACCAAAAATCCATGCAGAGATGTCCCAGGAAACCTGGGGGGAAATCTTCAGGTGCCAGATAGGGAAGTCTTTGTCCCCCAAGTGAGGCCAGGGCTCCAGTTTTGAAACCCAGATACAGAAAGAAATTCTGGAAGGGCCATACTTGACTGTAGGGTCAACCTGAATATACAACCTGTTTCTTTCAGAAACAAGGTAGAAAGGGTATGTATAAGTCTTTCAGGAACACAATTGAAAGGAGTCAGAAACGTGGCTGGTCTAGTCTAAGTAATATTTTAATATAAGACCTGGGTTTCTTTTCTTGATCCTTATAACTTCCCAGACATTTGCTAATGTCTAATTCTTGATTGCTCCCATCTCCTTCCATGTAAATCCTGGCAATGGAAAAGAGCCTATGCAATGTACCTCAAAGACAAAAACAACTTGGATTTCCCAGGGCCCCAGTTTCTCTATTTGTAAAACAGGATCATTCAACTACATAATGGACTTCAGAGAGAGCATGAGCTTCCTTCACTTCTTCACCCTCCCCTTGATGTCTTCCCCGGAAGTGTGATCTGGAAACCCACTGTCTGCGATGAGTCAGGAGCTCCTTCTCCAGTCATGGTGTTAAAATGGCAGCAGATATGGAAGAAGGGAAATGCAAGTTAGACCCCTGAATCCTGAAAGCATTTCAAAAAGAAGGACTAGCCTGGAGTGTAGAAACAGGTACAGAGGCATAACCACCTAGATTGAGTCCAAGTCCCCCATGGGGACTCCGATAAAGAATTTCTCAGGTTAGAAAGAACACAACTACATGGAGTAGAACTAATCTGAGAATTTAATGACAGACAAGCCCAGGGGTTTCTGTGGATCAAAGGCAGCATTTTAACACATGCACGAATCCAACCTTTTTCCGTTGTTGCTTTTGCCTTTCCCTGAACTCTTCCATCTTCCTGGCTTCCTCTCTTAGAGTCTGTGCAAGCTGAATGTGACATTGGGCCACATTGTCTACTTCTGAAAAAAGAAATTTTAATAAAACAATAATCAAATTCTAGATGCCTCTAAATTCAAATACACAAAGTTATGCACACACATCAAATATTGGAGCAAGTGGTAGAGTCAAGAACACTTCATTTAGTCATCAACATGTATTGAGTTCCTTCATGCGCCTAGCACTGCCCAGGTCACCAACAGCAAGACTAGAAAGTCTTTAGCTTAGCCTCCTGTCCCCAACAGTCACTAATCTAGTATGTGCCCAGGGTTGGGGAGAAAGACTCAGCCAAGTTACAGCTCATGAAGCTTGCATCCCAGGAGACATCTACAGTCAACAGTTTTAAATCTGATTCTTCATCCTCTTTATATGACTTCTGGGTTCTTTCTGTCTCTAATCTCTTATGAGCCTGAACTTTTATAAGAAAGATTGTACAACAAAATTTTGGCTTCCAATGGTTATATCTGGGTAGAAGGATAATTGATGACCATTTCCCTCTTATTTCTGAAGATCTTTACAATGACCATGACTTGCCATTTTAATAAAAAGAAAGTAAGTTTTTATTTTACTTGTTCTAAGAAAACAAATCAAAGCATGGCATGAAATCTGGAAACACTGACAAATCTGATCTAAAAATTAATTTTTAAACTTGTGTCAAAATAACCTCAAAGGTTAGAAGACACACATACACACACAAATTACAATTTATATAACAGGAATAGCTGCATTAAAAGACCTTTTACCAATAAAGACTTTTTGTATTAAAACATCAGTTAAAGAACATGAAATTGGGCTGGGGATATAGCTCAAGTGCTTGCCTTGCAAGCACAAGGTCCTGGGTTCAATCCCCAGCACCGCAAAAAAAAAAAAAAAAAAAAAAAAAAAAGAACATTAAATTGAAAAAAGAGTGGTTAAATGTGTAATATACATTTAAAAATGTATATTAGGCTTAAAACAATTGAAAAAAATGCAAAACTTAAAAGACCCAGAATATGTTGTTTTTTTATCTTTCAGTTTCTAAAAAATTTTAAAGTAAAAAATTCTGGGCATTGGTGAGTCAAGGGGGAAATAGTAGTGTTGGTTGGGAAGAATCAGCACAACTTTTTTGGAGGAAATGTGGTATTTTATAGAGTCAAAAAATTTTAAATGTAAAAGAATGAGGCAGAGATGAAGGAACTGAAATGGAAAACTGTCCATGATATAATGTTAAGTAAATTATAGAGGAATGTGTATAGGATGATTTTGTATAAAAACTTACTCGTGTCCGTGTGTGTGTGTGTATTACAATTAAAAAGAGGGAAGCATGGGACAGCCTAGCAGTAGAGCCCTTGCCTAACATACACAGGCCCCAGGGTCAATCTAACAAATCACAAAAAAAAAAAAAAAAAGAAAGAAAGAAAGAAAGAAAAGAGGAAGGGAGCTGTAAATGCATAGAAAAAAGGTTTAGAAAGATAAATATCAAATTGTTATCGTGATTTAAATGGATGTTTTTATTTTAAAAATAATTTTAAAACACATGCTCTGGTTTCAGAGATTCTGAACCACTGCCATGGCATTATAATTATTATGTAAGTAAAGAGATATGTATATTATACATACATATTTTAATTACATTAAAACATCCAGAGGCATAAATGTCTGTATATGTCTGAGAATTGAAAATTCCACCATATACTAACTTCTTTATAGTGAGTTGTCTCACTTGAATTTTAAATACAAATATATTATTTAAATTATTTTAGTTGTCAATGGATCTTTTATTTTATTTATTTATATTTGGTGCTGAGTTTTGAACCCAGGGCCTCACACATGGCAGACAAGCTCTCTACCACTGAGCCACAATTCCAGCCCTCAAATATCTTAATAAGAAGAAAATAAAACTTTTGTGAGAAAATAAAAGAAACAGCAAAAAAGTAAATATTTAGGAAAACAGACTATGCTGAATTTTCTTCAGCTATGTCATCCTTGACCTTACAGTGCACATAAAGAACATGAAAAGGTGTCGGACATGGTGGCACACACCTGTAATCCCAGGGACTTGGGAGTCTGAGGCAGGAGGATCACAAGTTCTGGGCCAGCCTCAGCAACTTAGTGAGGCTCTGTCTCAAAATTAAAAATTAAAAAAGGCTGAGGATGTGGTTCAGTAATTAAGCATCCCCAGGTTTAATCCCCAGTACCAAAAAGAACATGAAAAGATACTGTCTGTACCTTGAGAAATGGATTCATTGATGAGTTAAAGAGGGAAGAAGACACCTTCTATGGGAATGTTAAAAGGAATATTTATTTAGCTAACATTTCACCTGTGACATTTAGGTTTTACCATGGTTCCTTGGCTTATAACTCCCTTCACAAGGAGGACTATAGAAACTCTAATCTTTCCCTGCTTTTAGCTGGCCATAAAGAAATTCTCCAAACTACCTTGCCAAATAGTCGGTCACAAGTCCAACCTATTCCAGAGGGGTCCTGCCCTATACTCTGGAGGAAGAAATGCTACACAGAGGGAACAAGAAGAATCTGAATAGATGGGCCTTGCTGAGGTTCCCCACTCATCTACTAGCAAGCATGTCTATGCAGTGGAATTCCCACAAAAATACAAAAGAATGGGGATCATGAGGTTCTGGATGGCAGGTTCCTGGAGAGTAACATGCTCAGAGAGGGCATGCACCATACCCACTCTCCAGTAATTCACCCTATTCATCTACTCGTCTGTATCCTTTGTAATAACCTTTTTTATGAAGTATCAAATGCAAATAAATGTCTCCCTTCTGTGAGTTGCTTGAGCAAATTAATCAAACTTGCAACTGGTGTCTAAAGTGCAGGTTGGAAGCAGTCCTGGGACTAAGCCCTCAGTCCATAGCATCTGACACACTATCTTCGAGTTAATAGAGTACGAACTAAATTGGATTCAAAGATGCCTGACTGGTGTCCACTGCAGAAGAGATTTCTTGCTTGTTGGGGGAAGGAGTCCTCCCTCCAGAGTCTTCTGTGTTGGTTGTTGGGGTGTGAGAGTAGAGGAAACAGATGTTGTATTTGTTCTGACAGAACATGACTTGGCTAGCTACAGAAATCCTTGAAACACATGTCACACATACTGTGCCTGTCAAAGTCCTTAGCTTGGAAGCCCCAAGCATTCTTCAGGACAGAAGCCTAGAAGCAGCCTCTGAGCACCAGACCTAGGGAGCACTGCAGCAAGGACACCTTGAAGAGCAGAGTGCCAGGCCTCACCCCAGGTTTCCCAGATCCTGATCGTCCCCATATTAGAATAATCCGAATTAAATAAAAATTTGCTGAGTGAAGTCCAAGTTAGATTTGCAACCAAAGGCCACAATAGTGAAACAAGAACTAGGAGATTAGCACACAGAGGGCATCATGACTTGTGCTCATTTGACTCCAGCAGAGATAAACCCTGACACTGACATTGATATTTCCAAAGACTTGCTGTTTCTGAATCCGCCTTTACCACTGAAAGGAAAGCAGAATGCCTGTGTAAAGCTAGAAAATCAGTCCCAAACATGAGGGAGCTCCCTCCCACTGGGGTCTCTTCCTAAGAGGCTGAAGGGAAAGAATGCAGAAGGGACCTTGTCATTTCTAGGATGTAGCAGCCAGACTTTGGGAAGAGATGAAAAAATAAATAAGAACTAAGGAGGCAGCAGGACAGGATGCACAAAGAGGAGCTCAACCTCAGGCAGTCAGCCTAGAAGATTGGCAGTTCCACTGCAAAGTTTGAATTGAAAGCCTTTGAAACACAGAAGAGGAAACATGAAGTAGGCAGTGGATGTAAGGACTGGTGCTCAGAGAGTTCTAGACTGAAGATACACTTTCGTGCATTCTCTGAGCAAAGCTGTAGGGGATGCTAGAGACAGGGATGTGCTTACCTAGGCAGACTGAGGTGATGACTTGGACCACACACTGAGGACCTGCAACACTGAAGAGCTGGTCAGAGAAGTGCTAAGAAAGGGGCAGTGGAGTAACCAGAGAAGCAGGAAGAACCAAGGGAGTCAGCAGGGAGGAGGGCTTTGAGCTGGAGGAGAGTTCAACAGTGCTGAAAGCTACTGAAGAGTCAAGAAAAGGAGCGCAATTGTCACTGGACTTAGTGAAAAGAATGTTGGTGTCCTTGGAGAGAAAAGTTCCAGGAGTGGGGTAGAGCCATGCACCAGATTAGAATAGCAGGTAAGGAAACCAAGATGATGTTCGTTTGAGGCTTGCTGGAATCAGAGACTTCTGGATAAATATGTCTGGGGATCTGGGAGAAACCTGAGCAAGTCACTCACAACACTGTCCCAGCCTTGAAGCCCTACAGAAGAGGCTCTGGGAGGAAAAACCAGACTACACATAAGAAAACACAAGGGGTTAAGTCAATAGACAAGTCTGGATGAGGACATGAGGACTGTGGGGTGTGGATGGGCACCTAGGTGACTGTGTCTTTGAGTTAGAATGGAGCAGTAAGGACAGTCTTCTAGAAGTGTCATTCCCAGTGTGGTCCCTGGATCAGTAGCCTCAGGGTCATCACTTGGGAATTTGCAATACATACAGAATCCCAGATCCCACTCCAGGTTTCAAATCTAATAGTCAGGATGGGCTCAGGAATCTTCGTTAATAACAAGCCCTCCAGGCCATTCTAATGCTCACTCAAGCGTGAAAGGCACTGCTCTAAAAAAGGCAGAGACACTTCATGACGCACAGGCTTGGAGAGTCCTCCAGCTCAAGACAACTCTGAAGGGCTATTTCTCACCTTAGAAGCTGCTTTAATTTTTTTTCCCACCCAAAATAAAATTGCTGTTCAAATTACAACTTTCCTTTGATGACATACACAGAGCTTATGAAGGACAGAATATACAATTTTTACAAATAACTTACGCTGTTTGAAGACTTCCAAGGCCCGCTTCAGGGTGCTAAAAAAAGAAGCACATAAATAATTTCAATTCTGGAAATTGTACAATCTTCTTATGATGCCTTTGCACACTTCTCTCTGCCCACATCATAGAACCTACAAATTCATCATTGTCCATGAACTTAAGAAGATAGCAGAAGAACAGAACTCCTTAAGTCCAATTTCTTCAGTCCTAGGCATAAGCAATTCTTCACTGTCTGCCTGGGCGGGCAAGATACCAAAACTCTATGCTTCATTTTCCTCGATGATAATATAGAAGTTATGCCCTCTTTCTTATAATACCAGTTGTTCTTTAAAGTATGTCAGTCAGAAATACAGAAACAAGGAAATAAAGTGTTCAAACCCTAGCTCCTGATTGCCTCTCTTTTCATTCATTCAATTAATCATCATATACTTATTGACCATAAGTGTGGGCCATACATTGTGTGAGATGTTGGTAATTCAATGCCACATGACACATCATTCCAGACCTCGGAGTCTAATGGAGGAGATATTAAACAAATTGTACTGTATCCATTTTTTCACAGCTGCACAACAAACTTAGCAGCATAAAATAATACGTATTTATTTATGATCTCACAGTTTGTGTGGGTTAGCAACTGGGATATGGTTTAGTTGGATTCACAGGCTACAATCAAGGGTTGGCCAGGCTGCATTCTCATCTGCAGGCTTGACTGGGGAAGCACCTACTCATGAATTCAGAGTTTACAGTTAATATTTTATTCTTATCCTAAACAATAAAATGCTTAAGAATGCTTTAATTCTAATTATCCTTCCTACTGAGTTCTATATTATTACTGTTCAATGTTTTTGTTCCAACTTGTTTTTTAAATCCCCCAAATTGAAATTTACATGAATACAATTTCTTTAAAGACTCATGTTTGTCATATTGTTTGCTCATTATTCCTTCTTGCACTCAGACCTTTCCTGGATTAATGTCCTTCTTCTTGAGGAATATCCTTTAAAAGTTCCTTTATTGAAGATTTGTTCATAATAGTTAACTTTTGTTTGTCTGAACAGTGTTTTGTTTCAAAACTTTTGTTTTTCTAAAAATACTTCTATTATTTCTTGAAAAATAATTTCTCTGGGCATACAAATCCAGATTGATAGTTTTCATCTAAGTACTTTGAAGATATAATTCTACAGTCTCTGGCTTCATTGTTGCCTTTGAAAAATCAACTTTCACTCTAATAAATGTTCATTAGAGGGTAATCATTCCCTTGGGAAAGATCATGACTTTTTCATTATCTTGGCTCTTACTTGGTTTGACTATTCTCTGTGCTTGTTAATTTATCATTCGTGGGATTCATTTTGCTTTCTGAAACATGCCAGGACTCATGGCTCCCATATGTTCTAGAAAATTCTCAACCTCTGTTGCTTAAAAAATTCTTCTCATTCCTTCTATTATTTCTTCAGAATTGTGATTAAATGTGCATGAAACCTCCTCCTTCAGTTCTCCATGTCTCCTCATTTTCCTTTCTTTCTTTTTTTCCGTGCTAGGGATCATCTATGCTTGGCAAGTGCTCTTATTACTGAGCTACACCCCTACCCCTCATTATTTTTAACCTCTGCATTTTTTTTCCTGTGATGAATTCTGAGTGATTTCCTTTTTAAAATTATTTTTAATTAACAAATAAAAATATATGTATTTATCAGGTATAACATGATTTTTGATATACATGTATACACTGTGGAATGGCTCTATAGAGCTAATTAACATATACATTACCTCACATAACTTACCACATTTTTTGGTGACTACTTAATATATATTCTCTTAGTGATTTTCAAAATACAATTGTTAACTACAGTCACAATATTGTATGATATATCTCTTGAACTTACTTTTCAAAATTGCAATTCTACATCTCCCCAACCCTGACCTCAGCCCCTGGTGATTTCTTTATTTTTATCTGATATTCTTTCAAAATTTCTTGGGTACTTCTCAAAAATTTTTTTATGCTTTTATTTTTATTTTTATTTTTATTTCTTTATTTTGTGGTACTGGGGATTGAACCAAGTCCTCATGCCATGCCAGGCAAGTGCTCTACCACTAAGCCACATCTGCAGCCCTTATGGGAAACTTCTGAAAGTCACTTAACTTAACTTTTGATTAACTCTTTTATTTTCTTTAAATGAATTACAGAGCTTCTGTAATTTAAATGAATGTACATTTAAATGAATTACAGAGCTGCTGGGTATGGTGGTACCTTCCCTAATCACAGTGATAGGGAGGCTGAGGAAGGAAGATCACAAGTTCAGGGCCAACCTGGTCAACTTAACAAGACTCTGTTTCAAAATAAAATAAAAAGGGCTATGGAGGTGGTTCAGTGATAGAACACCTCTGGATTCAATCCCCAGTACTGCAAAGAAAAACAATATATATTAGGTATACTTTAAGGGGGATCTGTTAGTCTAGTACCTAAAATCTATGCATGTCCATTTCTGCTCTGTATTGCTTCCATTGACTCATATTAATGGTGACTTATCTTTCTGTGTGTGTGTGTGTGTGTGTGTGTGTGTGTGCATATGCACAGTATGAGCTCAGTGTTCACTGTGTTTCTTTAGAAAGATCTCCCAGGTAAGTAGAGACTTGGCAACCCAAAACAACTTTAAACTAAATTTTTATTTTAAGATTCTTCAGACCACTCTGGTGACATTTGGTAATTTGAAGTTTTAAACAAGTCCTGTCTGCCCCATGAGGACACAGACCTCTGGGCATCTCTACAAGTGTCTATAGCACAGCCAAAGCAGCATACGGGTGAGTATGTCACCTGATTAGGCCCACAGAAAGAGGGCCTGACTTACTTCTCCCAAGCCATGCTTATGTTGGGAAAATAATTAGGAAATTTCCATATGAGTAGACCCAGTTACACAATTTGTAAAGGCCAAATGAAATGTGGAACCACTCATTTATGAACTACCAAGAATTTCAGAACCATGCCAGCAGGGCATTGAGCAGATTGTGAAGCCCTTCAAAGTGTGAATTCCTATGTGATACCCACGAAACCAGCCCTGTATAAGAGGGAGGGCTCTCCTTGAGTATGCACTACATCCTGGTCATTTCAGCATTCCTCAGAGTATTCGACAAAGGGCTGAAGAATAAAGCACTGTGGTGTGGGAACCTCACATTCGTGGTAAGGACTCTAACAAGGTGCAAAGACACTCATAACTATCACAAACCATGAAACACTTGTGTATGTGGTTTTACATTTTATTTATCATTTTATAATTATTTTATGTAAAATATATCATTGTGTAAGTAAATATAAAATGAAACCCCTCTACTAAATTTATAGTATAAAATTATGTATGGTATAATCCTACCTATGAAAAAGTATGGAATATAGAAATGGAGAAGAGCCACCATAGTTTTCTTTCTACTTCTTCAGTTTTTCCAGAATCGGAAATAAGAAGCAAAAACATTGAAATTTTTCCCACGAAGCACATTGCAACCTACTGACCATCTTGATCTGTGGAAGTCACGGGAGCACCAAGCATCTTAGCCATCCCAGAACCAGAGTCACGTGGTACCTACTTGATCTCAGACTGTCCACATGGCTTCTTCCTGGAGAGACTGAGCAGATCTTTGCCATATTTCTCTTCAATCGCTGCCCTGAGGGTACAGAAGAGAAAGGGTCACAGGTCCTGCTCAGGGTTCCTAGTATACACACAGTACTGCCCTTGAAAGCAAGCTGCCCCTCAGCTCAGATATAATGCCATTCTCTGAAATGCAAATCTCCCTGTTTAAAGTGGGGAAGAATTACAAGATCACCAGGGGCTTTCATCTCTAAGGTGGTATTCTCCACCTAGAAGACCCTAGCATGAACATCACAGCCAAGCTCAGGGTCTGGGGAGTGGTGCTTTTTGTTTTAAGATGGGGTCTCACTGTGTTGCAGAGGCTGGCCTCAAACTCCTGAGTTCAAGTAATCCTCCTATCTCAGCCTCTCAACTAGCTGGGACTACAGGCACAGCCACTGTCCCTGACTTGAGCGTTTTATTTTTAGTGGAATAAGAGGTACCTCCACTAATGCTGTGCTCCTCAGGCCCAACCCTCCTCCACCTTCCTAACAGAGTCCTTTCCCACCCTGCACAGCTCTCTCTCACTGTCATTTCAAATACACAACCAAACTGGACCAAAGAAAAGGGAATTTCAGGATATAACTCTGCAGTTGGCTTGTCTCACAAAAATCTTATTACTCAGCATTGCAGGATCTGTCTAAAGTGCTGAACATCCCCTTCTTCCCCTCCCCTCTTCCCCCACTGCTCTCTGTCATATCTCCACTTTTTGTCCCAGCTCTGGCACTATTCAGACCATGAATTAGGTAAAGGTGATTGAAGTTTCACTGCTGTTTTATTTCTTCAGATTTTGGGGGATTGTAGGGGGTGGGTACTGGGAATTGAACCCAGGGGCACTTTACCACTGAGCTACAACTTGATCCTTTTTTATTTTTTATTTTGAGTCAGGGTCTCACTAAATTGCTGAGCCTCCAATTTATGATCCTCCTGCCTCAGCCTCCTGAGTGGATAGGATTACAGTGTGTGTAACCACAGTGTAATCAGTATGTGTGATTACAGTGTGAGATCACAGGGTGTGCCACCACACCAGCCTCTTCCTTCAGATTTTAAAAAAATTCTCAGAGTCATAAATGAATATGTTCTCACTCCAGAAGATTCAAACAATGCAGAGGTGTAGAGTGGGAAGTATGAAAGTTCCCTCCATGCCCCTCTCTCCCCCTGCTCCTCTCCCCACGGGCACTTGAGTTTGGTACATGTCTTTTCCAATAGATTGTTCTATTATTTGCTGTTCTGTTTTTCCCTGGTAATACATTGCATAGAATTTTCCCTATCAGTATGTACAGACACACCATGCTCATAATATGGAGTTTTCTACAGTAAGTACATGGTCCTCTGATTTGCTGCTACTTTTTCATTCTGACCAAAAAATAAAAATAATAAGATTTCATCTAACTCCAATTAGAATGGCTATTATCAAGAACACAAGCAATAATAGGTGTTGGTGTGGCTGTGGGGAAAAAGGTACACTTATACAATGTTGGTGGAGTTGCAAATTGGTGCAGCTACTCTGGAAAGCAGTATAGAGATTCCTCAGAAAACTTGGAATGGACCCACCTTTTGACCCATTATCCACTCCTTGCTTTATACCCAAAGGATGTAAAACCAGCATACTACAGTGACACAGCCACATCAATGTTTATAGCAGTTCAATTCACAATAGCTACATTGTGGAACCAACCTAGATGCCTTTTGATAGATTAATGGATAAAGATGCACACAATGGAATATTATTCAATCATAAAGAAGAATAAAATTATGGCATTTGCAGGTAAATGGATGGAATTGGAGAATATCATGCTAAGTGAGATAAGCCAATCCCAAAAAATCAAAGGCCAAATGTTTTCCCTGATAGATGGATGATGATACATAATGGGGGTGGGGGAGTAAAGGGTAAGAGAAGTATGGAGGAACTTTGGATTGCATAGAGCGAAATAAGAGGGGGAATGGGGCGGGGGTAGGAAAGATGGTGGAATGAGACAGACATCATTACATTATGTGCATGTATGATTGCACACAAATGGTGTGAATCTACAGCATGTTAAACCATAGAAATGAAAAGTTGTACTACTCCATTTGTGTACAATGAATCAAAATGCAGTCTGTAAAAATAAAAAATAAATAAAATAAATAAAAAATAAAAATAAATTTATGGATACCCACACACACACACACATATACACACACATATCCATGAGTATGCTGGGAGTGTTTGTTTGTTTGGCTTCCAAAGAAGTCTTGTCAATTTTTACTTGCCACAGAAGAGTCTAAGAGCTCCCATTCCCAGAAGCACTCACCCACATGGATATTAACAATTCTTTTTTAAATTGTTATCATTCTGTGGAGGACAGTTAAAAAAAAAAGGATTTCTAATTTTAATTTGCATTTCCCTTATTTCCAATATGATTGAACATCATTCTATGTGCTTACTGGGCATTTGTTATTTGTTATTCTATAAGTTATCCAATTTTTTCACTGAGTGTTTTGACTATGCATATCATATGTGATACATATATATATATCTTTATGTACTATGAATATAATACTTTTTCTCACATGTTACAAAGTTTCTCCTATTCTATTATTTTTCTTTTTTAAATAACTCTATTTTATTAAAATGACATATATTCATTATTTCTAAAAAATAAGTAGAGATGACAAAAGACTATCCAAAATTCCACCAACCAAAACTAACTAGTATTAACATTAGGTGATGATTGCAATGGACATTTCTTTATGGGAGGTATGCAGATGAAATGAATGAACAGAATATACAAAAAAATTTTTAAAGAATAAGACTATATTCTTTTTAAAATTTTTGTTTTTAGTTGTAGATGGACACAAAACCTTTATTTATCTTTATGTGGTGCTGAGGATCAAACTCAGTGCCCCACACATGCGAGGCAAGCACCCCACCACTGAGCCACAATTCCAGCCCCTATACTTTAAACTTTTACAATCTAGAGTCAATCTGATTTTATTTGAATTTCACAGAAGAAAAGGAAACCGAAGAGAAGCTGAAGGAATCTCTGAATTGAAGTAATTGTTTCTTTGCCATAGGGGGAAAAAGTTTTCTCAAAGGTCTTTCTCAGATTAAAAGAGAAAGCTAGCTGGGCATAGTGGTGCATGTCTGTAATCCCAGCTACTTGGGAGGCTAAGGCAGGAGGATTGTAAATTCAAGGCCAGCCTGCACAACTTAGTGAGACTCTGTCTCAAAATAAGGCTGGGATGTCGCTCAATTGTAAAGCACCCTGGGTGAAATAATTAGGAAGATCAGGGTGTTAAAATATTTCTTCCTTTCTTCTCTCCTCCTGTCGGCCAAGTGCCTTTGCTTGGCTGTCAGGTCATCTGTCCTCATCGTGCTGCTGGTATGCTTGGCAGCCCTGTCTATTTGCTCTGAGACTGAAGGCTCCTCCATGTCCTTCTGATTTTACATGTGCTCAGTACTATAGTTTGAGCATAACCTGGTTTCTTCTCCGGTCTCCACTCTTGGGCGCTGTTCTAAAGTTTTTGCCAGCGCCTGATAATTTAAATCGAAGCAGTTCATTGAAACTGATTCTAGTTATAAGAATAGATGCAATTGATCTTCTGCCTTCTGGAATCCGTTTTTGCTATATCTATATAACGTCTAAATGATGACATTCTACAATGAACATTAAATATTTTTACTTGTTAAAAGATGTTAAGGCCATTTTCATTTTTAAGAAAATACATAATGTCCATGTATTTTATCTTTTCACAATTATTTGTGTATTTAATTATTTATTTATTTTTGTACTGGGGATTAAAATCATGGGTGCTTTACCACTGAGTTATATCCCCAGCCCTTATTTTTCTTTTTGAGACAGGGTCTTACTAAATTGCACAGGGCCTTCTACGTTATTGAGGCTGGCTCTGAACTTGCGATCCTCCTGCCTCAGCCTCCTGAGCTGGCTGGGATTACAGATGTGTGCCACCACACCCAGCTTCATTCATAAATCTTTTCTCTCAAACTAGTTCCTAAGAACTTCAGGACAGAGGTACCATTTACTTCTTGGGTATCATTTCAAAACTTATAGCAGAGGGTCTTCGGAACTGCCAAGCAACATCAAAACCAGCCCCGTGGTTCCTTGTCTGTGTGGGAACATCCCAGCTCTTTAGAGAGGACAGAGCAGCGTACCTTTCTTTCAGAAAGTCTTCGAACTCCTTGCAGTTCTTGCGGCCATTGTTCAGGTGCTGGATGATGTTGTCATAGCCGATGGTGCTGAGGATGTCCGTGCTCTGGTGGGAAATAACGCAAGAGGGTCAGACCAGGAACAGCACGGATGGCAGCCTGGCGAGGGCAGATGGGGTGGGAAGGTAGAAATGGGACCTTCCTGAATTGCTTTGCCTTCAAGACATGTGACAAAAAGAATAACTAGAAGCAGCAGAAGGGTTTTTCAAATGATGAAACTGAAGGCCCCAAACAGGAAGAAAGTGACAGAGGACTAAGAGGCACATGGAATAGGGAGGAGGCCGGACTCCAGTCCTTCTCTGGCTCTCTACTCCAGGGCCTACTCCAGATGTACATCTTCACACTGCTGGTGGAAACTGACTCCTGCTGCGGATCCATTTTAACCAGGAGCTATACAATTTTCAGTTTGTCCTTAAACTTGCCACCGAGTTTGACCCGGACAGCTCTTCCCATAGCCAGTTAGCCCCATAGAGAGTCCCGGCTATTTCTGCAAAAGGTAGGCAGCTCTGAACCAGGAGCCAAGAACCAGGCCTCAGAGTGGGAAAAACTGGCCATCTGATCACTGGAAAGGGTGAAGGGGAGTCTGGTGGCCAGTGTGCTCCATGTCATCATGGGCCTCAATCTAGAGAAAAGGATTGTTTACATTTCTCTTTTTGAGGGGAGAGGGTGCCAGGGATTGAACTCAGGGGCACTCTACCACTGAGCTACATCTCCAGCACTATTTTGTATTTTAGTTAGAGACAGAGTCTCACTGAGTTGCTTAGGGCCTCACTAATTGCTGAAGCTGGCTTTGAACTTGCAATCCTCCTGCCTTCACCTCCCAAGCAGCTGGGATTATAGGTGGGTACCACCACACCTGGGTTGTTTACATTTCTTAAATTAGCAGTTTGTTCATATTTTCTTTTACTGTGTTCTCCAAGGATGAGGGTAGCTGGCTGGCTAGGTTCACCAAACCAGTAGCTCCAGGTGGAGTACATTTTTAAAAATCAAGGTTCCCACCAGACAGGGTGGCACACACCTGTAATCCCAGCGACTCGGAAGGCTGAGGCAGGAGGATCATGAGCTCAAGGCTAGCCTCAGCAATTTAGCCAGGCCCTGAGCAACTCAGTGAGACCCTGTCTCTAAATAAAATATTTAAAAGGGCTGGGGATATGGATCGGTGATTGAGTGCTTCTGGGTTCAATCCCCCATAAAAAAAAAAAAAAAAAATCAAGGTTTCCTTAGTTACCCACATGGATAAATCAGGGACTTGTAAACAGTATCAAACTGTCCCCCATGAGGCAGGTTCCCTAGTTTCTAGGTACAATAGGTTGCCTGATTTGGACTCTAGTTCCCATAGACTAGGTTGTTTAGACCTCCTCTGGGAGTCTCCTGAGAGCTCCGGACTCACCCACCCCAGCCCAGCCACAGTGGACCAGACAAGGAGGACCTGACCCTCCCAGCCCCAGTCTGTGGAGGAAGGTGTAGCTGTGTCTCCACCCAACTCTGGTCACTAAAGAAGCAGAATGTCTTCTCTTCCATTTGCTGCCACCCATGATGGCCTGACAAAGCAGACAGCAATCCCAGAGACACCTAGCAAGACTAGGACCTGAGGCTGATTTCAACATGGCAACTGGAAATTTTAAGAGGCCATTTCTCACATCACATTGTTAAATGGATTTATATAAGCATCGTAACTTTTACAAGTGAGCATATGAATAAAGCTAAGTCAGAAATATGTTGAATTCTATGCTTTGTGACTATTGTTCAAGCATGGATTTAGATTCTGGGAAGTCCAAAAAAGCTCTTCCCCCAAAGCCTCATCTTCCATCTGCGCCTCCATGCAGACTCCTCTGTCTTAGCCTGGGAGCACCTCGCCATGCCCCGCAGGGCAGCATTTACACTAACCTTCCCCAATCCAAATCGGGGTCCTCAAATCCCAGTTTTCTTGAAATCTTCTCTGAGTTGCCCCAACTCCCTCCTCTAGGTTGTCAGAGTACCCAGCATCTGGATTTGATGTTAGGAATCACATCCTTTGTGTCCCAACTCTATTTCAAGTCCCTAGGGCTTTGTTCAAGTCCTGAGATACACCTGCACCCCTCCCCCTGAAAACCGATCTTTATGCTATGCACCCCACAGGCCCACGGCGAAAATCTGTAGAATGAAATGCCTCCTTTTCTCCTAGCCAGACATATCAGAAGGAGATAATGAACACAAAGACTCCTGAGTGGAATCGATCAGTGGGTACAAAGGGTCAATGTCAAAGTTGGTTTGTAGACAGAATTCTTTGTTCCTCCCAGAGGAAAATGTCTGATTTCTCTATCTCATGATGCACATTTGGAAAAGTGGTTTCCCTCTTCTTAATTAAGGGTGCAGATACTCTGAGAGGGGCAGGAAGGGTAGAACTAGACCTGTTTCCTGGAAACACAAACCAGACCTCCCAGCTGCCAATTGCATAAATAAGACCGCACCCTCTGTCCCGAGGAGTGACTGGGCTACAGAGGCAATGAGGAAAGGAAACCCCTAGAAAAAGACAAAAAATATTCAAGGCTGAGCTCAAAGTGGTGAAGGATTTGGCCTGGAAACTTCTGCCTATGCTACTCAAAGAACATCCCAGTAAGCTGACTGACAGAAATGAGTCTAGAAGGGCCAAACAAGAAAGGGATGCACACGCAGTCCATGGTGCACTAAGAGTAGGGACACCAAGAAAGATCACAGATCTACCGTCAGAAACAGTGTGTCAGGGCTGGGGATGGGTCAGTGGCAGAGGGTTTGCCTAGCGTGTGCCAGGCACTGGGCTCAATCCTCAGCACGCACACAAAAAGTGTTGCCAAATTCATAATTCCAATATCCTCAGCTTGGAAAAGAGAGTTTGGTAAACCACATCTCTGACTTCTGTCTCCAAGCTTTTCCCACATTGGTCTTGTTCCTTCCCTTCCTAATGAATAGTGTACATTTTACTCCAGGACCTTTGCGCATGTTTTCCCCGCTCAATGGGAATGGCATCTCTGGCTCCTTCACTTAAATCCTGCTTCTCTTTCAGGGTCCAACCAAATCCCATTTCTTCTCTGAAATCATTCTCAAACAATTTCCCCTCCCATTCTCTCTCCCTCTTCTGAATGCCTAAAGTGTTTATGCCTATTTCTCTCATTTGGCTCTTAGTATATCCTATTTAAAAAGTTATCATCTTTGCCGGGCGTGGTGGCGCACGCCTGTAATCCAAGCGACTTGGGAGGCTGAGTCAGGAGGATCGCCAGTTCAAATCCAGCCTCAGCAATTTAGTGAGGCCCTTAGCAACTCAGTTGAGACCCTGTCTCTAAATAAAATACAAAATAGGGCTGGGGATGTGGCTCAGTGACCGAGCGTCCCTGAGTTCAATCCCTGGTTCAAAAAAAAAAAAAAAAAGTTATCATCTTTTAAAAAATTAATTAATTCCTTATAGAGTATTTGGGTTATGCACAAACTTTATCATCCACAAAGCTTTCACATTAATGATGCTTGAAATGTTTGTTACAAGTACATACAAAGTACTAAAAAGTTTATCAAACCAGCTTGAGAGAGTCGTTGTAATTAGGGAGGCTACCATTCATTTACCAGGTCGGTAAAAAACGTACATAAAATAAACATGTATGCACAAGAACAATTAGAGACTAAGTATATACAACTATACAGAGAGAATGTGTAATGAATGAGGTAGAATGAGACCACAGACTAGGGAAGCCAGGCATGGTGGGCGTGCCCGTGACCCCAGCTACCTGAGGCAGGAGGATTACAAGTTCAAGGGCACCCTGGGTAACATAGTGAGAACCTGTCTTAAAATAAAAAATAAAAAGGGCTGGGGATGTAGCTCAGTGGTAAGAGAGGCCCTGAGTTCAACCCCTGGTGCCAAAAACAAAAAACAAAAAAAAGCTAAGGTCATCAGAGAAAAAATAAAATTTAAACTGAGTGTCTTTTTAAATGACTAGGCGTGATATGAGGAATTTAAAAATATTTCAAACCAACTGGCAATGAAAAATAACATCAAAATTTGTGAGATAGAAAAACAGGAAAATTATAGCTCCAAATGGTTATATTAGAAAATAAAAATTATTTTAAAATTAATGATCTGTATATAGGAAAAGAAGAACAAATTGACCTTGCAGTAAATAGAAGGAAATAAAAATAGTGGACTATGAGGAGATCAAAGCGGATGAACAATAAAGAAAAGTAATGAAACCAAAACTTAGTCCTTTGAAAAGTTTAATAAGATCAGTAAATTATTAGGTTGATCAACAAAGAAAATCAATTTCTGTGGTGCATGCCTATAATTCTGGAGACTCAGGAGGCTGAGGTATGAGGATCACAAGTTCAAGCCCAGCTTGGGAAGTTTAGCCCAATCTCAAAATAAAAGGGGCTGAGGGTATAGCTTACTGGTAGAGCAGCCCTGGGTTCAATCCCAAATAGCAAGAAAAAAGAAAAAAGAAAAAAAATAGAAAGAGAAAGCACAAATTATCAATATCAGAATGAAAGAGGGAATATCAGTGCAGATTCCAATCCATACAGATTCTACAGATGTTAAAAGAATGAAGGAATATTTTTGAACTCTGATGAAATGTCTGAAAAATAAATTATCAAAACTGGATAAGAAACAGATATCTGAATAGTCATAACATCTTTAAAGAAACTGAATATATAACTTAAAGTCTTTCTCACAAGGAAAACAGTAGATGAGATGAATTCACTATAGAATTCTGTCAAATATTTAAGGGGGAAAATTACACCAATCTCACCCAAGCTCTTTCAGAAAATAGAAAAAGAGGAAACACTTCTCATCTTATTTTATGAATCCAGCATAGCCCGTTACCGAAAAAAGACAAAGACACTACAAGAAAAAGTTTTCCAGGAAAATCTTTCTCACAAGAACAGATGTAAGAATCTCTATGAACTACTATTATATCATCTCCAGGAATAAATAAAAGTATAACACATCATGATCCAAGTTACTTGTTTCAATAATGCAAGGTTAGTTTAGTATTTGAAAATCAACAGAATTCACTACATTAACAGAAAAAAGGAGAAAAGTCATTTAATATTCTCAATGGATGCAGAATAAGATTTGAAAATTTTCAATACCATTTCATAATAGGAGCTCAATGAAATCGTAATGGAATGGTATGTCCTCAATGTGACAAAAAGAAATCTCAATGAGTTGAGAGTTAGCAGCCTATTTAATGAAGAAAGATTGAACACAATCATCCTAAAATCAGAAACAAAGTAAACCCAGATGTGGTGGTGCACACCTGTAATCCCAGCAGCTCGGGAGGCTGTGGCAGGAGGATGGCAAGTTCAAAGCAAGCCTCAGCAACTTAGCAAGGCCCTAAGAAACTTACGAAGACCCTGTCTGTATATAAAATATGAAATGGGCTGGGGATGTGGCTCAATGGTTAAGTACCCCTGGGTTCAATCCCCAGTACCAAAAGAAAGAAAGAAAAAAAAAAGAAACAGAGAGGTGGGGGGGCAGGGGAGGGAGAGAGAGAGAAAGAGGAAGGAAGGAAGGAAGGAAGGTAGGAAGGAAGGAAGGAAAGAAAGAAACAAGGCAGGGATTCCTGAGCTATTTTATTCAACACTGCATATCCTAGCTACTGCAATAAGGCAAGCAAAAGAAATAAAGAAAAAAAGAAAAAGTAAAACTGCCTTGATTTGCAAACAGCATGATTAAACACATAGAAAATTGTGAAAAGTTTACCAAAAAATGATCAACATTAAATAAACTTAATGTTACAAGACACAAGAAAGACACACAAAAATCAACTGCATTTCTACATAAGAGTAGCAAAGAAAGGAAAACTGTTAAACACCATTGATGATGGCAGATTCTAGAATACTTAAGAATTTGTTAAAAATTGCCTCAGTGAAAATTACAAAAAAAAAAAAAGCATTGCTGAAAGAAATGAAAGAAGACTTAAATAAAAGTGGACGTGGATTGAGTGCTTTGGGCTGGGGCTGGGGCTCAGTGGTAGAGTGATTGCCTGGCAAGTGTGAGGCCCTGAGTTTGGTCCTCAGCACCACATGTAAATAAATAAATAATAATTAAAAAAAGATCCACTGACAACTTAAAATATATTTTTTAAAAAAGATAGTTATCATATCAATTTTCCGCAAACTGATCTATAGATTCAACACATTTGCATCAAAATCCCAAAATTCTCTTCTGAGAAATTTGCGTATTCCTTTTTTTTTTTTTTTTTTTTTTTTTTTGGCAGTGCTGGGGATTAAACCCAGGGCCTTGTGCTTGACAGGCAAGCACTCTACAAACTGAGTTATATCCCAAGCCCTGTAGATATTTGCAAGTTGAGCCTAAAATGTGTGAAGAATTGCAAAGGACCTAGAATAGGCAAAATAATAATAATGCTTTTAAAGAATGAAGTTGAAAAACTCACACCAACTAACTTCAAAACTTTCCATGAAACTATAGTCATCGAAACAATCTAGTACTAATCTGAAGCTGGACAAGTAGACCAATGGAACAGAAAAGAATCCAGAAATAGGCTCATATGTTTATAGTCAGCCAACTCTCAACAAAGGTGTCAAAGTCAACAGCAGAAATGGTAGTCTTTGGAACAAAAGGTCCTGGAACAACTGCATAAGCCTGTTGGGGAGAAGAGCCCTCACTCATACACAAAAATTAACTTGAGTCCATCACGGTGGTGCACACCTGTAATCCCAGCAGCTCATGAGACTGAGGCAGGAAGATCGTGAGTTCAAAGCCAGCCTCAGCAATTTAGTGAGGTCCTAGAGTAACTCAGAGGGGTCCTAAAGCAACTCAGCGAGCCCCTGTCTCTAAATAAAACGTTTTTAAAAAGGTCTGGGGATGTGGCTCACAGGTTAAGCACCAATGGGTTCAATCCTTGGTACCAAAAAAAAAAAATTTTAACTGGAGCCAGGTACAGAGGTGCACATCTGTGATCCCAGCTACTCAGGACAATGAGCCAGGAGAATCGCAAGGTTGGGACCAGCCTAGGCAACCTGGTGAGATCATCTCAAAATAAAGTATAAAAGGGGCTGGAAAAGTAGTTCACTGGTAGAGTGCCCCTAGGTTCAATACCTAGTATTGAAAAAATAATTAATAAATTAATTTGAAATGGATCATGTCTTCAAATGTAAAACTAAAATATAAAGTTTTTAGAAGAAAATACCTTTGAAAACTTGAGGTTGTCAAAAAAGAACCAAGGCATATTAGGGGACTTAACCAATCCTCAGGAAGAGGTTTCTTAGAGAAGAAATGAAAAAACATGAATTAAAAAAAAATCTCTGAAAATTGGATTTTATCAAAATTTAAAAACCTCTGCTCATCAAAACAGATCATCAAGAAAATCAAATTGGCTTGCCACAGGCAAGAAAAAAATATTTCCAAAACATATCTGTCAAAGGACTTGTAACCAGAATATATAAACAATTCCAACAAATGGACAATAAAAATGCAAGGAATCCCCAAAAATTCAGCATAATACTTGAACTTCATAGAAAGATACTTCATAAAAAAATATTCCTTTTGGCCAAAAAGCTCATGAAAAATTCCTCAACATTATAGTTATCAGGGAAATTTAAATGGAAGTCACAGTGAGATCCAACTTCATGCTCTCAAGAACAGCTGAAATTAAAGAGTCAACATTGATTATGATCAAGGACGCTGAACAATCAGAGCACTCCTGCATTGCTTATAGAGTATAAAACGGCATAATGGTTTTGAAAAAAGTTGGCAATACCTCAAAAAGCTAACGTGCACGTACCCTATGACCCAAAGTTCCACTCCTAAGCATTTACCCAAGTAAAATGAAAACATGCACCAAGAAATAGAAAGAATAATCATAGGAATGGTATTCACAGTTGCCAAAACTGGAAACAACCCAAATGTCTATCTAACTGATGAATGGATAAATAATTTGTGTTATATCCATAGAATGGAATACTGCTTATCAATAAAAAAGATAGAACTTCTGATGTACGAACCAACACGGACCAACCTCAAAACCATTATGCTGAGTGAAAGATGCTAGACACAAACAATTGACTGCACAGTTCCATTTATATGAAGTTCTAGGACAGGCAAGATGAATCTGGGCTAAAAAGAAACAGTGATAGTTCAAAGCCACCTTCAGGGCTACCAGTGCTGCTGCCAAGGATCCTCCTATTTGGCTCCACCTGTTCTGTGCAGCATCTCAAGCCCAGACCTGGCATGATGTCTGCTACACATGAACTCTCCAGTCACAGGCTCCAAGACCCACTGGGGCCAAGGGCTTGGGATTTCACTCAGTGGTAGAGTGCTTGCCTACCATGCGCGAGGCCCTGGGTTCCATCACCAGCACCATAGAAAAAGAAAAGAAGAAGAAAATAACTGGGCCAGAATCGCTTAGGGAACTCCTTAAACATGCAGATCCCTTGGTCCCGGCTCAGACCTGCTGATTTGGAACCTGGGGGGTGGCTCATGGGAATCTCCAAGTGACTGGAATGCAGTTTGAGAACTGTTACCATAGAAAGACCATCCTGGTTCCTGCCTGGGGGAGCTGACAAGAAGAAACCAGAGAACACAGCAGAATGGGGAGGTGAGAATGGTGTCAGAAAAGGACAAAGGAAAATAAGCCAGAGAAGACCCTCCCGATTTGCATTTCATTTTAAAACCTCCAGTTTTGAGTATAACATGCAAATGGGTGTGGATGCCTTTCCAAAGCCCAGAGAGCCTCCCTGGAAAGGGGAGAAGGCCAATTACCTTGCATTGCTTACAAAGACTGTGTTTGTGGGAGGCCAGCAGGGAAAGTACACAAGGGTGCTGTGCTTTTGCATTCAAGGACTACAACATGTTCCATAAACAAAGTGAGAGAAGTTATTTCCATGTTTTACAGGGGAAGAAAATGAGTCATTCCAAATTTCTGAAATATAAAAAGCCAGTGGGCTGGGCATGGTGGCACATGTTTATAATCCCAGTGACTCAGGAGGCTGAGGTAGGAGGATTGACTTGGAGGCCAGACTCAATTTAGGGAGACCATAAACTTCTTAGCAAAATCCTGTCTCAAAAAATAAAAGGGGTTGGGGATGTGACTCAGTGGTTAAGCACCCCTAGGTTCAATCCCCAGTACAAAAAAAAAAAAAAAAAATTGCTGATGAAATTAGATGGACAGAGGTCAGAAGACAGTATTTCAACCCAGGCAAAACAGAGAAGAAAGTATACCAAACTTCCAAGAGAAATCCTAGAACCTAAGGCCCAAATTCCCAATTAGTAGGGACAGAGATTGGAGCAGCCATGGATAAATACCCAGGGTGTTTCAAGGACACTGGGACGCCCGCCAGTGCCCTGCCCCACACCAGGTGGAAGCAGAGCAGCTGGTTCTGACATTGATACCAAAGCTACAAGGGATGAGGGCTCCACCCCGCCCCAGAATCCTAACAGGGACAGGAAGACCAGCGCGGCAGGGCACGCCCCCTGCAGTCTTCAAAGCCTCCACAGAGAAAAGTGAAAGAGAAAAAGGGTCCCTGCAACTCTGAGGTCCTCTAAATGCCTTATTTTCCAGGATAATGCAAGGTCTGCTTAGAAAATCAGAGATTATCAAGTACAAAACTGGACACGTGGGTTGGGGATAGAGCTCAGCTGGCAGAGTGCTTGTCCTGCATGCACAAAGCCCTGGGACCAATCCCCAGCCCCGCGCAAAAAACAAAAAACGAAAAACTGGAAACAGAATTAAGTCTGAAAAGAGTAATCTCTTTCCAATATGTCAGTAATAACCATTTTAAGATGCAATTGAAAATTCAAAGAGTACAATGCCAACAAAAATCTGTAAAATATTTTATAAAATGCAAGTTTTTGTTTTTTTGTTTTTTTAATATCAGGGATTAAACTCAGGGGCACTAGACCACTGAGCCTCATCCCTAGACCTATTTTGTATTTCATTTACAGACAGGGTTTCATTGAGTTGCTTAGTGCCTTACTTTTGCTGAGGCTGGCTTTGAAGTCTCGATCCTCCAGTCTCAGCCTCCTAAACTACTGGGATCACAGGTGTGCACCACTGCACCTGGAAATATAAGTCTTTTGAGGCAAAACTATAAACTATTCCCAAAGAACACAGACAAAGATCTCAATACATCCGAAAAATAAATCCTAGTCCAAGATGGAAGAAAATCCATTGTTGGAAAGGTACAATTCTACCCAAATAAATCTTAAATATAGCCGGTCGCGGTGGCGCACACCTGTAATCCCAGCACTTGGGAGGCTGAGGCAGGAGGATCGCGAGTTCAAAGCCAGCCTCAGCAACTTAGCGAGGCCCTAAGCAACTCAGTGAGACCCTGTCTCCAAAAAAAATACAAAATAGGGCTGGGGATGTGGCTCAGTGGTGGAGTGCCCCTGAGTTCAATCCCCAGTACCAAAAGAAAAAAGAAAAAAAAAATCTTAAATAATTTCAGTCATGCACCACCACACCCAACTTAATGCTATTTCTTTTTAAGATTTGAATTCATTATAAAGTCACCTAGAAAAATAGTTGAATGAAAATAGCCCCTAAAATGTTTTTTTAAAAAAAAAAAAAAACATAATGAGTGAAAACTTACATGGTAACTATTCAAAAAGCCAGCTAGGGACTAGGGATGTAGCTCAGTGGTAAAGGGCTTGCCCAATATATACAAGGCCCTGGTTTCAATCTCAAGCACCAAAAAAATAAAATTTAAAAGCCAGCCAAATGAGAAGATGGAAAACTCTAGTCAGAAAGTTCATCTTGCCAAGAAGAATTTAGGATTTATATAGGCAGCTGACAGATGTTCCCAGACTGGAGGGCGCCTTCCCACAGTGAGCACACTAATGTGCACATCTAAGACTAAGTCATGAGCCATGTGCTCATTCTACCAATCTCAAGAACAAAGAGCACCATTTCCTTGGGTATTCTTGTCACTGATTAGTTTGCTCATATACTGTTCCTGACATATTACTCAAAGGATAGGCTAGAGGAATAGCTGCCCTGAGGCCCTCTTGCTGATTGCAAAACTCACAGTAATGGCAGAAAACGTCCTTAATGCCCTTACATAGGAATTTAGTGTGTGATAAAGGAAGCTTTTTTTAATCTTATTTTTCTCAGTATTAGGAATTGAACCCAATGGCACTCTACTACTGAGCTACATGCCCAGCCCTTTTAATTTATTGAGACAGAGACTTGCTAAGTTACCAAGGTTGCTCTCAAATTTGCAATCCTCCTGCCTCAGTCTCCCAAGTAGATGGGATTATAGGTATATGCCATTATGCCCCACTTAAATGAGACATGAAATCAGAAAACAAAGGATGACAATTCAATAATTGTTACTGTGACAAAGACTCTTCATTTTACCAAAAACTAAAAGCAGAGCCCTAACATAATATCATGAAATAAATCCCAGGTGAATTAAAGATCTAATGATAGAAATAATAAACATACGAGAAGAAAATATAGAAATATATCCAAATATCTAAGTGACAGAGATTTATCTAAGTATAATTCCAGTCATAGAAGACATAAAGGAGAATCCCAACAGATTGTCTATTCTGATTAATAAAATATATTTTACCAAAATAGACTTTGAGATAAAAAAAAAAAAGCTGATATAAAATACTATCTTTAGCACTGGAAAAAGAAATGGGAGGAGGGTGCTGAGAATTGAACCCAGGACCTACTGCCTTCCAAGCGTGCTCTCTATCATGGAGCATACACCCCCAGCCCCTAGCACAGCAATTCAATATCACTTAAATCATTAAGGCAAAAGTGAACTTTCTGTTAAATGGTGCTGAGGCACCTGCTTACCCACTTAGAAAAAATGATTTTTAAAAAAGTTCCAAACCCCACATCACACATAAAAATAAATTCAAAACAGAGCAGAGGTCTAGTAAAACCATGAAACTCTGAGAGCACTAGAAGTACATATAGGCAAATAGCTCTATAACTTGGGTGTTCAAAAAGACTTTCTCTCTATGACTTAAAATCCAAATTCCAAAAATGAAAATATGTATAAATTTGACTATATAAAAAAATTTTGCTAGCCAAAAAAAAAAAATGAACAGCATGAAAAGACAACTAACAAAGAGAAAATACTTGCAATAAAATCATAAAGAGCTAATATTCCAAATATGTAAGTAATTATTTTAGCCAGGCACTGGTGGCACACGCCTATAATTCCAGCAGCTCGGGAGGCTGAGGCAGGAGGATGACAAGTTCAAAGCCAGCCTCAGCAACTTAGTGAGGCCCTAAGCAACTCAGTGAAACCCTGTATCTAAATAAAATATAAAAAGGGGTGGGGATGTTGTTCAGTGGTAAAGTGATCCTGGGTTCATTCCCCAGTATCAAAAAAAAAGAAATGGGCAAAACTGACACATCTCTGGGTATTCCTTTTTAAGTAGTTATTACTTTTGAAATAATGTTAGTATTTTAAATAGTGGGGGAAACTGGAAATGAATCAGCAAATAGAGGAAACCCTAAAATGGAATACAAACAGAAGTGGGTGAACCTAACCACATTATAAACCAACAGAGAAAGAAGGGAAGGGAACTTTGGAGACAGTATTTTGACTGTGTACTTGTAACTTTGGGCAAAAAGAAGTACAAATTCTGAACTCTAGCTTGTTTTTCCCAGTGTTAGGGCTAACAATTCTGAAAAGGCTTTCCTGTATCCAAGCACTGAGTAGATGAGTAGATATCGTGGATAGTGGGAGCTGGGTTCCTCAAGGAAGAGAGAAGGTGCATGCTAGAGTTGGCTCGCCCTACCTGGCCTGAGCCAATTATGGAGATCTCTTCCCGATTCAATTTGTTCCATAATGCCATGTTGGTAGTTTGAACTGGTCGTGGAAGGGAGTTTTACCATGGATATTGGCAAACATTGCAAATGAAACTTCCTATGTGCTGGAGAGCCTGTTGTTAAACATTTACCAGCACACCACTGGAGAGGATATGACAAGCAGAGAAGGCAAGAATAAACCCTCCATGCTGGAATGGAATTGGAGGTGTCGTTACACATATATATATATTCTCCTAGCACTGTCTGTTAGAAGGTCCTAGAAAATATGATACCCAGATATCCCTACAGCAGACATCTTAGTTTCTAAATACACCATTCTCTACTTAAAGGAACCAGAGCTCTTTGGAGAAATGGCAGATTTCAGACGGGCCTAATCCCGCCGTGACATCTCATGCCAGAGAGCATGGAAGTGCTCATAGGATGATGATAGGGTGTCAAAAGAAAATAAGATCCAGTCTAAAGAAGCTTCTTACTGTCCAAATCTGAGACAATGTGGGCATCAAGAGTAATAATGATTATAACCTACTATGATCCATTGACAATAAAAGAATCCAAGCTAGGCTTGGAAGCACATACCTGTAATCCCAATTACTCAGGAGTCTGAGGCAGGATTGCAAATTCAAGGTCATCCTCCATTCAAGCCCCTGTCTCAAAACAAAATTTAAAAGGCTGGGGCTACAGCTCAGTGGTAGAACATTTGCCTAGCATGAGTGAGGACTTAGGTTCAATATCCAGTACTGACCCAAGAAAATAGAATCCATACTAATGGTGGAGGATTCTTCTTTACAATAGAATGTCAGTTTTATTACATACATAGAATTAGAAAATTTGCCAAAGATTATATATGAATGTACACAGCAGCTTGATTTGTAATAGCCAAAAATTGGCTACAACCCAAATGTCCATCAAGTCAACAGAAAAAACAAACTATGATATGTTCATGAAATGGAATACTACACAGTAATAAAAAGAAGTTATTCATTCAACATCATGGATGGATCTCAAAATAAGTACAAATGAAATAAGCCAGGTAAAACCAAAAAGGTACTTATTAAGTTCTAATTATATAGCAGGGCATGGTGGCACACACCTGTAATCCCAGCACTTGGGAGGCTGAGACAGGAGGATCGCAAGTTCAAAACCAGCCTCAGCAACTTAGCAGGGTGCTAAGCAACTCAGTGAGACCCTGTCTCTAAATAAAATACAAAATAGGGCTGAGGATGTGCCTCAGTGGTGGAGTGCCCTGGGTTCAATCCCCAGTACCAAAAAAAAAAAAAAAGTTTCTAATTATATAAATTCTAGAAAATGCATCTATAGTGACAGAAAGGAGATTGGGGTTGCCTGGGAAGGAGATGAGTGGGAAAGATTCCAAAGATGTGTTATGAGGAAACTGTGGAGGTGAGGGATATGTTTATTATCTTGGTTGTGGTGGTTTCATGAAGACATACACATGTCTAAACCTATCAAACTGCATATTTAAATCATAGGCTGTTTATTACACATCAAGTATTCTTCAATGAAGCTCTTAAAAATTTTAACCACCATTTGGCAACCATCTTGGTAATAATTGGTTAAAGGAAGAATTATCAACAGATGTTAAAATTAATGGATTCATTGGAGAAAAAAACTGGATATTTACATGGTTCCAAAGTACCTCCCTCCAACATACTTATTAATTGCAAAGGGGAATTCAGTACATTACAAGGAGAAACTAGAAAACACCCCTGTGATTGACTAAAATATTGGTCCCTTCAGGATCCACAACCTGATTCATAGAACCTAGGAATATGCTTTCATATGTAGCAAAAAGAACTTTGAAGATGTAATTAAGAATCTTGAGAGATAGGCCGATGATCCTGGATTATCCAGTCAGGTCCAATGTAATCACAGGATCCTTATAAGAAGGTGGGAAGCCAGGCATGGTGTTGCACATCTGTGATCCCAGTGATTCAGGAGGCTGAGGCAAGAGGATTGCAAGGTTGAGGACAACCTCAGCAACTTAGTGAGATCCCCATCTCAAAATAAAAAATAAAAAGCACTCAGGTATAGCTCGGTAGAGTGCTTGCTTCGCGTGTAAGAGACCTTGTGTTCAATCCCCAGCAACAACAACATCAACAACAAAAAGAATGAAAGAAAAAAAAAGGGCATGTGTACATGTGTAGAAAGAGGGGAATTGAGGGAGAAAAGAAATGTCACATTTGAGGAATCCAAGTGAAGAGCATATAGTCATTCTTTGTACTGTTTTTGCAATTTTTTAGAAAATCTAAAATTATTTTTTAAGTTAAAAATATTAAATTCTGAGTAACAAAAGATACTCTAGCTGGGTGCAGTGGCCCAAGACTGTAATCCCAGTGGCTCAGGCATCTGAGGCAGGAAGGTTGCAAGTTGAAAGCCAGTTTCAGCAACTTAGCGAGGCCCTAAGCAACTCAGTGAGACCCTGTCTCTAAATAAAATACAAAATAGGGCTGCGGATGTGGCTCAGTGGTCAAGTGCCCCTGAGTTCTATCCCTGGTACCCCCCTCCAAAAATAAGATACTCTAAACAAAGTACAAAGCCAAATGGCAAATTAGGAAGAGCGAACAGTAACATTTATTCAAGGATTAATATGTATAATAAGCACCTAAAATCAATCACATGAAGATGAACAATCAATAATTTTTTTTCAAATGAGTAAGAGATATAAACAGGCAATAAAGAAGAAAACCAGCCGGGCATGGTGGTACACACCTGTAATCCCAGCAGCTCAAGAGGCTGAGGAAGGAGGATCACAAATTCAAAGCAAGATTCAGAAACTGAGTGAGGTCCTTTGTCAAAATAAAAATAAAAAGGGCTGGTAGAGTACCCGAGGTTCAATCCCCAGTACCAAAAAAAGTGAAAACCATGTTGAAGATCTGGAGGACATTCCTAAGAGGAAATGCAATGACACCTATCTAGGGTAAAACCAGTGGTGTCTCACATCCTCTTCCTGGCCCTGCAGACTCCCCCAGACATGCCCAACACTGCCCAGGACTGCAGAGGCAGGCAACTACTGAGAGGCAGCTGTCCCCCAAATCAGAACTAGGTTCCCCTGGGGGACAAGAGTAAGACGCCAACCTCAGCAGTCCAGACACCAAGCCAAGAAAGCAAGCCTGATCAAACAATCCATGTGCTGCCACTACCCTCAAAAGCAAATATGGAACTGGAAGCCAGGAATCCAAAGGAGGGCAAGGCCCAGGGTCAACCAACAATGCTGCACCAGCTGACATGTGTCCTCTCGCTCCAAGTGCAAGGTTTGCAACCAATCCACAAAAATTCCAGGCAGCTTCTGATACCTCCATGCCACATCCCTACCACAATACCATTTTGAAGATCTTTAATTTCTATCTTCCTGGTTGAACTGAATAATCAAAAGGGAATAAAGCTGGAAATCTAAAGAAACCAACTGTGAAGACAAGCTACTGCATTCCTACAGAAGTAATGTCTGCAGGGTGCATGGCGCATGCCTGGGATCCCAGCAGCCTGGAGGCTGAGATAGGAGGATCACCAGCCTCAGAAATTTAGCAAGGTCCTGAGCAACTTGGCAAGACCCTGTCTCAAAGTAAAATATAAAAAAGGGTTGGGGATGTGGCTCAGTGGTTAAGCACCCCTGGGTTCAATCCCTAACATGAAAAAAAAAAAAAAAAAGAAGTAATGTCTTGGGTGCACTGCACAGTTGTAACTGGGAAACCTCAGCTTAACTCTTCATTCCAAGAAATTGCAAGTTAATAGAAAATATTTCATGTTAAGGGAAGAGGTTCTTTACTAAGGTAAAACCTGGCTTCAGCACATTCATTGCTATTCAATTTCTTCCACCTTATCCATTTCCATTTCTGAAACCTCAACACATAATCAGAAGAATCCTCAAAAAAAAAAATCCCTTATGTTCTCTAGACTTGGATGTTTCCAGGCAAAGATAGATTTACGATTTCTAACAAGTTTTGAACCAGAAATTAATCAGAGCTAATCATCACTTAATCAGAATATCTCATTTCCTAAACATTCTAGGTATTCTAAGAATCTCTTTGCTTTTCTGCCATGTTCTCGTA
Source organism: Glaucomys volans (assembly GCA_020662805.1). Taxonomy (NCBI): domain Eukaryota; kingdom Metazoa; phylum Chordata; class Mammalia; order Rodentia; family Sciuridae; genus Glaucomys; species Glaucomys volans. Next base: position 481,423 of record JAJEJO010000437.1, on the reverse strand, counting down.
GTGCTAGGATGTTAGAGTTAGAGGGCCTCTTAGAGATTAACCACAAAATTAATTTCCACCTTTTATAAATGAGGAAACTGAGGCCTAGTCTACGCTTTGACTAAATTCTTTATACTCCTAATTGGAACAGAAATACATAAATGCAAAAGGTGTCCCCCAACCAGTAATATTCAAATAAGTGCAATGATCTCCAAGTTTGCACATCAGACTAACTTCGATTCTGAGAAACAACAGCAAGTAATTCATAGTGGGTTCCAGGATGTACTCACTCTCCATGTCTCAGTCAGCCAGCCTCCTGCCACCCCCAAAATATGTAGCTTTTGTTTCTACTTGTTCCTACTAACTACAAAATTGACAACAATTTGTGTTATTCTAGAGAATTATTTCCAAAGTTTTAAATTGAACTTAAACTTTAGATTTAGTTTTGGGGCTTTCTTGTTGCAGTGCTGGGATGGAGCCTGGGACCTTGGTTACACTAAGCAAGTACTCTACCACTGAACTGCACCCCCAGACCCTAGTTTTTTTTAGTTTAACCAATGCCATTTCACTGAGACCAGCTCAAGTTGAGTGTATTTGGGGTGTTCTGTACTTTAGGGCCACAATTGATGGGAATGAGAATGTTTTATAGATTCAAATTTCAGACTTCAGCTTGTCTCAAATGACAGGATTTTATAAGCAAGTTGCAGGATTTCTTCTAGTACATGATCATCCAAGTCCACTGCCTCTGCTGCTTCTCTAACTGGCAGATCCAATGAACATTCTGCATGGGTTTTCAGCAGGGTGCTCAGGCACATTAGATGTTATGTAACAATGACGGTCAACTGAGCTAGACCAGTAAGGCTGATTCATTGAAACTAAATCTCTTGGGGCTGGGGTTGTGGCTCAGTGGTAGAGCGTTTGCCTAGCATGTGTGAGGCACTGAGTTTGATTCTCAGCACCACATGTAAATAGATGAATAAAATAAAGGTCTATCAACATCTAAAAAATTTTTTTAAAAAAAGAAACTAAATCTCAACTAAATTAAGTGAAAAAGTATGCCCATTCAACTCACACACAAATATTTATACATTGTAGGTCTATTCATAATTGCCAAAATTTGGAAGCATCCAAAATGTTCTTCTTTGTTGTTGTTCTTTTCAGTTATACATAAGGTAGAGTGTATTTTCTACATACAAGGAGTATAACTTCCCATTCTTGTGGCTGTACATGATGTGGAGTTTCACTGGTCATGTATTCACATATATGAACACAGGAAACTTACATCCAATTCATTCTACTGTCATTCATATTCCCATCCCCTTTTCCCTTCATTCCCCTTTGTCTAATCCAATGAATTTCTATTCTCATCCCCCCCTTATTGTGTGTTAACATCCATGTATCAGAAAGAATATTCGGCCTTTAGTTTTTTGGGACTGGCTTATTTCACTTAGCATGATAGTCTCCAGCTCTATCCATTTACCAGAAATTGCCATAATTTTATTTTTCTTTATGGCTGAGTACAAGATGTTCTTCAGTAGGCAAATAGATAAATAAGTGGTGGTATATGCATACAATGAAATATTGTTCAGTGATTAGAAATGAGCTATCACGCCACAAAAAGACATGGGGGATCATAAACGCATATTTCTCGGTGAAAAAAAGTCAGTCTGAAAAGGTTGCAAATTATATGATTCCAACTATATGACTTTCTGGAATAGGTAAACTCCAGAGAGAGTTTGCTAAGGATTCAGGAAGGAGGAAATAGGCGAAACACAGGGAATTCGGGGGCAGTGACACTATTCTATATGATACAATAATGGTGGATATGTTATTATTTGCTAAAACCCAAAGATAACAAAAAGTGAACCCTAAAATAAACTACGGACCTTAGATAATAATGTACGTAAATTAGCATATCAATTGTGCCACAATGCTGGATGTAAATAACAGGGAATGTAGGGTAGGAAGAACCCACCTAATTGGGAAATCTTTACTTCTGTTCAGTTTTTCCATAAACCTAAAACTGCTCTAAATAATAAAACCTTTTGCCAGGCATGGTGGTACAGGTCTGTAATCCCAGTGACTCAGGAAACTGAGGCAGGAGGATAAAGAGTTCAAACCCAACCTCAGCAACTTAGCAAGGCCCTAAGCAACTCAGTGAGACCCTGTCTCTAATAAAATTTTTTTTTTTTTTTTTAAAGGGCTGGGGATGTGGCTCAGTGATTAAGCATCCCAGGGTTCAATCCCTGGTGCACACACACACACACAAAAAAAAAATTTTTTTTAAATTAAAAGTAAAGGGTTGGAGAATATAGCTCAGTTGGTAGAGTGCTTGCCTTGCAGGCACAAGGCCATGGGTTCAATCCCCAGCACTACAATAAATAAATAAATAAATAAATAAATAAAACCTTTTTTAAAAAATTATTTAAAATGAGATAATCATGTTTTAACTTTCTAGTTAATTACTAGAAACAACTTTTAAGTGATTGGATCATTTCAGCAAATTCACTTATCTCAAACCAATTTTCAGCAATTTGGCCTGCTTCCTCTGGAAGTCATGTTGTACTTTCTATTCCTCAAACACAATAGCCTGGCCTTTCCAGCCTGGCCCTTTCCCTCCTCTTCCCCCAGCAGTTCACAAGGCTGACTCAACTCTGCCTTTCACATCTTAGCTCACCTGTCACCTCCTCAGAGAAGTTCCCCACGTCCAATCTGTTCCCCATACATATCAGTCCTCCATTCAATCTCCCAATGTGGTAGGCAAATAATAAGCCTCAAAGATGAACTAATCTGTAGAGTTAGTTAATATGTGACTTTATATGGCAAAAGAGATTTTACAACTATAATTAAATTTTGGACTTTGAGATGAGGAAAATTATCCTGGATTGTCCAAGTGGGCCTAATGAACTCACATGGGCCCTTAATAGCCAGAGAAGCAGAGTAATATGATTGCTGATTTTGAAAATAAAAGAGGCCCACAAGCCAAAATATGCAGGCAAACACTAGAAGCTTGAAAAAGCGAAGAACGAATTCTCCCCTCCACCCTTCCTCGAACCCCCTCTAAGGAATGCAATCTACTGATACCTTAATTTTAGCCCAGAGAGATTTCTGACATCAACTACAAGATGGGCTGGGATTGTAGTTCAGTGGTAGAGTGAGACCCTGGGTTCAATGTCCAACACTGCAAAGCAAAATAGAACTGTGAGGTAATATTGTGTTGTTTTATGCCACTAAGTCTATGCTAATTTGTTATAGCAGCGATAGGAAACTTATACATCCTATGTGTTTCCCCCACTACAATCAATTACCAAGATCCTTAATTGTATGATGTATTTATTTGGCTACTCTGAGTTCCACACACTAGGATATAAACACCTCAAATCTGGCATTGAAGCTAGCATAAAGGAGGTACTCAGTAAACTCTTGTTAAAAACGGGAATTTTCAACCCAACCCTGACACGTAATTGGAATGTTACAACGCAGATACAGAGACTCAGAGAAGTTACACCCACTATCAGCTCAATATGGAACAGCAATAGCACAGCCAAGCAGGGTTTTGTTTCGATAATTTGAATTGCAGGGTCTGTTATGTAAAACATAGGATCTCCGGGAAATGGGAGTTTAAGAGAACAGGAAATAATAAAATTTGAAACCGTTATTGGAAGGTTGTTTTGAGTAAGAGCTCCCTCTGGACAAACTTGTTGTTCAAACTTCCTCTTGGGGGGACCCCAGGCAAATAACTCTTTGTGACACTTCCTTTTTCTCTCTTTTGCTGATTGTTGGCATGCCTGGATGTGATGTATCATCCTGTGCGTCCAGCTGGACCCCTTGTCAAAGGTAAAACCAGCCAGGTGTGGTGGCCCACGCCTGTAATCCAAGCGACTTGGAGGCTGCGGCAGGAGGATCGCCAGTTCAAAGACAGCCTCAGCAACTTAGCGAGGCCCTAAGCAACTCAGTGACACCCTGTCTCTAAATAAAATACAAAATAGGACTGGGGATGTGACTCAGTGGTGGAGTGCCCCTGGGTTCAATCCCCGGTTCCAAAAAATAAAAAATAAGAAAAAGCAAAATCAGTGCTGACTCTTCCCAGACTAGTCCAAACTTTTAGTTAGTATGAATAATGCTGTTTCTGGTAGAATGGGATTTTTTTCATATTTGGACTACTTCTTTAGGCTTGGTTGCTAGAAGAGGAATTAACAGTGCAAACCTTGAGATTGTTAAGTCTCATAACCCAGTCAAATCCTCTCCAAAACAACTCCAGAAGTTTACCCTGCCTCTGGCAAAGGCTCACTGCCCATTTCCCTGTTCCTTCCCCAGTGGAAGGCGCTGGCACTTAATACATTTTCTTAAACTAGCTAACTTGTCAGGTGAAAAATATAATGCTAGTATTGTTTTGATTTGAGTTTTTTAATTATTAATGAAGTCAAATAGTTTTCTGTATTTTCATGATTCATTTTTATTACTTGTGAATTGGAAAGATCACTTTAAAAACTGAATACAAAAAGAGGCGGAGAAAGCAGACATATAAGCTTCATTCTAAGGGAAAACCCAGAACCTTTATACAGCACTTTACTACTGAGCTACATCCTCACCCGTTCAATTATTTCGAGACAGGGTCTCACTAAATTGCTGAGGCTGGCCTCAAACTTCTGATCCTCCTGCTGCCTCCCAAGTAGCCTAGATTACACCAACACTTCCACTCACAGGGCAACTTTCTTTCTTTCTTTTTTGAATAAAGATGTCTCTATTCTTTTTTTAAATTTTTTCTTTTTTAGTTGTAGATGGACACAATGCCTTTTTTTTAAATTTATTTTTATATGGTGCTGAGGATCAAACCCAGTGCCTCACACATACTAGGCAGGTACATTACCACTGAGCCACAACCCCAGACCCTACAGGGCAACTTTCTTATTTGGTCAGAACCTGACTGAACTTGAGCTGTGCACCCTCACTCATGCAGTCTCTGGAGGGGCCCCAAACACACAGCCCCTCTTCCTTCTCTTTATGCAGCACAGATGAGCGGTTCTGATTGTTGGAAGCAAGCACAGGTCAAATGATGCTTTTTTTAAAATTTTGACATTATGTTCATCATGAGGGGTTTTATTTTCTTTTGGTTTTGTTTGTTTTTGCATTAACTTTGAATTTCAAAAATATTGTATTATGAACTGGGGATGTCACATGCAAAAATATATGTGTATGTATATATATATATACAAATTATATTACATATATGCATATGTAATATAACATATACATATATATATATGTTACATTAAAGAATTATTTATCTTGCTACTTGTGGAAGCTCACACCAGTGATCCCAGCAACCAGGGAGGCTGAGGCAGGAGGATAGCAAGTTCAAGGCCAGCCTCAGCAACTTAGTGAGACCCTCAACAACTTAGCAGACCGTGTCTCAAAATAAAAAATAAAAAGGACTGTGGATGTGGCTCAGTGACCAAGTGTCCCAGTTTCAATTCCTGGAACCCCTCTAACCCCCCAGGCAAAAAGAATTATTTAACTTGATTACTGAAGGACTTTTTTGACACCCCCTTCTATTTTGGACCCAAGCCCAGTACCTCATCCCAGTCCTGACCCTACATTCCCCTCACTCAGCAGAGACCTCTACCTCTACAAGGGCTCCCCAGAAGGTAAATCACTGTCTCACAGGAAAATCATGTGCACATGATTTCATCACTACATTTCTTGGGGAGCACTTAAAAGATTTTTTTTAACTTATAGAATATATGATTATTCTACGATGAACACATTATAGAATATGTTGTAGAATATATGATTAACTTCCATTTATATGTTTAAAAAATACAGCTGGTTACAGTGGCACACATCTGTAATCCCAACTACTCAGGAGGCTGAGGCATGAGGATCTTAAGTTAATGAGACCCATTTTCAAAATAAAAAATAAATAAGGACCAGGCAATTGGCTCAGTGGTAGAGGGCTCCTTGATTCATTTCCCCAATACCCCTCTGGAAAAAATGGCCCATCCACATTGATAAAGGTAAGTCTCTGCTTAAAAGCCAAGGTGGTAAGGAGGAGTCTGGCTACGGGGGAAAAGTATTGGCTGGTCCTGTCACCAACTGGATGAGACTCCCCGTACCTAAAGGGAAAGGTCTTGGCCTTGGTATGAACAGGTGGCCAGGTTTCTGTCTTGCAAGCCGGTCCACTTCCATCTGGGTTTGACACTTTTATTCTATATCTGAACAGGTGTACTTGTTCCATTTTTAATACTTTGAGAAAAAGTCTTTTAACTTTGTTGGGAGGGGGCATGGGGTACTGGGGATTGAATCCAAGACCTTGCACATTCTAGGCAAATACTCTACCACTGAGTCATATACCCAGCAATAATTCTTCATTTTAAAAGCTATACTTATTTGATAGAAGAAAACATTTTAAAGTACAGATAAGCAAAAAGAAAGTAATTACATTTTCAAATTGCCTAAAATCATAAAGAAAAGAATGATTACTATTTGTTTTACAATCTCTAAATATTTCTAAACCATATCCTACTACACCTTCTTATTTTTAAATGAAAATGAGGTCTTTTTCTTACAATTTATTTAGTTACTTTCTTTGAGTTAATTTATAACTCTCTTTCCCAGTGCTTGTTTTAAATAATAATTGTTGGATATTAAGGCAAAGTTTTACTTGTTCTAACGATTCCTTAAATTTTAAGTGATTTCACTCTTTGGCTTCATTCTTTCAGTTTTTAAATTAATTTAATTGCAAAGACACTACGCTGTTGACATACTAGGGCATCACACCCACAATGCCACCTCCTCAGCATGACAGGGACCACTTCATCATTTGAAGCACATTGAGGCTTGCGGATCTCACTATCCTCACTGCACAACAGGAAGCTCAGGCCCCCAGTGGTTGACTGAGTGGCTTTGAGCAGGTCATCCACGTACTCTGAGTAGAACAGTGTGAAGCTCAAGTGACACCTAGCCAAGACCAGGAGGGCTATGGCCACCTTTGCCTGGGGTCCTCTCCCTCCCCACATCCTGTTCTCTCTGAATCCATCCCAGTTCTCTCCTGAATGGCTGCAGTCTTTGCACACCCACTTTCTCAGGGTCTCTGGTCTTTCCAGGCTTCCAGCCCCCCATCAGAAACTCTGCCACCAGCACTTTCCTGGTCCTTTGAGAGCAAAGAGGCTTCTGGCTTGCTAAGACCTTTGGTCCTGGGGCCCTTCACTTTCGTTTCCACAGGAAGAGGCCACGTTCTCCCAGGTAGGTTCCTTGAACCTTCCAACCCAGTTGCTCCCTCTTACTTGGAGTTGAGGACACATGGGGGAACATGAAAATTCTTCATCCACAGATGCCACCAACACTGCCCAGGCAAGGGCAATGCAAGCCTGTGTCAACCAGGGAGAGGCCCCAGCCAAGACAGTGGCCCTGAGGTCAGGCTGGTCAGGATCAAATTAACTGCTTTTATGAGCAGGAATCAGATGAGAATCCTGCTTGAACAGATGGACAGTAACTCCCATAGGACAGGTAGATGAGAAAGCCTGAGCCAGGGACAGACAGCCCACAGGATCAGCCCACAGAGACTAGACCTGACCATCTGCAAAAGTTCAGGCAAAGGCCTCATGGAAATGCTTTCTACTCCTCAGAGTTGAGGTCTTTTTGAACATCTATTTCAGGTCCTATAGGGTGGGATCTGATCTGGGGATGGAGAAAACAGTGTCTGTGTTTGATAATCAGGAATATGTCCTTGGAGCCGATTCCCAGAGGTGAGGAACAGTGAAGGATTGACACTCCTGTAAAGGCAGAAGTTCAAGTGGAAGAGGTATGAAATTAACATCATGGAAAGGGAGAGAGACATTTATTGGAGAAACAGGTCACAGGAACACAGCTGGGCAGTGACAAGCTCTGTTACATGTTTCTAGAAATAGATATGTAAAGAATCTCAAGTTTAAAAGCCTTACATGTATAACATGCATCACAACATTATTCATTATAAAAGTTTGGAAATTGCATATTTACCAAAAAGAAAGAGAATAGTTGTATCACTTGTGTTTTTAAATAGTCATTAGGAGAGTAGATAGCAATATTTAAAATAATGTTAGGATATTTTAATTGAAATTGCAATACAAAATAATACATATCCTATGATTATATTAATACAGAGAAAAATATGGGGGAAAATATCAAATTACTAAAGACATCTTTTTTTTAGTTGTAGATGGACACAATACCTTTATTTTATTTATTTATTTTTATGCGGTGCTGAGGATTGAACCCAAGTGGCTCACACATGATAGATAAGTGCTCTACCACTGAGCCACAACCCCAGCCCCTAATGATACCTTTTTAATTTTCTTAATTTTTTTTTTTTTTGGCACCAGATATTGAACCCAGGGACACTTTACCACTGAGCCACATTATCCCCAGCCCTTTTTCACATTTTATTTAAAGACAGGATCTGGTGACCCTGCCTCAGCCTTCCGAGTCACTGGGATTATAGGCATGCACCACCATGCCCAGTTAATTTTCTTAATTTTATGTTACTATTAAAAACTAGGCCAGCATGGTGGCACTCGCCTGTAATCCCAGCAGCTCATGAGGCTGAGGCAAGAGGATCATGAACTCAAAGCCAGCCTCAGCAATTTAGCAAGGCCCTCAGCAACCCAGCGAAACCCTACCTCTAAATAAAATATTTTTAAAAGGGATGGGGACATAATTAAGTGGTTAAGTGCCCCTAGGTTCAATCCCTGGTATCAAAAAAAATATATATATATATAAACATATATATGTATATATATAAATATGTATATTTATATATATATATATAATTTTAATGTCAGGCATAGTGGTGCACACCTATAATCCTAGCAGCTTGGGAGGCTGAGGCAGGAGGATCATGAATTCAAAGTCAGCCTCAGCAACAGTGAGGCACGAAGCAACTCAATGAGACCCTGACTCAAAATAAAATACAAAAAAGGTACAACAAAGTGTTGGGGATGTGGTTCAGTGGTTGAATGCTCCTGAGTTTAATCCCTGGTACCCACTCCCCCCAAAAAAGAAGAATCCTATTCAAAATTAAAGAGAGCTAGGGATGTAACTCAGTGGTGGTAAAGTGTCCTTGGATTCAATCACCAGTACTAAAAAAAAAAGAAAGAAAGAAAAGAAACACTATTTTAAAATTCATGTGAGAATCATCTTCTTGAATAGAAAATTATCTCATTTTTTTCTGGTGCTAGGACTCAAACCCAAAATGCTAGGTAAGTGCTGTACCACTGAGCTGATCCCCAGGCTGAAAATAATTCTTTTTTTCTTTTTGCAGCACCAAGATTGAACCCCAGAGAATTCTACCTCTGAGCTAAATCTCCAGCCCTTTTTATTTTTTGTTTAGAGACAGGGTCTTACTAAATTGCTGAGACTGGCCTTGAATTTGCAATCATCCTGCCTCAGCCTCCTGAGTCACTGCAGTTACAAGCCTATGCCCCACACATAGTGATATTTACTTTCAACTGTTTGGTGAAAAAATACGTATGTGCAGTTAGGGGAGGAGAAATTCAGATAGCAAATGGGGTTTAACATTAAGAAAGCTGAGTAAAGGGCATTTGTGAATTATTTATAGCCTTGAGATTGCTGTAGCTTTGAAATTTTTCTAAACAAAAAGTTAAAACCAGTGGTATAATTATATAAGGAAGTAGAAATGGTGGTATAAAAGAGCTAAATCCCTGTGTAGCTTATTCGTGTAATCCTAGCAACTTGGGAGTCTGAAAGCTGGAAGTGTAGCTCAGTTGTAGAGCACCCCAGATTCAATCCCTGGTATTACAAAGAGAGAGAGAGACAGAGACAGAGAGAGAGTGCTAAATCCTCCATTATAGCAGTAAATCAAGAGATAATGTTTCAAATTGCTCTATCAAGAAAGAGCAATACAAACCAGGCATAGTGATGCGTTCAAGTAATCCCAGCAACTCAGGCGACACAGGAGTAGCACAAGTTTGAAGCCAGCCTCAGCAATTAGCAAGGGCGGGGATGTGGCTCAGTGATAGAGCATCCTCAAGTTCAATTCCCAGTACCACCAAAAAAAAAAGAAGAAGAAGAAGAAGAAGAAGAAGAAGAAGAAGAAGAAGAAGAAGAAGAAGAAGAAGAAGAAGCAGTATAATCATACTTTATTCAGTGGTAGTACCTACCAGAAAACGACAACAAAAAAAAGCTAAGAGTTTCTGCATACTGATGCTGAGAAAAAACATAGGAAGGAAAACACTGTTTTTTAAATTACAAGCCTTTTGGAAATATTTGGATTTTTAAAGCATGTACCTGCATTACTGTGACTTAAAAGAAAAAAAAAAATGTTAGCTGGGTGCGATGGCATGCCTGTAATCCCAGTGGCTCCGGAGGCTGAGGCAAGAGGATCGCAAGTTCAAAGCCAAACTCAGCGATGGTGAGGCCCTAAGCAACTCAGTGAGACCCTGTCTCTAAATAAAATACAAAATAGGGCTGGGGATGTGGCTCAGTGATCAAGTGCCCCTTAGCTCAATCCCCGGTACCAAAAAATAAAAATAAAAATAAAAATTTAAGTTTTACCAGCCAAAACCCTCTGTGCTTTTCTACTTATCCAGTTTTCATCTTGTGTATTTCAGTAAAATATTTTTATTTTCCTTAAAAGATAGGTCTCATGCCTTATTTGTTAAATTTTTCAGGTAAACGAAGATACCGAATTTTGACAATTACTTTAAAGATAGCTTCCTCGGGCCGCTCTGGGAAGAATAAATTGGAGAGCGTAGTTGCCAATGACTTGACTTTGCCTTTTGCCGCTTAAGCAAAACAATACAAAATAGTATTCAAGGGACCAGATCCAAGAGACAGTTTTTAAAAATTACAACAACTACCTAAAAATTGTATAAAGTAGCACATGAGGTCAGCATGGAGTGGCTGTTTTAACCGTGTCTTATTTTTTTCCTCTCTCTATATTAAAAAAATAAAATAAAAGGCAGGCTCCCACGCTGACTTACTAGCACCCTAGAGAAAAGGGATGCCAATCATAGCATCAGCTCCAGCTCTGGAAAAGCCCCCAGAGGACAAGATTCCAATCTGGTCAAAGGTTTGGGAGCAGACACCCCTGAGTTAACAGCAGGTTGATGTGCTAATTTGGATGGCCCCAGGACTTCCCCAGGTGAGTCCCCAGGTAGAAAAGGGGGCCCCATCTCCTTCAGGTGCAGGCTGCTGAGACGTAGACTAGGAAGCTGGAAATACCAAGAGCCTTGGGAATCAGGAAGACTCCAGGGGCAGGTTGGACCTGGAGCTCAAGGGAGGCACCTGGAAATCCCCTGGGGTGGGAGGACACTGCTTTAATCTGCCTCTCCTGGAACAGGTTCTACAGTCACCTGTGTGTGCCCACATTTGAAAGACACTTGTGTCTGAGCACACCCCCATCTGAAGAGCCCTATGTCTGATCCTGCCAAAGACTGGAATTTCTCCTCCCCTGTGGCCAGGCCATTCCCTGGCACTCCTGAAAGCACATCCCTTAGTCTGATGAGGAGCCAACAAAGTTAACAAAATAAAATTACACAGCACTGCTTAACCAACCAGGCACAAGGAAAGTATGTACAGGAAGCAGTGGCAGAGAAGACACACTAAACCTTGCACCAATATCGGGCAAACTCAATTGCTGTTTTTGTTTGTTCTGTTTGGGGTTGGATTTTTTCTTTTCCTTTTTTTTTTTTTTTTTTTTTTTTTTTGGTACCAGGGATTGAATCCCAGGGGCACTTAACCACTGAGCCACTTCCCCAGCCCTTTTTATTTTTTATTTTGAGAAAGGGTCTCACTAAGTTGCTTAGGGCCTCAATAAATCACTGAGGCTGGCCTTGAATTTACAATCCTCCTGTCTCAGCCTCCTGAGTCTCTGGGATTACAGGGCAGTACACCATACCCAACTTTCCAATCTCAGTTTTCAAGAATACTAATTATTTCCTTTTGAAATAGGTCCATCAAGTTTCCTTTAAATTAACGTGTTTGGAGAACATTTAAATAAAATTATTTGTAAAGTATGAACTGACTTATACTTTTTCAGGAACATGTACTTCATGTAACAACGGACTTCTCAACTCCTTGGAATGTTCTTCTCCTGGGCCTGCAATGATTTTTCTGGTTATATCGTTTCATCCCTGCCTCTCTTTCTCTGTCTCCATGCTCCCCTGCCCTAAAAACAGGAATTCTTTTTGGACTTTTTCTCTTTATTCTTTCTCCTTGAGTAACTGTCCCCTACCTCCTTTAATAGTCATCTGTGCTGATGATAATGAAAGCTAATAATTGCAAGTGCTCACTCTGTTGCAGAAACTGAACTAAGCCCTCTGGTTTAATCCTCACAAGAGTCCTGTGGAGTAGACACTCTTATTATGATACCCATTTTTATTCAAAGGACAACAGAGACTTGACAGATTTAAGCAAGCTCTCCCAGGTTACCCAACAGGTAAGAGCTAGTGTGTCTCAGCCTCTGCTGACAGCCAATGACACTCCTGCACTTCATGCTATTCCTTGAATTCTCTCACCTGGACACCCTTTCCAAGAGCTATCTCCACCAGCCCCACAAACCCAGAATGTCAACCGTGAATGTCAAAGGATACACAATGCCGTGATTATAGTGGTTATTAAAATATTAGAATACTTCCAAACCCTGTTCTCTGGTACTCTGTCTTGTCCCCTAGAAAATTCCACTCCAGCAAGATCGCCCAGAGAAGCAACCCTGGCATGGTGCTGAAGGGCAGGAACATGTACTGGTGCAGAGGAGAGCTTTGTACTCTGCTGGCCTTGGTCTTTGCAGGTGCTAAACTTGACTATTGTTAATATAATTCATGCCACCTCCTCCTCCTCCTCCACCTTCTGTCTCTGAAAACCAGTTCCTCCTACTAACTTCCTTATTTCAGGGTCCCCACTTCATTTTCCAGTTCCCCTTCTACACAGCCTGTTCCTGCCCTCCTTTCCTCTCCTCTATCCTTCACCATTCTGGCCTGCAGCTTTGACCTCTTTTATCTCTGTAGTACCACCTCCCATCTCCATCCCCTCCCCACTGTCTCCACACTGGAATGGATCCCTCTACCTCTGGTCCAGTTTCCTGGTCCCTGCTGGATGGTCCCCACTCCCACCAGTCCCTTCCTTCTCCATATTCTTTTT